>OY735267.1:330882-782023 GCA_963457715.1 Argyresthia albistria | reverse complement strand
GTTGAATAAACTATGTTTACAGGGTGGACCATTGACATTTGGACATTCAATTGTTTCATTAAAAAATGAACACTTTCCGTTTTTGTTTTTTGTGTTTTTGTTTCCATTGTCCGAGAAATTAATCTTTATATGCAATACTATCGAAAAATACACATCTAACTAAGCAAAAAATTCCACTCTTTTCTGTATTGTTTGAACTTTTCGGTTGCTGTGATTTGCTTCAAAATCGATATCGATATCGAAGTCAGATTTAAAAAAAAGTCGCCGCCATCTTGAACTTTCCAGTTATGACACCGATTTGCTTCAAAATCGATATCTGAGGATGCGGTTGAAGTCCAATCATGATTCCGAAGTCAGATTTAAAAAAAGTCGCCGCCATCTTGAACTTTTTAGTTATTACACCAATTTGCTTCAAAATCGATATCTGAGGATGCGGTTGAAGTCCAATCATGATTCCGAAGTCAGATTTAAAAAAAGTCGCCGCCATCTTGAACTTTTTAGTTATTACACCAATTTGCTTCAAAATCGATATCTGAGGATGCGGTTGAAGTCCAATCATGATTCCGAAGTCAGATTTAAAAAAAGTCGCCGCCATCTTGAACTTTTTAGTTATTACACCAATTTGCTTCAAAATCGATATCTGAGGATGCGGTTGGAGTCCAATCATGATTCCGAAGTCAGATTTTGAAAAAAGTCGCCGCCATCTTGAACTTTTTAGTTATTACACCGATTTGCTTCAAAATCGATATCTGAGGATGCGGTTGAAGTCCAATCATGATTCCGAAGTCAGATTTAAAAAAAAGTCCCCGCCATTTTGAATTTTAAAATATTACTCCGATTTGCTTCAAAATCAATATCTGAAGATCCGGTTGGTGTCCAATCATGATTCTGTTGACAGATTTTGAAAAATACGCCACCATCTTGAACTTTTTATTTATTACACCGATTTGCTTCAAAACCGATATCTGAGGATGCTGTTGAAGTCCAATCATGACTTCGATGTCAGATTAAAAAAAAGTCGCCTCCATCTTGAACTTTTTAGTCGATGAAGCTTGGGCGTATATCACAGACAATTCAATAATAACCGAAAAAACTTCTGAAATTTACATATTCGTTAATTACATGATGAAGCAATGGTTTAAAAATGATAAATGGATGGAATTGTGGAACGTCAGTACAGAACTTTACCGAACAAATAATGTAACCAAGTCCTGGAATGGTCGACTCAATAAATTAGTAAAAAAGAAACAGCCATCTCTTATCAACCTGCCTAAAGTTCTGCACAAGGAAAGTAAACGCGCTGTTAAACCAATTAACAGCAATGGTACAACAAAACAAACCAAATATGTTTCCCGCAATAGATGGATTTGTTACGTTTTCGAACAACTAGAAAACAAGACGATCAGCGTCGGCCATTGCGTGGAAAAATAAAGAAAATGACTGTGATTTGTTTTGATTTATGCGACTTCATGTGTGTTTTTTTAAGATATTTATGACAATACTCTACTCAAAGTATGAAAAATTAAGTGAACGACAATCAGACCAAATAATTCGTGTAGTTTGAAAATTGGCAGAAATATTCTTTGAGGTGTCCAGATGAACATACTTAAAGTCCCCGAGGGTGGATGGTGAGCCGGCGGTGGGAGAGGGGAATGAAAATTTGTTTGTTTTGCTTGTATCTCGAAAACTATTAGAGATAATTATCTCTTTAGTCACTTCTACATCAATAATGCTTATCCCTTGGACTGGCAAACTCCCGCAGTGGGCAGACTTAATAATGCGTTGACTGGCAAACGCCCGCAGCGGGCGGATGTCCGGTAGCTTCCGGTCGCGCTTTTCTACTAAAATATTGGTTCGTAGCCGCATTCACACTTGCATTTGGTCACCCAATACATGAACGCATCTGTGGAGCTATCAAAAACCAGTCCGTGCATAGGAAAAAAAAAGTAGTAGTAGGACTTGTTTGATTCGTCTTGACAAGTACTTTAGTCCTGTATGAGTTCCAGGGTCTGATGATGGAGCCGGAAGTAGGTGGCGATGGGAACTTGGTTGCCAACCGACGACGCAACCCTATTGAGTTTGGGCCATTATATTTTAGTATTGACACCTATTTTGGTCCAGGATGAGGTCCAGGGTCTGATGATGGATCCAGAAGGTGGCCATGGGAGCTCTGTTACCAACCGACGCGACCCTATCAAGTTTGGGCTTATTTGATTTGTCTTGACAAGTACTTTAGTCCCGTATGAGTTCCAGGGTCTGATAATGGAGTCGTAAGGTAGCCATGGGAACTCTGCGCAGTAGTCGTAGTAGTCTTGACAAGTAATTTTGTTCCCGTATGAGGACCAGGGTCGTACGATGGAGCCGGAAGGTGGCTATGGGAGCTCTGTTACCAACCGACGCAACTTTATCGAGTTTGGGCTCATTTGATTAGTCTTGACAAGTACTTTGGTCCCGCATGTGGTCCAGGGTCTACCGATGAAGCTGAAAGGTCGCCATGGGAACTCTGCTATCAAGCGATGCAACCCTATTAACATTTGCAATAAGTAAAAAAATGGTGCTTTATATATTTTTTCTCTCTTCATACACTTGTTTTATGATTAATTCTCTACCAGAAAATCTGCATATGTTCATGATTCATAAATCAGTATCTCCTTTGATTGGTAGTGAGTTTTTGTTTTTCTTAACACCTTCATCGCCATGTAGGTCACCGGTGACCTACACCTAGGCCATAGGTTTTGAATTTTATTACCATGGCATGAGGTTCAAAATCGCGATGCGTCAAAATATGGCATGGCGATGAAGGTGTTAAAGTAGAACTGATATTATAACGCCCAGACCAAACGGCTGGACCTATAAATATGAAATTTGGATTACATAATCATCGGAACTAAAGAACTCTGAACTTAAGCTAGAAATGTAACAGGTACGATAAATAAAAAACCATGTTGAGTCTCTAAGTCAAAATATATTTGTTTTTTGTAGATATTTACAAAAGTACAACACGTAATTTTTCGCCTCTTCTCCCACAGTGCTCCAAAGTATATGGACATGGAAGAAGAAGAATTAAAGAAAGAAATTAAAAATAGTTGTTTGTAGAACTGCAAAAACATTACATAGAAACAAAATTTTAATAACAGGTTAAAATCTGTTTGTCAACTATTAATTATACATAGACAATATAGAAGTCCTTTGGGGTATATCAGTCAAAGTGGTTGGTTCGGTAATTCTAGATATAGCTCCACATATAGCTTACGTTATTTAATAAATGCGTTGACGATGGCATTTTCCCGGTTATGTCTTTTAGGGCTTAAATTACCTCAGCATCTACAACGACTTAGTGGCCTTGAAACTGTAATTGTTTTCTAAACAACTGTCGCTTAGATGACACTTTTTGTGAAAGGCTGTCTTTTTTGGATTCATAAAAGAATCTTATTTTTAAATATCGTTCCACAACAAGCCGCGCCAAATTTGTGTCGTGATGTTTCGAATTTATATGCTCAGATGGAAACAAAGGACTCCCAATAAGTTTTGTCATTGTATGTAGAGTTAGTTTTTTCTCTTCATTTCCACCTGGATTTCGTGCAAAATAATTGCGTACACAAGTTTCAGCTAAATTGCAGATAGCGTAAACTTCTTTCGATGCATACACTAATCCACCTTTGTCTCGCATACACACCAATTTATGAAACCACAGTTTCTCCTTTGCTATCATGTTTTCGATGCAAAATTCACATTTTACACGGCTAGATATGTGTCTTACGACGTTTCCTGCTATATATCCAACAATGTGGTTTTTACAGTCAGGGTCATCGTTAGACCGCGACGTAATATCAATTCCAACGTCATCTTCAAGAGCTTTCGAGGTAGTTATTTCGTTATCTGCGTCATCGAATCTTTCAGCAAAACTTGTTGCATTGATGCACGTCAGTGCAGATGAGCATGTTAATATTGGTATACTTTCTAAAGGCACACAGTTTCCGGTATCACCTACTTTAATTTCCATGTGGCACAGGAGTTTTCTGTAGGCACCCTTAAATTGAAGTGCATTAGGGTTGTCGTTGTGACCACCGTGCATCCTTATTGACCCAAAAAGCAGTTCGATGTGGTCCTGGCTCAGCCTGTAGGTGGAAATGTAGTCCAGCTCTCCTGTGCCTTCTACCAAGGTGTTAAATAGGTGCTTCAGGCTTTCTATACAAACAAGCAATCCCTTAAATCCAGGGGAGCACTTTACGGTAAGGGCCGATTGGTAGCTTTTAATTTTGAGTCGTATGGCACTCTCATTTTCGTTGTACTTCCGTTTCCTTGTTGTTTTGATGTCCAGTTTGAGTATATACTCTTTCACTTTGTCAAGATACTCAAATATTTCTTTCTTATTGTTTTTTGAAAGGGGGTGACAAAGACCATGACTTGTTAGCCTCCGGGTATTAAAAATGTCGAACAAGTCGTTGAAAATCATGACAAATTTTTCTGTACCTTCACTGTCCTTGAACTGTTCTAATTTTAAGACTTCGCGACAAAACTTCAACGCTACTGACACACTCCTGCTAAGTAGTTGAGTAGCTAATTTAACTTTCATTACAGAGTTTCTAAACTCAAGGTGCTTGCGTGTCAGTTTGTTTGCAATATGCAAGCCTTCTTTTTCTTGGACGTCATTTAACTTAATTAAAAACGCCCAATCCACTTTTGTTTTGTGTAGATCTAAGAATTCTTTTTTGTCCTCGAAATGATTTCTGACTAATTTTATCATGTGACTGGGGTCTAGAAATACCGCGACTTCATGGTCCGCGGTTGGGTGCTTGAATGTTGTTTTCATGTTCTCCGGATTCTTAGTTCGACAACCTAATAGTTCCATGACCGAAATATTTGTTGTGTGGGCATCAAACGTTATTGAAACTACTTTGACACCTACCTCTTCACATTTAGTAAGGCACATTTTAATCAGCTCAGCTTTTTGGCCCCCCGTTATGCCATGGACCAAGAAATATCCCAATGGAATTTTCCAGTGTTCATTCATGCATACGAGCATAAAAGTATAAGCTTCCGTTGCCTTTGTTGTACATTCGGATGTCCCTGTTCCCATATCCACTCGTCCATGGCCTCCTTTTATGTTTTGCGGTCTAATTGCCATTTCATCTGCCACTAAAGCGCATATTAATTTCTTGTCTGTACATTGCATTTTGGATTTTAAAAGCATAAATGCTTCATCTGTTAAACCAGGAGAACCATTTACAGTTCGATACCAGTTATAAATGGTTTTTGGATGCGGGAGACACGTCTCAAAAGATTTCCGAACGTAGTTGTAAGCTCGGGGCGAGTAGAAATGCAGAGTTAGGCAAAACTTTCTAAATGCTGGTGTATATTTTGGCAGCGGTCGCTTCTTCTTATCACGAATTTTTTTTACCATGCTATTGTACAACTCTGCTGCAAACACATTTACCGACAAAATATTGGAGATATCAGTATTGATATATCTTTGTTTCCGCAAATGTTGTACAATATTTTGCAACGACTTATTCTTTTTTTCTAAACGACGAGTTTTTTGTTTCAAAGTCTTGATTTTCCTGCCCTGTTTCTTTGTAAGTGAGATATGTTTGTGCAATTTCCTCCGAAGTCCAGCTTTTTTAGGCGTATCAAAAATGGAATCTAGGTCATCTGAAGGTAGAGATGCCGGAGTTTTGAGGCCTGGAGTAACCTGAAACGTTTTTTTTGTGAATGTATAACATTTGTAACAAAAAACACATCTTCATGAAATGAATTTAGAATTTTTGAATTTTTATAAGTAGTCTTGATAGTGGAAATTGTACACGTATTCACAAACCGGACGGACAGACAGACAGCAAAAAACGTAAAAATTCTAACCGGATGTGGAGGTTGTGTTGGGTTTGGCTCGTAGCAATCTCGTGAATCGTCTGAAGGTAGAGATGCCGGAGTTTTGAGGTATGAAGTACCCTGAAAATAATATTTTTTGTATATATAAAACATTCATACATTATATTCGCCATTGTAACGCAATCACGAACACGTATTCACAGACGGACGGACAGACAGTAAAAAATGCAAAAAAACTAACCGGTTTTGCTGGGTTTTGCTCGTGGTTATCTTGTAAGCCATCGCGTAAGTCATCATACATATTAAGCTTCACTTCCGTGACAAAGATAGGCACTTCCTAAAATGTAGAAAAAAAAACAATAAACAAGAGTAACAATTTTATAAGAACCATGAATACATATGTGGATAAATTATTTTATTCTTTACCTTTGTTGGAACCGCTTTTCGACGTAATCTGTGAAGGCTACCTTTAGTTATATACTTGTCCTTGTCATCGAAATGAATTGAGCAAATTTTAGTGTGTTTTGTTGGTTTCCAACAGTTGTCGTTGCGGTTAAGCCGTATTTTTTCAGTCCAACGTGCAGCAATAATGGGGTCAGTAGGAAACCTAAAAAAGCAAAATAAAAAATATATATAACATATTTAAGCAAACAGAAACAAAATAATTCAGTTTTGATAAAACTAAAACTCTAAATATAAATTTGATTTATGATTTATTTTCTGAAACTCATGCGGTACCAAAGTACTCGTCAAGAGGAATTAAATCAGCCCAATCTCAATAAGATTGCGTCCTTTAGTAACAGAGTTCCCTTGGCCACCTTCCGGCTCCATCATCAGACCCTGAACCTCATACGGGACTAAAGTACTGGTCAAGAGGAATCAAATGAGCCCAAACTCGATAGAATTGCGTCGTTTCGTAACATAGTTCCCTTGGCCACCTTCCGGATCCATCATCAAACCCTGAACCTCATGCGGCACCAAAGTACTGGTCAAGAGGAATCAAATGAGCCCAAACTCGATAGGATTGCGTCGTTTAGTAACAGAGTTCCCTTGGCCACCTTCCGGCTCCATCATCAGACCCTGAACCTCATGCTGGACCAAAGTATTGGTCAAGAGGAACCAAATGAGCCCAAACTCGACAGGATTGCGTCGTTAAGTAACAGAGTTCCATTGGCCACCTTCCGGCTCCATCATCAGACCCTGGATCTCATGCGGGACCAAAGTTCTGGTCAAGAGGAATCACATGAGCCCAAACTCGATAGGATTGCGTCGTTTAGTAACAGAGTTCCCTTGGCTACCTTCCGACTCCATCATCAGACCCTGAACCTCATGCGGGGCCAAAGTACTGGTCAAGAGGAATCAAATGAGCCCAAACTCGATAGTATTGTGTCGTTTAGTAACGGAGTTCCCTTGGCCACCTTTCGGCTCCATCATCAGACCCTGAACCTCATGCGGGGCCAAAGTACTGGTCAAGAGGAATCAAATGAGCCCAAACTCGATAGTATTGTGTCGTTTAGTAACGGAGTTCCCTTGGCCACCTTTCGGCTCCATCATCAGACCCTGAACCTCGTGCGGGACCAAAGTACTGGTCAAGAGGAACCAAATGAACCCAAACTCGATAGGATTGCGTCGTTTAGTAACAGAGTTCCTCTGGCCACCTTCCGGCTCCATCATCAGACCCTGGATCTCATGCGGGACCAAAGAACTCGTCAAGACGAATCGAATGAGCCCAATCTCGATATGGTTACGTCATGTGGTAACAAAGTTCCCTTGGCAACCTTCCGCCTCCATCATCAGATCAGCTCCATGACATAAAATTAAGTCTTTTCATCTCATAAAAACTAGTATTTTTTTGCGTTTCGAAATTATTTACTATATTATTTTGAAAACTTACAACAATTTGTGGGGATTTTTTTTTTGCTTTTACTGGCAACATTTTGATGCAATGGCGTCTATCGAAATCACATTGTTTATTTTCTGTTTTGGTTTACGTTTTATGCTAAGTTATTATGTGAATTGCTGTACTTACTGATGGAATGAGATCTTGCAGTTATTATTCTGATTTCCTGATGAGTTGTGACACCCATTGACCGAACAAACCGTCATTTTTAATTTATTTTCGAGAGATGTTAGTGCAAAGGACTGAACTTGAGCACTGACTGGCCGGCCGGCGTACTTAGCCAATATGGCTAACTGTGAGTTGCCTCACTTTTGGTGCGCGGACTCGTGTTCTACGCGTTATTATTCTAAGCCTGTGCACAAAATGTTGGAATTTCATTTGATAGGCGGCTTCAGTGTTACTCTTTCTGAGCGCATTTGGTACGTATTCGTAATTAGAACACCTGTCACTTTGAAATAGAAAGTTAGTTTGAGAGGCGATAATAGGCATTACGAAAGATTTTGAAATCCTCTCCCATAATGTGGGTACACATTTACTATTTACGAAAAAAAAACTTTATTCCGGTAATAAACTAAAGTTTAACGAAGTTTAAAGCCATTTTTATAATATTTTGTTATAGTGCGCGAAAAAAGCTCTCAGGTGTCATGGCGTCGGCTTTGATGTCACGCATAAGTAAACATGTCAATGTCCAAATGAATAATCAGCATAAATCAGATGATGTTTACATTGTTATGATGACGTCATGCAGCGTCATGCGCTATGATTCCTGTTTCGATCAAAATGGCCGAATGCAGTATTTTAATTTTTCGTTTTATTGAAAATTATATTAATCTCAATATTTTTAATCAAATTAAATTAGTGTTTTAAATCCTTTTAATATTTTCCCTTAAAACATTAAATCTTTGATTATTTATTTGATAAAGTCGTCAGGCCAATTGCAGCAACTAAAGAACCGATTGTCAGACTTTTGAATGTTAGTTGTTTTGTTAAACATTGTTTAAATACACAGCTTGAAGAACTTTGACGTTAGTTTTGTTATGTTACGTGCAGACAGACAGTTCCTTCTTTTCCTACCAGGGTTAGCCTCCTTAGCTTGGTAGGAAAAGAAGGACCAAAATAATAATACTGAGCAAAATGAGCGTCATGTCTTTTCTCAAGCAGGGTAGTAGAAACACATTTGTGCATTCTGAGGGTAGTCAAACATTAAAATGTGCTACCAAACCTAATCAAAACATTTTTCCCAGATTTTCAAATTGTTGAAAACTCTACAGATTATTATTTATTCTTCTATATAGCGACCAAAACCTCGACGCTTCACAATGAAAGAACAACAAGAGACAGGTTGAACAAAGTTCGCAAAATGCCTGCTACACCTCGCTGGTAGTCCGGGAATTTCGTATTTAAAACTGCTGCCTCTGCTGTGTTCAACATAGTGCGAGAGAACGTTTCCGGCTCAAAAATAATCAGTAACTAAAATAGTTTATTTATTTATTTATTCATTCATTCATTCATTCATTCATTCATTCATTCATTCATTCATTCATTCATTCATTCATTCAGAGCATGGCCCACGGAACACGTTTTGATATTCATTGACATTCAGGCGGAACGTATGACAGACACTCGACAGGGGTCAACAATGGTCGCGTTCTAAAATATCTTCAACAGAAACCCACTAGAGTCTACTACTAGAGTGACTAGGCCACGGAGCTCTAAAAAACTTTCATGGAACGAATTAGCTACCGCAGCAGTCGTTAATCATCTCTCATACTAGAAACATTGGACTGAGTAGTAACAGTTCTCAACTAAATAGTCGGAGCCTTTATTTAATATTGGAACTTTACAATAGGAGGTGAATGCTGAAATACGGGAAATAGAGTGGCTGTGTGCAAAATGTGGCACTTTTCATTTAGTTTAACTGGTTCGCCGACAAATCTTATATAACAATAGTTTGCCATTGTTCGTGCGTTCGAGCGGTGTGCTTCTGAGAGTGAATTGGGTTAAGCTATCATTTCGCGTGATAATCTGTTTAACGCAACCTTTAGTTAAAAGCACTTAAATTGCCATTGAAATGGTCAAACATGCATTTATATAGGTACAACTTCTTATCTACTTACTCTTCCAACGTCCACAAAAGACTCAGAATTTTGCTTTGTTTTTTTTTTCATAGGTATTGTGCTTTATCTCGAGGTGTGTAGGTTCAAATCGCCGCCGTCGGGCGACTTTGGACGCACTGTAGTACGAAACCTGTGAATTAGGTACCTGTCATGGTTGGCTGGAAGAAATCTCGTGTTAGATTAGGTTAAAGGGCCCCGTAGACGATCAAGCATGCTTGACAAGTTGACAACCACGTATGTCGTCAATAATGCTTGATGGTTTACGGCCATGCTTGACGTGCTTGTCAAGCAAACTACGTGCTTGATGTGCTTGATCAGGCTTGAAGAAAATTTTGTTTGACGACATGCTTGACAAGCATGTCTGAACGTCTTCGGGGGCGCTTGATCGTTATTGCAGTTGCTTGAAGTTTGATCAACATGCATGTCAAGCATGCTTGACAACTTGCTTGATCATTTTGCTTGATCGTTATCGCGGTTGCTTGATGAAAACATGAAGTTTGACTAACATGTTTGTCAAGCATGCTTGAACGTCTACGGGGCCCTTGGAACGCCATGGGTCCACACTGGATTCGAACCACCATCTACTAGACCACGGTTTTTTTTTACGAAATGTCTTATACATTGCTTTATGTAAGTCCAACCAACCAACGGTATCATGAATATTACATGAACCGTGGCATCCTATATCAATAAGGCGTTTTTTGCTATAAGGCTGAAATTCAGATCCAATAACTTAGAATGGCTGGTCCCGACGTGATAGTTTTTTGCACATTCCGCACTTTATTATATCCTATACAGTCTGGCCGAATAGTTAAAAAATGGTTGCCTGTAAAGTCGGTATACGGGCGAAAGTTTTACGTGACAACGACTTTGAGTGGTAAAATAATTTTAATGTGAATATTCATTCGTATAGTAGGAAGAAGGATGAAATAATAGTAACAATTTAAAACATTTATTTATACAAAGAATTATATTTAAAACATTAATTTATACAAAGAATCTCGCACTGAATTTCATATTAACAAAATTTTATTTTTACCTTTACACATACATACGTATTTATATACAAATATACATACAATAACTTGCAATACATTTGCGTACAATGAAACAGCGTTTACTACAACTGTCTCTCTCGCTCTTAGGCGGGCTAACCATGCCCGAGTGGAAGGGACGCGTGCCTCTCACTCGCTCTCATTGTGAGCGCATAACGTGAGCGGAGCGTAACGCAGTTTCTTGAAGTGTCACCCGGCAAACCAATTTATAAGACGTTGTCACGTCAAAACATTTATTTATATGATAGATAGATAAGATAGATAAATCATTTATTCAAAGGACATGGTACACACACATAAATTAATAACAACAAAAATCAATTTAATAGACAGCACTTAATAGCACGCAATAGGCAATTAACAGTAGGTACCTACAGCTGTGTGGTCATGTGACTGTACCACGGCAATGAAATGGCCCTGACTCAGCAATGCCACAGACAAATCTGTGACGCTGGTATTCTGCTATTATGGTATATCAAGAAAGCATTTAAAAGTTTTGATTGAAATAGGGTTACGCGTTGACAACTGACCAGAGTGCAGCGCCTGCAGAACCACTTTGCCACCGAATTTGCTTCATCATCATCATCATCCTCAACCCACATCGACACACTGCTGGGCATAGGCCTCTTCTCTTTTTGCTTATTCGAAGTAATTATGTACGTTTCTGCCTGGTATTTTTCTGTTTGGGATTTGAGACATCATCTCCTTTTATCAGTAATTTGCGGCTCCATTTCCAGATTTCCAGTTCAACGTGTCCCTTTAACTGTGGGTAGTTGTAAAAATGGCCCGCGATTTTCTACCTTATGGCTTGGCAATAAAAATCAAAACCTATGAAATGAAAACGTACCAGACCAGGCATCTCACACACTAGAGGGGACGGGCGCGGGCGGCTTGCAGAAACAGCTTAAATCTACATTTAGCGACTTAAATCGATTTAAGCATCTGTCAAATGTATGTTGGCCATCGAAACCACTGTGGTATGCGGTTCTGAGGGTAGGGCCTTCATCAGGGACATCGGGCGTCGTTTGAGACAACCGCTCCAGGGCTTTCCTGGCCCAAAGGATTTCGCTCGCCGTGCAGCGCGGTAACGCAGCCAGCGTAATGGGCACCTTTGGTCCGGGCGATTCTTGGGGAGGTTTGTTTGTATAATTGATTATTTAGTTATTTATTGTTAATCGATTTCAACATAATCGAAGATGATTACCGCATCCTTAGATATCGATTTAGTTTATATATGTTAGGTTTATTTATTTTATTTTATATAATATTCATGTACTGTACATACTTCTTTCTTTCTTTTCATATTATGATTTATTTATGTTTTATTTTTCACTTACTTGAGCACATAGTATTTTCGCCTACCTGTAATTTATTTTTATCTGTCCATCCTAGGTTTTCTGGAAGAGATCTCTTTTTAGAGATAAGCTTGCCTTTGTAAATTACTTTTCAGTATTTTATGTGTTTTGAAATATGTCAAAGTTAAATGGGTGACGCTAGGCAACTCTGCACGCCGCAGTAAGTGTTAGACTTAGGTTAGGACTGATTGCAACAAGTCCCCAGTCTAATCATTCTCACCATTCTCATCTTATCAACGCCAGTTTAAATGACGTCTGCCGCTGTCCAGCAGGCCCCTAATGAGTCTTGGGTTCTGTCGCTTTGTCCTTTTGTCTGATTGCACTCACAGCTTTGTCTGTGTGTTCATTGTTTGTGTGTTTGCACTCCAAATGACTCAAGTTGGCTTTAGCTATGTTCTGAACGGTAGAACGTATTCTATCTGTACACAGCAAGCACCTTTGGAATTTTTCATTGAAGAAAGGGATCTTGTCAGTCGATTGCAAATCCAAAATTAATGAGAGGTTTAGCTGTATTAAATTGTTTTGCTGAGCATTATTATACATTATCTATTATGACTCATCCAACTACTGAATAATAAATAACACACTATCTATGTAGTACTTATACAAAAAATATACAATTTATCAACCATCAGTATCAAATTGCCCGATAAGATCACTTAGAAAAGAAGTGCCCTTTGCAAACATATGGCTTTGAGAGCCCTTCAAACATTGAGTTGTTGTTTGTGCATTCGAGCCTTATCATTATCAACTTGCTTTATGTTTTAAAGCCACGGGCGCCTATCTTTATAGTAACCAACGAGCCACAATGAAGTGCAGATTGATATTATTATTCGTTTTCATACAAATAATCCACTTAGCAACAAGCAAAGATGTACAGTTTCAAATGGTAAAAACTCCCAATGGCCCTGTGAAAGGTTACAAGGCAGGTAACATCTTTGAGTTCCATGGAATACCGTACGCCACTGCTCCAAAAGGGCAGGACAAATATAAGGTCAGTAGTAACATAAGTACATTATTCTAAAAGTAGACAAACTTAACATAACATACAGGCACATGCCAATACTTCGGGCTTCTCAGTAGGACACCCTGTGTTGTGGAAACTAATAACATTTTCTAGATTTCCATATGATAACATAGCGTCACGCCTTCTCCCATACGGAATGGCGGAGGCACATCTGTCCCACGTTTAGCCTGTTATTCTAAGGTAAGGCTTTTACCATCAAAAAGTTATACGAGAATAACCCTATCCCGGGGATAACTCGTATGACAATGACAGTTCAAAATGAGGTGATCGATCTGGGTGTCACTAGTGTCTATGAAAAAGTAAAAGATACTCTCGAGTAAAAGTTACTCTTTCGTTGGTAAAATCCAGCCGAAGTGTCTTTTTTATACCAACCGGTTTCTGGAAAATCATAACTTTATGCGTTTATCATATTGGTCTGAGATACATGAATGACATAAAAACTGCTGAATGCTGTTTAATTGAAATAAATCAGGTAATTTAAAGGCATTTGTTTTGTTCCAGGCACCACTACCGGCGCCATCATGGTTAGAACCACTTGACGCTGTTGATAAAAAGGTCATGTGTGTACAGCCAGTGGCTCCGATATTCAGCGATGACTTCGAAGTCACAGAAGATTGCCTCATAGCAAACGTGTTCAAACCAGATACAGAAGATAAGAAGCTACCGGTTGTCGTATACGTTCATGGAGGTGCCTACCAAATAGGTTGGGGCAATATGTTTTTGCCAAAATCCATTGTTGAACAGGGAAATATCATAGCAGTAACGTTTAACTACCGTGTAGGAGTTCACGGTTTTCTGTGTCTGGGCACAGAAAGTATCCCTGGAAATGCGGGAATGAAAGACCAAGTAGCGCTTCTCAGATGGGTGAAAAAGAATATTGCTAGTTTTGGAGGTGACCCAGATGACGTCACATTAGCTGGATACAGCGCGGGATCTTCGGCTGCTGATTTGCTGATTCTTTCAGAGATGAGTCAAGGGTTGTTTCACAAAGTGATTCTAGAGAGCGGTGCGGCCCCTGCAACGTGGAGTGCACTACTTGACCCTGTCGATAGCGCAAAGTCGTATGCTAGTGGTTTCGGTATCAATACAGAAAGTAATAAGAAACTGGAGATATTTTACACAACAACACCTTTGGAAGAATTGGTGACAAAAACAGATATCTTCGAGGGAACCCCAAATAGTACTTTCCATTTCGTTCCTTGCGTCGAGCGGGATACAGGATCAGAGAGATTTTTGAAAGATGCACCAGTGAATATTCTTAAAAATGGCGGATTTCCTAAGTATCCCATGCTTATTGGTTTCTCCGACATGGAGGGAAAATTCAGACTGAGCTTGTTTGACACTTGGAAAGACCAAATGAATGAGCAGTTTTCAGAGTTTCTTCCAGCAGATTTGACATTCAATAGTCAACAAGAGAAGGAAGAAGTCGCTAATAAGATCAATCAATATTACTTTGGCGATAAACCCGTTAGCGAAGACACTATTCAAGGTTACGTGGATTTCTTCACTGATGTGATTTTTGCTTACGCTAGTCTAAAGACTGTGCAATATCAAGTAGAAGCTGGGAATGACAATGTGTATCTCTATGAGTATTCATACATAGATGATAACATTCTGGCTGGTTCTCAATTTAAGATAGCATCTACCGTCAGAGGCGCAGATCATTGCGCGCAAACTGGTGCAGTTATGGATTCGATGTATTATCCACTCGCGGTCTCCGAAGATTATGCTAAAGTTAGAGTTATGATGAGACAGCTTTGGATCAATTTTGTTAAATTGGGGTAAGTGTTCCTAAAATAATTGAAATTCGTACAATTGTAACGAAAATTCCATTGCCATAATATTACTATTTACCTCGTACTCGTACCTCGTATTTCACATAATATTCTGTCTTTTATGCGCATGGCAGCTATGCCAATGGTTAATTTGAGTACTTATAGAAATTGAGAGGAAAAACGACAGGCAGGCAAACAATTTGAAAGTTTGAAATAATAGTATCGAGATCCAGATCGCATGGTTTCTGTTGCTTTTTCAAAGTTTATTTTTGTAACCTTTCTTTCGTCTGGCCCTTCCGACACTTCTCCATCTACCCGCACTGAGCCAGCATGGTGCAGCATGGCTACTCACATTTGGGATAAAGGCCGGTGTGACTCGCCGGGGACATTAAATGGGCTACTTTCATTGATAAATAACCTTTCTTTCTCCAGAAAACCAGTGCCAGAACCAACGTCGCAGTTCCCGCAAGGCTGGCCGGCGACATCTGCAGAAGGCTCTCCTCATATGTCCCTCAACCTGTCACCAGAGTTGAGAGGTCCCTTGCTGTCAGAGAGGACTAAACTCTGGGATCGAGTTTATAACAAATTCTATAGAACTCCACAGCCGCCTCACCTGGCAATGGCCCGTTCTGATCTGTAATTGTTTAATTCATATTTGAGACTTAACATCTTGTAAGCTATCCTATTTAGGTACTATACGTGGTGGCAGATCCTTGTGAACTTGTTGTGCACAAGTTATACCAGTTATTCAACATAGGTACTTTACTTTGAGGCCTTATTTAAAAATAAACTGCCATGAATTTTCAGCATTTATTTACACTAAATCCATAATTTTAAGTTAGACAAGAAGCAGCGCAGCACTAACTGTTCAACTTCGTGTTAAAATCAGAAGAAGCAACAGATAGAAGTAAAAACACATTGTGATTGGTTGGCGTCTGGCATGGAGCCAAACGTCTCAACAGGTCAGTACTACGGGACTGAACCGACGAGAATTATGTACTGCAATATAGAGGGTAATGTAACTGAATGGTGAAGTCAACATCTAAGATACATTTTACCAGAAGGAGGGCAATAATTTTCTTTGGTAAATATACATATACTTATACATAATTACGTATGGCTATGACATAGACGCGCGCTACAGTATGTACAGCGTATCGACGGATTTTAACATAATATGAGGTGTCGTTAGATGCGACTCTGTTTCGAGATTGTGAGATTTCATTGGATGCGTTTCAGTTATTTTGACGTTTAGTTTCAGAGAGTTGTTTAAGACACATTTTTGAACGCCTGTGTCAAAGAGCGTGCCACATAACCGATTGAATCAGACCACTCCAGGTGAGGTAAACAAAGAATCCAGTAACAAAACCAACCATTCAAACACATCACAAATTACGGCAAATCGCCGATGGTTCATTTGCGTTGCTAAAAGGAACTGAGTTGTCAAAGTACCCAAGTCTATTTGATTTACTGGGAGCGTTGCATATTTAACCTCCCATCCGCGTGTAGGGGCTCACTCTGAATCCCTGATTCGGCTTTACTGCGACGGTTGGCGGGTTAGTGTCAAATGGTCTGAAAAATGCAAGAATATTTCGGTGATCCCTTCGGAATAAGAGGCAGGCACGTTTATGGGGCATTCAATGGAAATAGGCATGGTTCTATGATATGTTGTGAAAAAGGGCAAGTCAACTTGGCAGGAGCACTAATGAGATTTATCGGAATACTTACTTTTAACGTTTCTTTTCTGTTTTGAATTATTAGTAAAATATGGGTCGAACTATGAATCCTCGTATAGGAAATGACGTATAGAGACGTGACGCTATGTTTGTTTTGCTATTTTCTAGTATAATTCCATAATAATATAATTAAGGTCGGTTATGAGCTGGCGGCTTTAGGCTAAACGGGCTTAGCTGTGCCACTGTCAACCCGGAAGGCTGATTGAAAATACGGTGTAAAATTAGTTTTGCTTATAAATATGGTGCAAAATGAGTTTGAGAACATTTGACACTGACCTGTTTTCAGGAATAGATCCCCGCGTTCCGGCCAAAAATGTCCACTGCACTTTAGTGCCTTTTTCCCGAAAAGTATTCCAAGCCCCGGACATGAGGCTATTTTATCTGCGTACTGAGCATACTTTGATTCTGCCAAAATAAAGTAAAGTAAAAAAGATATCGCGTACAGATTTTTCGGTAAATCTACTCTGTGTACATCAGGGACCACTTATCCAGTGGAAAGCGATAGATACATTTTCCTTTGAAACACAACTCACCAATTTACGGGTGGCTGGGGACGAGGTAAGAGAGCTGTGATTGGTCAGCCGCTGCGAAACTGTCTGGCGGCCCGTCATCATCGTACATAGGTTGCATATGCGAACGTTTGCTGAATACAAAAAACGTTTGGCGAGCCGCATTAAAGATAAAGATAAAGTTTATTTGTACTTTCTACTACTTTTAACTTAAAGATTACAGTGAAATTGTTGTACATGGTGTCATCAATATAATTTCGACTTCAAACCCCTTAACTATGTAATGAACATTTATCTTAGGGATTTTGGGTCTTCCGGTTGTCAGAATTTATTAACAACAATAACAATGTAGGTAATTAGAAAAATTTACTTTTACAGTAAGGATTAAACGATAATTTAAATATTTTAGAAATTAAGTTATAAGAATGCTAACTTTATCAATAATTTTAGTTAACTAAGTACCTTAAGAAGTCAGTCTTAAAATAATCAAGATGTAACAATTTTAAAACTGCAAGTTTAACTTCACGGTAACTCTTTCCCCCGCAGGCGCAGTCAACTGGATATAATTATAGTCTCTGGTGTACATAAATGGTGTAACAATGCGCTGTGCCGGGTTTGCACCGTTATTTTCATTGACAAAAGTTTTCACTGGACGTACATCTACCGACACGCAACGCAGGCAGGCAACGAATTTTGATTGCTGTCTCGTATTTCCTTCGCCTTTTAATATGACAGAAGCGGCAGGTAGGAATGGTGCATGCTGTTCTATAGGACAAAAAGACAAAAAACAAAAAAAAAAAATGCGGGTTTGCAGTGGCGGAGCAACCCTCCGAATAACTAAATAGCCGCATTTCGGGTGAAATCATTCATTGTCGTCATCACAAAGGAAAATTGATCGAATTTAGACGAAGTTTTCACAACATTGTCACCAATGCGAGGGGCGAAGGAAATAATTGATTGATGGGTCCGCCATCTTGCTGAATACGATTGCCTGATGTTTAAACAGCCCTAAATTGACTTTGAAAATGTTTAAGGTATAATCGATAATGGGGTGGCGTCGCCATTGGTTAAATGAGACTTATTGAAACGCTGAAATTAAATTATATGGCTAGAGAGAGGTCCGCCGGGCAAGTAATTGATTATGTAATTTAGTTCGAGTTGAATAAAATCGTACTAGTAGGCAAACAATAAATGTTCATATTTCATATCAATTATCTCATCATAATGAACCAAGCTACGCTCGCTTTGCTCGCTCCTGTTTTCACATCTTTAGTCGGGCCTAACCCGGTTGTGGCAGAATTTGTTTTTAGCTTTCCTAGTGGTAGTTGTTCAGAATGATATCCACAAACCACTTTATAAAAACAACTTATTTCTGTTACACCCTGTCAGAAATTCCAGGAAAATTAAAACAGACATTTCAGACGCAACAAAACCAAATTAACAGAACTAATGAACCCCTGGTAACCGTATCTCCAAGCGTCGGGATTCGAGCTACTAATTCAGTTCGTTGGTTAGTTCGTTTTGAGGGTTTCAGAAATCAGGGTATTACCGTCACACGAGTCACGTGACCTCGAGAGGTAATCTTTGCCGGTGCGTCACATCCCCTCATTTGGCTCAAGAGTCTCCGTCAGGATAATGTCGCCGCCTATCATAATGTCATTATGTGAGGGTGCCGTAAGCCGAAGTAAGTTAAAATACCTCTTGGGTTTTTACCGGGAGTGCGCGAGGGAGGTAATTTTGTTCGTGCGTATGTACACAGCTTTCTAACGAATCTTTTGACACTGGGTGGACTGGACATAACGCTTAATGACAGGTTCGTTGAGTTACGTTGCGTAGAACTAGCGCCCCCTTAACGTCACCCAAGTGACAAAATATATCGTTTGAAGAATGTACTTATATGCATGAGTAACCATAGTATCTTGTGATAAGTTGATCGGGTCAATGTATACTAAAGGTTCTTTAAAAAAACAATTGCATCTATTAGTTATGGCGCCTATAAGGCAGTAGTTCGTATAGTGCCACCATATTAACTAGAGAATGGAGTGGGACGCCACCATCTACGCCAACTGAACAGACACTGCAACAACTGCTAGCGGAAGTGACGTTTTCATAATGGCGTCATTAGGGCTACGTTCGGGAACTAGTTAAAAATTCACTCGGAAAATGGAAAGAGATATGCATAGTTTGACAGCTGTCAGGTATTTTTTGACTACGCTGAACCAGGGTGAGAAATCGCACTTTTCAGAGTGAAAATCACTCTACCTGAGCCGTTCGAAAATACTGTTTGACAGATGTCAGGTAACTTCGGTTACCCTCGGTTTCACTCGGGTCGTTACCGAACGCTCTAGGGTGATTTTCGCATCACTCGCAGTGATTTTTACTCGTTTTCGAACGTACCCTAGATCCGCTTTGACCGTTCTCTAGATATAATAACTTGGTGGCTCTGTAATAATGGGTACTTTGTTCCCAAAGAGTAAGCAAATTAAAAGTCACCATGTAGATGTAATAAGTAGTAAGTGTGGTTCTACTTCTATAATTTTACACGTAGGTGGGCTAGCAAGGAAAAAAAACAAAATCGGGAGCAACTCAACTCTAGTAGTGTTCAGAATTCGTGATAAAATCGCATTTCGTCTTCCACGAAGGCATTTGCACTAAGCCGCCTGAAATAAGGGAGTCCTCTAACTTAACCTTATCCCGGATCCCAATAGGGTAGGCTTAGTACAGTGTAAAATATCTATATATATATATATCTTCCTTATTCTATTTATTTTAGAGTTTTATTTTACCTATTTTATATCATTTACATACAGGCATTAGATTTTCAATCATTCAATCAAACATTTTTAACATTCAATCCTAATCGTGTCCGAGTAAGGCCCGTGCCCCTCGATGGGGAAATTAAGAGCTATATATTATTAATTTTATTTACATACAGGCACAAACATTGCCTTTGACCCCACCCTAGGATACCCTGTGTCGTGGGATCCAGAAACAGCGACATCACAAACATGTTTTTCAAGACCTGGGGGATCTTTAGGGACATAATTCTGGACATGGTAGGTAGCTTCCATCCCCTCCCGTCTCTTCCAACTACTAATTTCGGGGGCCGCTGTGCCCCCAAATAACCCATATTATTTGCACGTAACAACTTGGAAACATTTTCATAACCTCAGAAAACTCATTTTTGCCTCCCGATATTATTAAAGTAACATTAATTCAGGGCTTCTGAAATGATTACCATTACCTTTGTGCGAGCGGCGTGAGGGGAGGAAAAATTATCCTTGGCAGTAACTATATGTGGAAGGGATGGAACCTTGTCGTATGAGACATGGATTAGCTAGTCTTCGAAATAATTAGCTAGTAACTACATGGACAGGACATGGTGTCACACCGTTGCATCCGGGATTCATTACGTGATAGGGGGCTAGCCCATCTGCATAGAGAGATAATGTTTCCTCACGATGTTTTCATTAGCCATTATAAAGAAAGTGTTTACCTTAACAATGTCCATCAAAGTGACTGTCATTTAATTAAATATTGAGACTTCTTGAAAGAGGCTCCGGTCAACCAAAGGCCAATATTGAGGGTTCCGCACCTGAACCAACGGGACCTTAATACTAAGACTCGACTGTCCGTCCTGCTGCTGCCTTTGCCTCTGTCCGCTCGTCTGTCCGTTTATCAGTCCGCCTGTCTGTTCGTCTACTTGTCCTAACATACACGAAACATAATAGTTAGAGCTGAAATCAAGGAGTGCGTTTTTCTATAGCCGCTATACCAGCAAAGAACAAACCATACCTTACCCGCTTAAAAAAAGCTGGTAAGGCAAGATACTGGTTTATTGCCTTTTTACGGAACCCTTCGTGTGAGAGTTCAAGTCTTAATCGATCGGTTTTTCAATGTCATCACCCGTTTTTGCGAGGACGCTAGAGGTCACGCGCACAAAAGGGCCCGTGATGGGACAATCAAAGCCGTAATTAAATTAGTCCCTATAAACCCAGTGGCAGTGAGGGGGGATTTGCCTAAGCCCCTGTTCAGAGCTACTGAGCAAAAACGTGACCCTTGCTAGGTACGGCGTTTCTTGCTACTGTGGATACGGTATTTGATTGAAAATTTGCTCCTCAATGACACCTTCGTTGCTTGATAGCCCCTTGACTTGGCTTTATGTCAAGACGTCTTCAGAGGTTTCAAGCTGAATGAATTTTTTGACAACAATACCTAGACGAAATACGGGTGTGAGTAGAAAGAACTAAATAGGTAGTTAGAAAGAAAGGAAAAAAGAAATGGAGTGAGACTCCTTGCAAGCGTATTGTATTGTAGCAAGATAAATTAACAAATCTAGAAAATTATTACACACAGAGAGCGTAGTGACAAGGGGATTGAACGGCAAGCGGCAGCTATTCTCTCTGTCTCACTCACTCGCTCAAGCAACACGTCGTCGTCGTCTGAACTAGTCTGAAGCTTTAGCTGTGGTCAGCTGCGAACTAACGTCTAAACTTTCCATATAGTGGTCGTCTAACAGAGTGGTCCGTGAGTGGAACAGACTTCCAGAAACTGTTATTAGTATTAGTGCACCATCAGTGAACAGTTTTAAAAATAGCCTTGACAATTTTATAAAAAAATTGCAGTGAAATGTGAACTGATATGCACGCATCAGCTTTAAGCTGCTTGTGCATCATAAATAATAACAATAATAATATGCCTACCTCACCTATTCTAATCTAACCTAACCTAACGTAAAATAACCTAACATCTAACCTTACCAGAAATTCTCAAACTGGATCTTAGTTTATTCAGTTTAGTTCTCCACTGGAATCACAAGCAATAGCCTTCAGTGTTGTTTTCTTTAAAACTGAGGAACATAATAATCACATCGACATTTAAATTACTTATGATTATTCTCTGCCCACGTTTTGCCCGAGGTAATAAGAGGTCATATTACGGAGGCTTTTAACAATAAATTGTTGTTACTAACAAAGGAATAGAGGTACGAGGAATTTGAGACAGTTTTTTTAAGGGATTACAGAAGAGGCGACAAAAGCGAGAACTTTGTATAAAAGTTGACTAATCTTCTTTTATTGGGCTTTATATTTGTGTCGCGCTGTTTTTATTCGTACTACTTTTTTAGAGTTCCTTAACTGAGGGTGCCAAACAGAGTCCCTACTACTAAACTTCCGCTGTTCGTCCGTGGTCCGTCGGTCCGTCCGTCCTACAGCGGACTCTATCTCATGAGCTGTAATAGCTAGAGAGTTGACACTGAATCACAGAATGTGTGTACTTTTGTATCAGAAAGGTTTCCCCCTCTTTTTCGTTTCGTTTCGTTTTCGTAGATAACGCTACGAAAAAGAAACGAAACGAAAACTCAAAATTTATACGATTTGACATTTGGTGGCGCTAGCGTAGCGTGACCAATTAACAGCACAAAACAACAAAAAACAAATTATAACTGACAACGAAATCTCCAAGAACCGTTAACACGTATCACTGTCGAGAGCGAGTTACCGACTGCGCGTCACTAGGGTAAGCGCGGGGGGATGAGGCGGGGTAACATGCAACAAACAAAACCAAAATAGTGTTGTGGTTGTCTATAAATAGACTTGACTTGACAGATTGTGTCAAAGCTCAGAGCCGGGAGCCGGCACCTTTCACTTTCAGGCCCTATCAAGGGAAAAGATCTTTCAAAAAGAAAAAGAGACATCTATCCGGGTTAGGGTGGCCAATATTCACATCATCAAAAAATAGTTTTTGCTATAACCTACCAGACACCCTTTTTCTGGTGTATCATTATTTCGCAATATTTAGCACTTACAGTAAATTGTGGTTATTGCTATCCTTTGTAAAGAACAGTGGTACCTATCAATTTGCTCTTGGCAACATTTTGCATTATCACATCAACACATTGCAGGCATCTCATCTTTTGCACCAATATTCATGGTTTGCGCCAACTGCTTTAAAGAGATCCTGTTGACTCTCCTAGAGATGTTCAAGTTCAAGTTCAAGTTCATGTTTTTATTGACCATAAGATCATACAGATTGCTTAGTCAACGTCAATATAATATTAATATTTTTTGTATCCCTACTACCGCGATGTGGTAACCTACGGTAGTATAAAGGCAATTCATTACCATACCCAGAGACGTTTGATTCATTAAGAATTAGGAAACGATTTTGGGTGTAAATTCAAATTAAGAATTGGATTAATCGTTTATTAAATGATCCTGGCTACGGAAACTATGAGGCATCACATCGAAAGGAAAAGCCACAATCCCAGAATATTCAAGAGCCATGGTCACCACAAACCCAGATAAACGTAGCCAGGAAGGCTTTCACCTCAAAGGATATCTGATACTAGTGGAAGTAGACGAAAGACCGAGATAAATACGTAAATAGAGTACTCCGTACTCTTTTATAAAAATCTTGGAATATCTATCAGAAGGCCATTGCGAATAAATTAAATTTTAAAAACGTCTTTTCCTACTCGGGGTGGCAGAGAGTCAAGTAAAGTAAAGTAAGGTATTATTTATTTGTATGAATATAGGTATTCTTACAGATAAAATGTCACATAGAGTTTCGCTATAGAAATAAGAAATAAGAAATTTATTTGTAGAGACAAGGGTAATAAGGTTAGTAAATATTATATAAGTAGATTAAATTGTAGCATGCAAATTGTTGAGATTGTTCTCATATTCTGCCATGGAGAAATACAAATTTTATATTACATATGTAATTAAAATAAATTAGCAAAATTGACTTATTTTAACAGTAGAATTATGACAGGATTTGCCGCTGCTATGGAGATACGAAGGTTTCCTCACGATGTTTTCCATCACCATTTCTATAGAAGGAAAATTATTACTAGTAAAGGTTTAAAACTTAGGGTGCTATTCTACCAATCGATCGACCGACGCCATCAATCGACATTTTTTTATTTTATTTTTTTACAAATAGTTCAATATTCTTGAAATTACCTATAATATGGTCACTAAATCCTTCACAGGTTTAAGTGTAACCACTGACTTACTGTCCCCCGCTTTGACAACGTTTATTATTTACATCGATGGATAGTTTTTACTCCTACCGAGAATCGATCGATCGATGGCGTGGATCGGTTGCTGAAATATCACTCTCAGACGTTTTAGGCTCACCTTACACTTCTGGAATTGGTGTCTGAATTCAGTAAGTAACTGAATTCAGATTCAGAATATGTATATTTTATATTCACACGAAATAAGCTTAGATAGCTGTGCAAATGTATTGTATATTGTATGTCTTGCAGGGCGCATGTTTTGGATCTATATTTGTCATCTTATTTAGACATATATACCACATTTATGCAATGAATATGATGATGAGAGGTCTTGTTTTTAACATATCTTTAGCTACAAGCACTGTAGTATGCTTTGATCTTAGGCATTTAATATCAACAAGCGATTTCCATGGGATGTCAAATAGCTGTTAGGTCCCGCATTTCCAGCGCAGTAGCGGGTGTACCCAAGAGGGTGTACCTTTATTCAGACAAGGGTCCTTTAATGTCAGCCTATGTAAGTAAAGACACGATTTTTCCATTTGTGTAAATCGCTGGCCGTGTGACGCTTTGGTAGGGTTAAAATTTATTTGCTTAGGCCATAATGTGGAGTACCTCTCTACCAACCAACCCGCACTGAGCCAGCGTAGTGGAATAAGACTCAATCTTACTCGTATCCCGGTAAAAGCCTGTGCCCCTCGGTGGGGACATTAATGGGCCTTTACTTTACTTCATATGTGGGGTAAATTAACTCTTGAGACCATAGACGTCTCGATATTTTGTTTTCATTATTTACATGTAAAGAATGTACGCGGTCAACTGCATTCAACTACTACGAGAATGGTCTCAACTACAGTCTTCACAAAATAAAAGGCCCGTTTTGACAGTTCACGCCCATAAAGTTTTAACCCCTAATGCGTTTTTTCATATTCGGTTTGAGAGCGGGGATTTCAATGATTTATTATATATGTACCCACTACCCGCACTTTCCTTCACTTTCATCGTGAAGTCAGTTCTCGTATCGACGCGCGTTCGCTTTCTGCTCCTGGCTTTTCACTCTCCTGCTGGTCTCCGCACGCGCAGCACTTCCTGCATATCCTAGTTCACCGCCACGGCCGTGTGCACCACCCGGGACCTCGAAGATCGCCCAATTATAGTGCTGGTGCTGAGAGAACGAAGCGTGGATGGAAAAGGTTTGCGATATTTTAATTATTGTGATTCCGGCTTTTAAAAATAAAGTCCATTAATTTTTTATCAATTCCCTTTTGAAGATCCAGCGACCCTTTCGAAGTCTCCTCTCGAGGAGAATAATCGCACAGCCATATCAAATTTGTAATTTTCATGTACCTGAGATCGCCCTCAGAGTTGAGAGCAATGTTTTTATAATGCCACAGTAGTGCAACTATAAGATCATGAGTTAAAGTTTAACTCGAGTATGCCCGATTTCACCAACAACTAGGGGACACTTAGTTATATTTCTTACGGCCGTTTTCAATAACCTATCTATCCTCAATCTAAAGATAGATAGGGTGATTTTTGACATAAGTTTCATAGCGGAACTGTCAAATCCTTCGGATAGCCTTCGGAGGCCTGCCCCTTAAGTTTAGGGGGTCCCAAATAGATGACCCTTAGGGTCGCGTTCCGTGACATCGCCGTCAGTCAGCGCCATAATCGATTACAGCGTCTACGATGCCATCGTTTTGTATCGCCAAAACTGACTCGGAACGGCTTCGTAAACACTGTAATCGATTTTGGCGTGACTCAGAACAGGGGGTGGATCAAACCAGCAGCCGCTAAGTGGCAGGAAATAATGTGTAATCTATAAGAAAAGGATTGTAGGTAAAATCGGCCAAGTCAAGCAACCACTTTTCATGAACAGACGCGTGAAAAGGCCATTACGTAATTTAACTCACGTCAAAGTTTGACGTCGCGGTATCTGAGTGAGCGCAACATTTTGTTCGACATTTGACGTGAAGAGTATATCGCGTGACTACCTGGTTGCGTATTTGCAATATTCAGTTCAGTTTATACACTTTGGTATCAATCTGATAAAAACGCCCCCTTATTTTCAAGCTTACGCCTTTGTAATAAAGTCCAAAACCAAAGAAAAAAAATAATCTAAATTTATGTTTTCGTTCAAAAGGTCATTTGACGGCCAATAGTTTAGTCGCATTTTAAAAAAAAAACACGGACGGTCGGGTAGTTAGGCTCCTACTTAAAAAAATATGAAGTTTAATTTGGTTTTACCTGGATGACATTATTACATACTAAGTAGTCTTTCTAGTCTTTGTGACGAGATAAATTCTGGCCTGTTAGGATCGTCAATATTCTTTCTATTAAGGCGAGGTACGAATAATTACAAACCAAGGTCAACGAAGATTGCGGAAGTGAGAAGCAAATATAACTCGGGAACAGGAATAAGTAGGATGGCAATTGTGCTCTCGCGCCTAATCTGAATCAACGTAAGCGCCAAAACGAAAAAAAAACATAAAAAATAAGCTATTCCAGAGAATTACATTTCATTCATGAAATCGCTAGTAACAACGATTACCCACATATTTCAATTAATAGAAAAATCATATTTACTACTACTGCGGTATAATAGGAAAAAAAATATACGCGTGTAGCACCGTACACGTGTTAGAAGTAAAACTTCTGTAGCTAGATCATTAAGTGGTACCTATACTATACACCTATACCTACCTATACTAAAAGAGATTTAAATTTCCAATTTTGAGATCCAATCTCTGCTTCAAGTTACTTTTAAGTTTCAGACGTCCGATTATTTGAAATTATTTTATGCTTGTACTTACTTTTAATACGTCATGTCATTTATTTCCCACCATTCCTTATCTACAATTTGTCGCGCTCGTGGTGATATACTTAACTCATTCAATAGTGTCACTACTATTTGCATCTCGCTCAGATTATATACCATCTGACGTCACGTCTTTAAGCCGTCTCGCTCAAATGTATGCATTGCTTTGCTTGTCTCTGTGCCCAGTCCCTTTATTTAATTGATCGAGTACGTATTTTCAACTATTCCAAGTTAATGTGTACCTGCGGGGCTACCATAAGGCTTGCCACTCACCTCAGTCGCGCAGAGAAATGACAAAGAAGATGGCTAAATCAATATATGGACGACTGCCCCAGACATGTACAAAGACTTCTCAACAGCCAATAACATTTAAATATTCATTCATAAATTTAATTTACTGCGTCTGTATTTAGTTTGTAGAACTTGAAGAAAAAAATAAATTAAATATAGGTAAATAAGAGTTGTTACTCAATACTCCGTGATTCCAATATGATTCCGTGACCTTTGCCGTCGCTAGAAATAAGCACCATTTTGCAATAACATGCAACATAACGCCATCTAGCCACTCCCCTGGAAACCTACTGTTTTCAACAGTTTTGCTAGTTGGCAATTATGTTGCATGTTATTTTTAACGATGGCAAAAGTCACTAATCAATGGCGGAATCATAGAGTATGAAGTGACAACTCTTAATTATTTAATCATTTCCTTCAAGTTCTACAAACTAACTAAAGACGCAGTAATTTATGAGAGAATATTTAAATGCTATTAATTGGCTGTTGAGAAGTCTTTGTACATGTCTGGGGCAGTCATTTTGCCAAATTGCCAACTCCTTTCGCGTCTCAATGATGTTTCTCCATAAAATAGCGCGCATTCATTATGATATGACATTAAATTGTGACAAAATGCGTGGCTGGGGTGACTGGCGTGCCTTATGCTACCCCCGCTAACCTATACATACCTACTTTGCTAGGATTTTTTAGGGTTACTTCATCGCGAAGCAAGAAATCAAGAACTCGTGGAAGAATGCTTAAAATAATTTTTATTTGTTAACGTTTCATCAGGTTTTTCTCTCACTAATTAACATTCTTTATTGTACGAATGTATTATTATCTTATCTGATTAGTTAAAAACCGTATTGAAAATAGTTGCGGTTTTAAAAGTCTTCAGCCGATCCTGACGTCACCGTTTCGAATTTCCGTTACCATTTCTTAGCCACTCGTGAAGCACCCGGCTAGTAGCAATTGAAAAGCAAATATATGAATAACCCACAGTTGAGAGGTTAAATAAATTTTACCCCCGTGCCCTAAGAAGTTTTACTTCAAAAATATTGAAAAAAGGGGTTGACTTTGGATTTATTTTCTATCGAGAAAATTTTATCCAAACACGTTTTCCTTCTTGAAAACCCTAGATTATATAGTCAAATTACATATACATATATATTGATTACGATTAGTCGAGTATTTCCTGAAATACACATGATAAAAGCACCCCTAATTTATTCGTGAGGCCCCTTAAGTAATACGTATAGAATTATATCAGGAGACAGATTTCGAAGGCTTGTTTTCGGGTTTATAGACGACATTTGTATAGGTACCGAGCGGGGTCCTCCTTAGTAATAGGTCTTGAAATAAACCAATTTTAAGTTTTTAACTTGGTGAATTATTCAGTACTTCACTTTGCGTGACATGGGTTGATTTGATTTGATTTGATTTTCAAAAGTCTTTATTAACGTTTTAAACATTACATTACACCACATATCGTAAATAAACAACTATATATGGATTATATTAAATCACTTAATGCTTTGTCGGGCTGTAGTCGCCTATGAAAGCTTAAATAACAATAAATACTAAAATCAACTAATAACACTATGGTGCAAGGTACTAACAATACATCAGATAAATGAGGTTATTGACATTGCAATCCTAAGTGGTGGATATACATTCTAAGCAGTGACATGGGTTAAAAGCCCTCGCCAAAGTTATTAAAATGTGTATTTTCATAGCAACCATAAAATATGTTTTCTCACTGTAGATTCTACATTGTTACAGCAACCAGTCAAGTCAACTTATACAAGTGTTTAACATTACTCCTCCAGTGGTAGAGTTTTAATGTATAAACTTCAACAGAACAATTTCGCTTCAAGAATCCAGTTCGGACATTTCACTTAAACTTTAATATTACGGATATCTTTGTTGTGAAGTGGAGAAATCGCTTATATCACCAATGGTACATCACAAGCTGAGACTTTGGTGTATTGTCGAATTGTTATTGGTAAACAGGTTGTAACAACGATGTAGTAGGACTGTACCAAGACAACAAGATGCCTGTCAGGCATCTTTCGTTTCTTGTCACACAAACACCAAATTGTCTACGACATTTCGTAATTTCGTAATTTCTTTATTGTACTCACATGACAGTAAAAATAGCTTAACATAGAAAAAAATATGTACAAAGGCGAGCTTATCTCTAATAAGAGATTTCTTCTAGCAAACCATGTTGGGTAGGAGACGGAGATGATAGGTAAGGGGAAGAATTGCGCGTACAATAAAACTATTCTAGTAGGTACCTATAATACATAGATATTATTATTACACATAGGTACATATAAGAACCTATTGCTAAGGAATAGACTACACACACAGTTACATAAATACAGCTTTCGTATGAATACACTAATACATACCAGTATACAGTTCTTATGAAAATGACAACAATTTACGTCTATGCTTTCATATCGCATGGGCGAGTATTCGGCTCCATATCCAACGTATTTTGTCTACTGGCCCCACGCCCACACTGGGGTAGCAATAACACCAATATCTGCTACATCAAAGTCAACGCTAGCTTCCTTGTTGTATCAACAAGCCGTCGGGCTGCTGGCGGATAGTTGTACGATAGTTAACGTTGAATATTTGCATTTCGTCACGTCACTAGCGAGTACAGAGGAGGTACAGTGGCATGATTCTCGCGCATTTGATATACGGATATCGAGACCTATATTGACAGATTCCCATACAAAATCACTCGATATAAGTAGGTGTAGATATCGTAAATCGAATGCGTGAGAATCATGCCACTGAACTATGCTGAACAAACAAATAAAAGTCGTCAAGTCTTTACCCATATAATTTTCATTATTCCTGTTTCTGCAGATGGAAATAAAAATATTGACGGAGGGTAAGGACCAGCAGATCCAGAATTGCGATACAGTAAAGAAATTACGTAAGTATATAAGACTATTTTGTACAGGAATTGACTTCGTCAAATAAACAGTTGTGTTGCTCGGAAATAAGAGATTTTATTATTGGAACGTACATAGTACAATTATTACACTGTTAAACTTAAATCACACTATCTTACCTGAAATAAGAGAAACGACATTAAAAGTTTATTGTTTCACATCAATTCCAGTTAATTATATTTTATTCACTAAATACCACATCATCATGGGTTCTCTTCTCATCTGTCAGTCAACATAAGCTACTTTATCAACAGTGTTAGCCGCCATTACGCACAGCGCCATCTACAGAATTAACTACACAGTCGGTAACTGTTTTACCGACCGCGAAGACACTAAATAAAGAAATACAGTTTCTTTACAAGTATATACTTATTTACAAATTATATGCATGCGTATAGATGTGCCGTTCCCGGCAATATTGCCATAAAATGTATGTGGGAAACATTGCCCACATACATTAGTTTCCCACAAATGGCAATAATGCCAGTAACGGCACATCTATATGCATGCGTGATTTCTCGCTCTGCTCTATGTCTTCTATCTTGTCTTCTCCGTGTCGCGTGGCTGTTTGTCTGTCGGTAGAGATAGCGGCACGGGGTTGGCATGTCTCGCCTCCCACACCTCCACGGCTAGAGGGAAGGTCGGCGAGCTACGTCGTGCCCTCGCATAATGCTGCCAACTTATACCTCCAGCTAGTCATGTGATTCGAGCTACGATGGCCACTATGCAAAAAGGATTAGAATAAAAATATTATGAAAATTAAAATCTGTACGAGCCACCAGCTTATCTAGAGAACTAAACTACTGAAGCCACTATGAAAACGTTACTTCGGTTGTCAGGTTGTTGTAGTGTATTTCAGGCCAATGAAACTCTTTGCTGTTCAATTGGCGTAGATGGTACAAAACAAGGTTATAGATGTATTGTAATTTTAGTAAGGGGGCAGCCCCTAGATCAGACACTCGACTCAAATCGTTTTAAAATTGTGGAAGAGTATCAGTTTTCCCACAGACTATCTATTAAATGTTGCACAAAGCAATGAAAATAGTAGAAAAAATATCTGTACTGAATCTACATACAAATATTGCAATGAACAAACGTCGAAACTGAAAATTAACCATGCCTTTTCCGTCGGCGATGCTCTATTTACAGAAGCAATAAAAACGACAAAACGATTGTTTCCGCTTGTATTTTTAAGCCTTGATGGGCCCAAGTTCTCAACATTTTCAACTTTCTTGCTTGGTTCGATAAAGTCTAAAATAATTGAATGGTGGGAATATAAGACCCTCTGCTCCATAAGGGTTAAAGCAGGAATGTGTTAATTGTGTTAATCTGTATAGTCTCATAAGGACATAAGGCCGAACAAACTTACTGTAGAGAACACTAGACGTTAGAGCGAGAGGCTTTGTTCGTGTTTACACAACTTTTGATTATAACTATACTTATTGACGTTGTGTGCATGACGATAGAATTTGGTAGTAAAACAGCTTTTCCCTTAAACCTATGGTATTTAGGGTCGTAAGGGTTTGATAATGATACGGTATATGCTCGCAAAAAGGGAGGTTACAGTAGCCTTCATAAAGCAGGTAAAAACCAACCGAACCGGTCTTGTTTGACTATTCCTGGCCGGAATATTCCAACCTTATTTACCATAAGTTAGTTAGCCTTAGCCCTTAGGTACATGCTGCTTATAAAAAGTTCGTTAAAACATAAGACCTTGACAACAATTTCTCTGGTACGTTACGACATTTTTAAAACTCGAGAAGTTTTTATATCGTCTTCAAATTGAATTGTCAAGGGCAACATAAAACAGATATGCCTAACTTTACACCCTTAAGGACAACCTACAGAACCCGATAAACGTATTAATAACAACCATTACTTTTAAGGACACTGAAGTACACTTTACTCACCTACTAAAAGATTTCCATGAATAATACATAACAGCATTACACTTTATGGGAAAAACTTTTGGGAAGTTTCTACCGCAAGGGGAAATAAACTTCGTTAGAGGATTAGGCTGCTTAACAGACGGGTTTAAATATTTGTCTTATCAGGTTTACCAGAAATATAATAATATTACCAAGATTACCAAACTTACCATTTTTATTATTATTATTATGCGCCTGTAATATCCCACTGCTGGGCAAAGGCCTCATAACTTACCATACAAATTATAATTTTTGTTCACCTATTTACACTTGGTCTAGTGGGTTTCATGCTTGCCTCTCAGGCAGGAGATGCAGGTTCGAATCCCGGTGCTGACCATGTACCAATGAGATAAATCATTTATTTTAAGTACGTTAGACAGTATCTGTGGTTAGACGGACTTTCTATCGGTGATGGAAAACATCGTGACGAAACCTTCATAACTCCATAGCCGCGGAGATGGGCTAGCCCTCTGTCACGCAAAAATTGGGTTTTGAATAACTGGCTGAAAGTGGGCACAGTGTGCCTCTGCCACCCCGTATGGAAAAAGGTGTGACGCTATATTATTATTAATATTACTATTAACACTGTTTGTGGATTTCGCATTTCATCTTTATTTATCCAATTGCATCATCCCGGCCTGCATACAATGTGTGTGACTCAATCTCTTAATGTGAATCTGTTAACTGACCAGTCCAATTCAGTTACTCAATGACAGCGCGCGGGGTGATAGCTCGCGCTGCTGCTTGCACATGAATGTATCGCACCGTTCCGCTTGCGCTTCCCAGTATGTCAGTTCAGCGTACATATGATTGTTATTGTATCGGTTTGTTTTTCCTCATGTTTTGTGTCTTGTTATCACTTTGCAAAAGATAGCAAGTAAAGCGTAAACCTTGCTTACTCAGACTTCGTGTACCTGTATTTTGCATTCTACCCGCAGGTAGATTTCTTTTACCACCTTATTTATTTTCATAGCAATAATTGCTTACTAAAACGAAGTAAAGCAAATTGTAAGATTAATGTAATCCTCTCCCCACATTATATGTTCTGTTATTTATTCATGCTACAAGTTTTAAGAGGCCCCACAGCCTGTAAACATCTTGTTAATTTACATGTACTAGCTATAACCTAGGATTAACTTACACTGGGTTGTACCATTCCTACTATGAGTAAATAAAGATCTTTGAAAAGAAAGAAAGAATCTCTTAATGGATTGTGTACCGGACTGTATGTATTATTTTGTGTGTAAGGTTTCTGCAGTGTCTGAGTACATCTAACCACGCTTGGCCACATCATGAAATGATCTTAGTGATCTGACGACAAAGACAATGTTCAATTCCCAACCCACAACTCCTATAGTCTATTTCATTCACTCCTTTCAAGTTTACGACTCCGAACCTCGCTCCACGCTGTCAGTGTAAATGTTTACCGAATAACAGACTCCAGACTGTAATGTCTCGAGATAAGGCTTCCAAGGAGGTCGTAACCGCCTTTGCGATACCGCCGAACTAACGACCGTCGGTGACGCCCATTCGGTGTAGCTAGCAAGAAAATATTGACTGTGAGGCGAAAATCAATGAGGCGATTTTCACTGCTAGGGTCACCTGGTTGGACTGTGAATAATCATGGTCTTTTAACTATAATGGTTTTGATTTGCCTCTTAAATCGCTAACTGTACTCTACTACTACTAATCGCCACAGTTTTGACAAATTGACAAAAAAAACTTGTAAATAGAAAAAAAATACAGTTTGAGCTTCGATCATGATCGAAGAGTTTGAGTTATTGATTGTGAAATAGGGATTAGACGAGATGCAAATAACAGTAGGTATTTACTTAACTTCGCTTATTCAATATGGTAAAGGGGTAACCTTGTAGCTCTAAGTGACTGCACTGGATATTTACCCACAATAATTAGTTGACACTTTGACACCGAAGTGATCCAACAAGACAAACAAATGACAATCGGCGGCGGCGTAGACTTACACAAATTATTCTTCGCTGAGCAGTTTGTAAGCAAATACTTACGTACGCTATTACATAATACATACGTATGTGTGAGGGTGTGTATGTGTGTGATTGAATCAACTGAAATGACACTGTTTCACGCGTGCCCCTTGTGTAATGAGACGGGGGAGTTATGCAGATAGGAGTGCTGGGAATTGAAGGGAAGGTAAATTACTAGGTAGGCTGGGTATAAACCTAACTGTTTTAACAATGGCATTATAGACAGAATTACTGCCAAAAGAGGCTGGCCAGGGGAAGATCCTGGCAGCCTCCCCGATCGACTGTGAAAAACTTTGACTGACTGGTGTAAGAACCGAGAGTGCTCGACCTTCACCCATCTGTTACGGCGATGAAACTTAGTTTTTATCATGTATACTAGAAAACTTCTGTCTGTGTGACTCTCTTTTATAGTGGATGGAAATGCGTTCCACAGACGGATTGCCTGCAACCTGAACGAGTGCTCATATGCCGAAGTGTTTTGCCTTGTAGTGGCTAAGAGTGAGACTGTGTGGGATCTCCGTTGCCGATCGCCTGAAAAGCGAAGTTTCAGTAATAGGCTCCCGTTTGGCACCCTTCGGGTACGGAACCCTAAAAAATATGCTGTATCTTAATACACACTTAACTCGCACTTGGCCACTTTTTAACTCTTAGTCGGTTGTGGGCGGTAACAAGACAAAGACGATGTAAGCCGCTTACACCGAAATGAAAATTGAAATACACGAGCCAAGCTATTTTTAACGACAAGTATATGAAATATACTGTAAAAAGAGACATTTTTAAATTAAGAGACAATTTCGGACTAGGAAGAGCGCTGAATCCTGAGGTTAACCGCCTAGCTCAGGTTCAGATGATCCTGTTGGTAATTATAGTAGATTGTACAACAAGTGCATAAGACGCACCATTGCACCCGAGACGTATATATCCACGCGAGCCGCAGCTGAGGGTGGATAGTCAAGTCGAGGGTAAATGGGTTTTATGTACGAGTTATACACTCTGCTTTTCACTTCGATTGGGAGGAAATTAAACAGAGCAATATTGCAAAAAACATAAAAATAAGGTGTTGGCACTTATAGCATAGATGTGTGGCTGTTTACCTGATAACCTTTGTCAGAGTCTGAGATTTAGACGAAGATTTTACTTTATGCACGAGTGCATGAAATGTGATTTTATGCAGCCTATACCTAACATAAAGAAGAACTTTACGAGCATGAGAAGTGAAAAATAGAGTATGCTTTATAATTATAATTAAGACAAAACCTATGTACCTTTTATTTTGGTAAATAAACATTATTTTGATTATGATTTCAGCAAATAAAATAATAACAGTGCAGTTAAATACCTACCGTTTGTGCAAAGACGCTGCTAGGCTAGGGCTATCGGCCTATCGCTCAGTTAATAAGTTTAGGCCCGGTCTCTCAAGAGACGGATAAATAGTCAGATAACTTTATTTGACAGTTCATGTTCGTGTGGAATGTCTAATGCCTCGGGTGAACCTTGGGTAAACAGATAGATAAACACTATCTAAGGCCGGGACTCCACCAAAGCGGAGATGTGCGGAGATGTGGAATATTTGTATGGCGCGATGGAAGCGGAGATGTGAGCTGTTTCCATCTCGCATACAAATATTCCACATCTCCGCTTTGGTGGAGTCCCGGCCTAAGGATGGAAAGATTGGCATTTAGTCAATTTAAACTAAAGCCTTTCATAGCTCGTTGGAATAATATAAAACAAGCAAATTTTCGTTAAGCATTTTATTTTACAATCACATTCGAGTGACCGAATGAACATCATTCGAGTGACCGAATGAACATCATTTAATTTTATTTGATACGGCCATTTCATTTACGAGTATCGTGGCGGCTGACAACATAACACAATAATACATATTATTATATTTTACCAATTAAGTTTACAAAATAACAAAATAGATCAGAAATTTTGCGATGCCAAATCTGTGTAGTCATAGTAGAAGAATAAAGCTAAGATAAAACTGGTTGTGATCAAAAATACCCAGCTGACCCATATTTTGTCGTGTCGTGCATTGGAAAATAGTGCTGCCAAAATTACACAATGAATTTCTAGCATTAAAAATACGTTAGGCATAATCAAAATTGTCATTTGTTTGAAACTGACGACCTAATTAAACTAGTATGATCTGATTTCAAACAAAGACATTATGGACTCCGTTCGTCCGTTTCAAGCATAATAATGCAGGATTTACAGATAACAAATGCGACTCGGGCAGCAGACAATGCAAACAATAATTGCTATTCTGTGAACAAGACGAGAAACGAAATTGACTAGGTAACTAGTTTTAGAATGAGATGCCTAACTGAGTTATATGCGAACGTTTCGCGAATAACATTTATATTTATCTTTACGGTACACATTGTTCTGAGAAAAGGAATATTGAGCTAGAAAGTATGATATATTTTTGTGAACTAAACATGCGTAAATAAAGTGAAACTAACATTTGGCATCACAAAAAAGTAACTTTGAAATATTTCCACAATTAATACACAAAGTTTAATTTACACAACGATTTAGCTAACCTAAAATATACTCCGAATATACACAACTTATCACATGTGTAGCCTAATAAATATTTTTCTACAATAGTCAGTGTAAAGAGCTGCAGGAAGACATTTGACACCATAGATATTTGATTTTTCATATGCGAAGTCGCGAATTACGAAGCTACGAACGTCCCAATATGATTTCAGAAATCTTTTTTGACTTTAACAACGAAATCTTAGGCTTCAAAGCTTATTAGACGTCATAGACATGAAAGCTTTTTTTAACACTATTTGGAACATGTAATTTTATTTAGTTAGCTTTGACGTCGTCTTCGTACATTTTTTCGCGAAGAATAATTATAACGACATCTTCACATGAAAAGCCAAATCTTTTGGTTATTTACAACTAAATATGATCTTGGCATTAAAACACTTCGCTATAATTTATTATATATCGAAAATACTCTGATAATAGACTTCTATAATTTTCACAATACATTAAAATATCTCATTCGTTTAATCTAGTGAAAGTTTGGGATTAAACATTTTCATTTTATCTGGGGAAATAAGTTCTAAAGAACACATTTTTGTAATATACTATAGGTTTCGTCCTATAGATTAACTTTAAAGATTGTCTACTTAATTGACCAAAAAGATTAAAAAAACATTTTCTACATAGAATTAACATTAATTTTACATAGGTATTAAGACGACACGGAAAGCACATTAAACTTATCTATACAAATAAAAGTTTATAAGCTATATATTGGGTTTTTCTATACATCTGATACTATGTATGATGTACCAAAGTACAGTCGAGAAAGCGAGACCTGAGCTTGTTGAATGGTACCAGAGCAACATAACGCCACGTGCCAAGCGGGGGGCAATTATGTGCGTGCCGAGTGGCACTGTCAGGGTGACAGGTCCACACAATCGCAATTCTCAGATCTTGCCTTCTTGCCTGTAAGATTATTTTTAGTAACTATTTAAGGAGTATACATCTTGCTTTTTAGGGCTGTGTATGCAAAACATGTGTTTAATATTCTAACGGCGAGTTCGAATGTATAATTAAAATGTGTAAAATAGCAGCATTAAAAAAAAAACTAGAACGTCAAATCTGAGAAATCATGAATAATTTTTTTATTTTCTCTGGTTTTACTTTAGCTTGCCGGTCACCGCAAAACTGAATTTTGAACCCCATTTTTTTCTTTCAAACTCTTTCGCCCCTCTTATAAACCACATCTGATTAACTAATATTCATCACACACAAGGCAGAAATATGTCAATAATTGTTCAAAATATGCAATACGTAGGTACCTCTATAAACATGGGGTTCGAATGATGATGTGGTATCTTTTAGTAGTTCACAGAAGATACCTTTATTTTGACGTGCTCGACCTCGACACGTGCAAGTATCTATTACTGATACTCATTAGAGGCATGAGTTTCAGTAATAGATTCTTCTCCTCATTATTATGTAGTAACCCTCTCGAGTAAGTAACTTAACCCCTTCCATACTATAATGTAACCATACAAGATCCAATTCTAGACCTCAGAGTATGTAATCCTCCACCCTGAAATAATCTGTGTAAGGTGTGACAAAACCACCTTACCTTTTAACCTTTACCGTTAATTAATCTGTGTAAGATGTGACAAAATCAATTAACTGTACAGTCTATTCGTGATAAGAATGCAGTGAAATTTAAATTTAAATCTGTTAACACACACTCGCAGGGCAGCACACAACCTTCGCGTTCGAAAGTTTGCCTTCAACTGGTCACTGTGAACTTGGCTTGATAATTGGAAACGATTTGATTGGTTACGGGGCGTGGCTAGGCCGCCGGACAGGGGTGAATTTACTGCATTCTTATCACGAATAGACTATAGTATACACGTAACAAGCTTGACTTGGTAATTGCCACTACAGTGTATCTAAACTTGCATTCGAAGGAATAGAAGAGCTGATCCAAGGATGTTGAATATTCTAGAAGCTGTTGAATGCGTCGCTGAGCCTGCCTGGGTCATATCCGAATAGGGACGCACGAGTTCCTTTACAGCCACTGTGAACAAAAAACGTTAACAAGACACGTTACAAAAATATTAAAAATCTTAATATTTACACTAACAAACCGCCCCAGGCATCGCCCGGCCGGCGTTTCCACGCTGCACAGCGAGAGAGATCCTCTAGTCCAGGAAAGCCCGGAGCGGTTTTCTATGCCACCTGTCCCTCAAACGACGCCCTATATCCCTGATGAAGGGCCTGTATAACTTTATTTTATAATGTAACTTTAATTAAAATTTACAGCAAATAAAATTTAATATACAGTAGTTTAAAAGCTTCGGTTCCGTCTACCACCGTCCAGATCAGGCGATTATATGATCATCATCATGAGATCAGAACATCGTTAGAAGTAATGAATTAGGCTTGTCATGACAAATCTGATGACAAGAAACTCAATGGGTTTTCAAATAAGCATCTTAGGTTGCCCTCTGTGACCTTCGAATTCAACATCATTAGCATAGTAATAAAGTGAATGTGGCCCATTAATGTCCTTATCGAGGGGCACAGGCCTTTACCCGAATATGAGTAAGATTGAACTCCATACTCCACCTTCATTAGCATAGGTACGTATTTTATCAAAATCATCAAATATCCTCCTAGCCCATCTGACTTTTTTCCAAGGAATACTTACGAATTTGGTAATCTAGAACAGCAATTTTATACACTAAATTGTGTCCCACCGAAACTACATATTACCAGTTTATATAGTCTCTGTGAGTGGCAGTGTATAGTGTCTGTGAGAAAATGGATATACCATCCGAGCCGTCGACGGGGACAAATAAGGGTAGTATCTTCTGAGTTTGGTACACTCGGTGACTTGCATAAGTGCAACTGTAACGCAGACAAATAGTGGAGTTTAGACTTAAAGGGTCGTGCAATGCATTCGCTGAAGAGCCTTATTATACCTACACCAAGACTTATTTTATGACGGTCATGGTAATTTGTCGGATCAGTTTAGATACCTAACACATATAAATCTTGGGTAAAGTTAGGTTAGGTTTTTTTGGTGGGATCTAGACATATAGTCAAAACAAAGAAATAGATTTAAATTTGGAACCTGCACACATAGCACCGCGTGTCAGGCGATCCTGAAACCACTAAAGTCTTCACAAAATGAAAAGCCCGTTTTGACAGTTCACGCCCATGAAGTTTTAACCCCTAATGCGTAGGTGATAAAGTTAGGAAAACCGCTTCTTTTATCTACGCGCTAGGGGTTAAAACTTCATGAGCGTGAACTGTCAAAACGGCCCTTTTATTTTGTGAAGACTGTAGGCCACACACGCTCGTATAACAAGTAAAACTACTTAGGACTGGTAGCCGACTGTACTTTACGGTGTAAGATAAGAGAGTACCACGTAAGTATAGAGAAGATCAGTGAAGTAATAGTAAACAGGTAGATGGATCGAAAAAATGCTGGCGATTTAGTCTTTATAAAACTCGTTAGTTGTTGGAACTGTAAAAACTTATGTTTTATACAATCTAAGAAGCTGAATTTTTCATCAAAATGTCACGATACGATGCTTTCTAAGAATGGCTACCATCCATTATTACAAAAAATGTATTTTTTTGACAGATTTTTTCTTCTCACAGCGGGTGTCAATATACTGTAACTTCATAACGCCTACATTGAAAAGGCGTATCAGCAAAAGTTCATTGTATCCGCCCTTCCCCTGCTCCTTGCTTGCACTTCAACAAACTTTGCCCTTATTTCATATCTCAACGAAAACTCCATTTTATCAGTCGCTCAGCTGCATAATACAATATGAAAGTTTCATAGCAAAATGGCCGTCGCGGAAAATTATCGAAAAAATGTTGTGAAGGTGAGGTTAGAGGGGTTTTCATGCGCGTTGTTTCAATGAGTCCATGTCTCAGTTATGTCAAATTGAGGAGACAAATATGCTGGATTTAAATGGATTCGGATATTTTGACGAATCGTGAAAAAGCACGATTATGTATAACCGAACATGACCGTGAGGCAACGTGGCCATGACGTATTTTGATGAATCGTCTATAAACCCAGATTATGTTTCAATGAGCTCTAATTTAGAGAATTATATCTCAGGATAGTCTGCTTAAGCTGTCAGAGACAAATGGTGTACCTAACCGATTTTTGTCACCGCTATGCCAGCCTTCTTCGACAATTTAGAAACATGACATTCTAAGGAAAAAGGTAACAAAACCTTTTGTTACGGAACCCTCCACTTATCTAAATGATCGGACAAACCCCGACAAATGAGGCTTGCTTGCAATTTCTCGTCTTTTACAAAATCACGTTATCTCTAATAGCTACTGTGTATCTAGCAGGATTGTGGGCGTAATACTCGAGCTTTGTTCTGGTAGCCTAAAGCATTGGATACACCAGGGAAGGAAGGCAGTTGCCCACGTCCGAAGGAAATACTTGGATCCTACAGTCCTTCACATCCTCCCGGGTAGTGCTAACGAGCCACAAATTAACACTGAAGTTTCCAGGTAATCGAAGGAGAACCTGTCAAATACAGAGAAATCTGTAAAACACGTGACATTGGCGATGCTGTCCTAAGTTGACCGCTACAAAATTATTATAAAATTGAATTAGTTAAACTAGGGAACAAAATGAACCCCAACAACTCGCACAACGAGATTGCCCCAGTAGTAACATTAGCCAGTCCCATTGATGATACGAGTGGCACTTGATTGCCCACTGGTACCATTGATGGTCCAAATGTTACGTGACGCGCGCGCGACCTTCGTTTGCTCCATAATCAAATGTATTGTGTCTCGGAACATTCCACGTGGTTGTTGTGGGACATGTTCCCCAAAATGATTTTTTGTCCCCAGTGTATCCAAGGCTTAAGGCTAATTTGTAGATGGCGGTGGGAGAATTACATACATTTACATAAGTGTATTTTGGTAAATGGTACAGTATTCCACAGAAATAAAGTCCGAGGACCTTGGAACAAAAACCAATAAGCGTAATAAATGTTTTATGGTTTAAGGGCTTTATGTCTTACTTTTTAGTTCATTATTGTTTGATAAGGCTCCTTCATTCAAAATCATTCAATATCTCCCAAGGTCCGGACTTATTTCTAAAGAATACTGTAATGCCGTATCTGCCGTTCCAAAATCGGACTGCATTTTAATTGTAATGAGTGCAGATGTCTATCAGATAACAGTGTAATAATTTAAGCGTAGAACGAAAGTTACTCATATCAAAGTTTGGAATGTTTATTGAATAAAGAATTAAGAACAGTTCACATCTACAACCTACCTATATATAAAAAAACGGTCAAGTGCGAGTAGGACTTGAGCACCAAGGGTTCCGATCACACTTGGAGAGCGTAACACGTGTAATTAGGTTTCCACATAAAAAAACTAAAGTGTGATGTCATCCATGTAAACGAAATTGAATATTTTTTAGAAAGACAGAAATTTGCAGTTTTCAGATTTTTCCCTTTATTTGTGCTATAAGACCTTGCTTCGTGCCAAATTTCATGATTCTAGGTCAACGTAAAGTACCCTCTAGGTTTTGATTCCCTTGCGAATATCAAGCAATTTCAGCAAAATTGAGACATATGCGGTATCTTTTGATTGCGTTGACCTATAAGTTTAATTTTTTCACAACTTAAAGAGATTACAGACTTGTGTAATCGATATTAATTTCAACTTTATACCTCCATGCGTTTCTGAGAAAAAGTCTTAACAGACGGTGAGACAGACAGACAGACAGAAATTTACAGTTTTCGGATTTCTTCCTTAACTTGTGCTATAAGACCTTCCTACATTCCAAATTTCATGACCCTAGGCCAACCGGAAGTACCCTATAGGTTTTGATTCCCTTGCGAGTTCCACGCGAGTTCATACAAATCCAGCAAAATTATGACATAATATCGTGGTATGTTTTGATTGCGTGGACCTAGAAGTTTAATTTTTTCACAGCTCCAAGGGACCTAGACCTGAGTAATCGATATTAATTTCAACATTATACCTCCACGCGTTCCTGAGAAAAGGGGTCGTGACAGACGGACGGACAGACAGACGGACGGACAGACAGACAGACAGACAGACAGACAGACGGACAACAAAGTGATCCTATAAGGGTTCCTTTTTTCCTTTTAAGGATCGGAACCCTAAAAACGGTCAAGTGCGAGTAGGACTTGAGCACCAAGGGTTCCGATCACACTTGGAGAGCGAAACATGTGTAACTAGGTTTCCACATAAAAAACTAAAGTATTATGTCATCAATGTAAACCAATTCAAATATGTTTGTAAAAAGACAGAAATTTGCAGTTTTCAGATTTTTCCCTTTATTTGTGCTTGCTTTGTGCCAAATTTCATGATTGTAGGCCTACGGGAAGTACCCTTTATAGGTTTTGGGTCCATTGCGATTACTATGAGAATCCAGCAATTTTACAGAATAAACGGTCCTATCGTTCGATTGCGTTTACCTAGAAGGTTGAATTTTTCACAGCTTTATGCAACCACAGACCTTAACAATTGATATAAATTTCAGCTTGATACGTCTATGTTCTTGATATCAAGGTTGTGAAACACGGACATACAGACAGACGGACAACAAAGTGATTCTATGAGGGTTCCCTTTTTTTCCTTTTAAGGATCGGAGCCCTAAAAAACGCAAGAACTCTACATACCCTGAGGCCATACGCGCAGGATTATTTATCTATTTATTGGATTTTAAGTTTTAAAGGACAGATTTAAATAATTTGGTGGACCTAATTTGAAGATGACAAGATACTTACCTGCCAGTACCTAGAGTGCGTGTCATCTGACCTTTTTCCTTTTTGGTCCTCTTTCAATCAATTTCTGATAACCAATCTCAATTTCTGAAATAGCCTCTTCGTAAAAAAGGCTTTATTAACAATTTTATGGATGTTCTTGTAATAAAATGAGATTTAATCAACCGCCTAGTTCGCATATACCTAGATCACTTAGTACCTACTTCTTTTTCTATAGGACTATAGCTACATTAATTCATCAGACCCATTTGGTTTTATTGACGTAATATTTACTTTGTGTCTGCTACTCTACTTTAGCTCGTCCGTCTGAAGTCTACGGCTCGCGATTTTCAATCTACCAACATCGTAATAAAGTTAAAACCTTTGAAAAACAAAACAAAACACTGGGTCTTTTCGTCCATTACACGATCTAGTAGCAGTGATTATTATTAGGTAGGTTCTTCAGCTTCTTCTTGGTGCAGCATGTCTCAATCTTAGTCTTATCCGGCCGGGTAAAGGCCTGTTCCCCTCGGTGGAGACAATAATATCGGCTACATTAACATACCCTTATAATGTTACTTCCTTTTGCTCAAATAACTTTTATGTATTTCTCTAAACATGTGATTCGGTATTATGATTTGAGAGGGTTCGTCTTTTTCTGTGAGTGTGTGAGTAAGCATCTATTTGTTTACCTTTGTTATCTACACTGGACCCTTTGGTCGGTGACGCGGAACTCTAAAATCTTCTTTTGTGTTTTGATAGACAGAACCTACGCATATATCTGAAGAGTTGTTTTTAGAAAACAAAGACTGAGCTTCGATCATGAACGGATGACAGCGCGGAAAACGTATGCAAGAACGCAGGAAATTATATTTTATATCATAAAATATCCCAACCGATCCGTAGTCACACCATTTTACCACACCAGTGTGACTACGGAGAATTTTTTATCACTGACATTTGCTTTTCCTTAGTGCAGTGACGACCTCTGTTCTGTGGCGCAGCGGTTTCGCATCTGCCTACCATGCGAGAGGTCCAGGGTCCGAATCCCGGCTGGGGCCAAAAAAAAATCCCAGGTCTTGGATGTTTACATGTTTGTGATGTCGTGTTTCTGGTTCCCACGACACAGGGTAACCCTGGTGTGGGGCTAGAAGCAATGTATGTGCCTGTATGTATGTATTTATCGAATACAGTACGGGGCCATTGTTTAAGCACGTATTCGTCGGGGCGGGACCCGCCGCCGTGTCCCGAGTATGATACACGGCGTTTGACTTGGCGGGAGAGAGAGCGAGACGAGACCCGACGAGCTAAAACAAGAGCCCCGTACTGTACTTTGTTTGTGATTAGGTTCCTGTACTGACTTGTGACAGACTGTTGTTGTGACTGAAAAGATGCGTAATGTTTGACCGATTTGATCAGAGCAACTTTATTTTTCACTTCTCCATACAAATCGGCTGACCCACTCAGGTCAAAATGTACTGGGAAGTTAAAAATAAAGTTGCTCTGATCAAACGGTTTCATAATGAAAGTTGCTCAGAATGATGTCCCTAACAAAGTAGTTCTAATTTTGCGTTAATTCATTTACACCTTGTATAACTTTATCAGTGCCTGTAGACAATGTTAAACGCTATGGAATTCACCTTAGCGAAGCCAAATGTCAAATCGCATACATAAAAAGTTATCGTTTCGTTTCACTAGCGTTGGCGTTTAATTTTGTCTAGGGGGGCAGGGAGAGAATCTTTACCAGTAACAGTCTGTTTCTTGACATCTGCAAAAGATTCTCCCGGCGCGATCTGATCCGGTATGGTAGCTGTGCAGGTCAGCTGCAGTTTGCCGTGCGCTGGCACCCGGAGTTCCAGAACTGAGACCCACAGCTGGATCGGGGAGGGGGCAGCTGGACGAGGCCGCTTGCGGAGCTGCTGACAAGGATACTTGATTACATGACTGCGCCAGTACTAGTATAGTGGTACAGACAAGATGCACATCTGTGCTAGCCAGGGAGCACTTATCCAGTAGAGATCGCATAGATACATTTTCCTTTGAAACACAACTCACCATTTACGGACGGCGGGGGACGAGGTAAGAGAGCTGTGATTGGTCAGCCGCTGCGAAACTGTCTGGCGGCCCGTCATCGTACATAGGTTGGTTGGTAAGGTTTTTGCGAATGGTGCATTTTGAGAATGTTACGATTTGCGCCTGAGGGACGAGTTGCGAAAGGGACGATTTGCGCCTGAACAATACTAATAACACCTCTTTGCGGTGGGGTTGCATACAAGTAAAAGTTAAATTCGTATCAGACTAAAGCTGTTGATTCCGCGGAATTTCATTAGTTCTGAATGAAATAAACTTTAATAAGCGCTAGGCGAAAATTGATGAGAGCGATTTAAATCGATTCATTACTCATGTATGGCTCACCAGCAGATTATGCAGACGACGATTTATGGTGATGGAAAATACAGTTGAGGACACGTTCATAATATTCATCGTTGCTAGGCTCCTTGCACAAATAACGTGGACGGACACAATATATAGGGCGAACGAACCTTAAGTACCGGGAACAGACAAGACACGGAGGGGACATGGAGGTTGAGAAGTTGCATACATTTTGTGCAAACTCCGGACACCTCCGGACACGATCCGTTGTAAAATAGACCATCCATATCATGCTCATGTCATGCTATATCACATCAGTTAAGGTTCGTTCGCCCTCACTTTCTTAACTTATCACTACATTTCTTATGTAATTTTCATAAATATGTATTCCACGCAGCTATTTTCTATCTACTTTTCTGTGTTACCTTTTTATACGTAATTTTTTCTTTCTTTTTATTATTTTGTTATAAAACTTCGAGAAACAACTTGTAAGACGCAAGCTTACTTAATAGTTCTATTCTACACGTGATATGTATTGTTTGAATAAATCTGTAGACAATAGAAAGTTTTATTCTCATTCCATGCTGCTTGAAAAGTCTTGGATAGAAAAGCAAATTAATGGCCTGTTGCATATCGTGCTAGACTCATCCGCTAAACTCAAAATTCACTAACTCTGAAACATACTTAAGTTTAGCTGTTACTTTGTTAATGTGAGAACAGCGTAGGTTTAGCCGGCTTTAAAGATTAACAACGCCGACTGGCTAATGTTACGTTTTGCATTGTTTTTCGTAATTATTTTATTACATGTACTTTATACTTTATTGCACACAAATCAATACATTATGACAATTAAAAATGGAAATGACATGTACAAAGGCGAGCTTATCTCTATCGAGAGATTTCTTCCAGCAAACCCAGGATAGAAAGGATAAATAAATCAACAATAGGAAGATCCAAGTGTACAACATCAAATACTTAACCAAAAAAAAAAATAGGTAATAATATAAAAAAATAATAATAATATAAACTACATACAAATACGTACATATATACCAGAATTAATGGATATTAATAGGAAATAAAATATACATAAATACAAATACTTAAATTTAATATGGAAGAGAAAGGTAGTGTTCTTTCAACCGACTTTTGAGTGACGGACTGTCAACCTCAAACTTAGGAATCTTCGCTTCACTCAACCCCTGTTCCTTCACTGTCCCTGACTTGCAATTTCGATCATTACAGGTAGAAAAAACTAATGTTATTATCATAACGAAACATTGGCTATTATCTATCCAGTAAGCGTTGGTTAATCTTAAACATAGGCCGAGTAATCCCTGTGTACAATTAGAACTAACCTGGAAATATTTAAGTTATCTTTAATAATGTATACCTGTTGCAGAGACCTTAATAAATAAAATTAGGTCTAGCCGCTCTTCTGTTAAGAACGTAGACAGAGAAAGGAATAGACGGAGTGCATGCGTACACCATTGAGATGGAGATAAAGTTGGTTCTCAATAAGCATGAGGTTCAAAATCAGAGATTTTCTGCCACTCATCTGTCAAAACAAGAGCAAACAAGCATTTGACAATTCTGTGGCCAACAACAAAAACGCATACGCGGGTAAGGGACAGGTGATCGTTATTGTTTCTCGCTTACACAAAAATGATTCGTATTATGTCATCTCTTTCTTTTCTTTTTTTTCTGACGATGTGCCATCTCTATACTATACTCCCTTTACGATCAAGAATTATGGAATTGACAGTCTGGCCCTTCAATTGCTTTCAGCATTATCCCACATTTAGCACTAATGGATTGACCAAATTCCCATAAGACCCAGACGTGCTTTTGAATGGTATATGTATCTGTGTGTGTGTTTACTAGTATACATAATGTGTATATATACTGATACATTGTATACTCTGTTAATTTTTTGTGTGTCCTTTGGTCTCGCTGCCCCTTGCCACATGCAGCCTAATTTGAAAGAGCGCCGACACTTGATCAAAGAAAGCCGCTGCGCAAAGTACACACAGAAACTGAATGCAGTATACATAACTATGAGCTTGGTACCAAACGCTATTTGTCTGATTATTTTTATCCCGATGTATTATAAATGATTTATTCCTTTCAGGTAATTTTATACATCTGAGGTATGTATGCAGAAACGATCTCATACACATAAAAAGCTAAGACAGCGTCTTCAAATGCAAGAAACATGCAATACTTTACCAGCATTGCGAGACTATTCGATAGCACCTAACAATACTTCCGGAACCGAGTAATACCTGTACAAATTCCACACCCAAAATTCTGTGTTTAAGGTCAATCCTAAAAGCCAAAGTGAGTCAACCCAATCACGTAGACTCTGAAACCCGGAGCGGTCGATAACGGATATCCAGATCTGTGAAATGACTCGGATAATCCGCGGAAGTGGATCCGAAAGCCTATCCGGGTTCAGACGATTTCTCTTCAAGTTCCGAGATGTAAATGCTATGAAGAGGCACTTGTATGAAGTGGTGTGAGTGTGTGTTTTTAAATCTCGGTGCGCAAGGGTTTTATTTTGAGGTTGTGAGTCTGACGCTATGCTATGAAGATTGAAGGTTTCCTCATGAGGTTTTCCCACATCATTAGAACGTTGGTGTTTGTGTGAAATGGGAAAAGCAGTGTCTCCAAATGTATCTGTGTACACAGCTCGTATCGTAACAGCTCGTAAGATAAGATTTTAATTCAATAATCAGATGAGTCGGATGTTCAATTTGTTCAGTGGGTACTTCCGTAACTGAATCAGTAAGCTAGGCCCTCATCTACTGTCAATTACTTCGTCAGGTGCTGCTGCCAGGTTCATTAAACGAAATAATTAACAGCCAAGTTAGAGGATGAATGATATGGGATACCCTTCAACTCTAAATAGCCATATACTGCTTTATTTATATCAATATACATCTTAACTTAACTAACTACTAAAATCAATTAAATTAAATAAACTTAATTTTGTAAGTAGTATCCTCCATCCTATTGTCTTTTACAAGGAGATAGCAATGAATTTATTCTAGTTCCAATTTACTGAATGCAAAATATTGTGAAAATTGCGAAAACATGATACACCTGAAAAAGCGTGTGATAGGAGGAGATATCGATGCTTTGCAAAAAATAATGCCTAAACAATAAATAGACCGTGTCGGGAAACGAACCAGCCAGAGACGGAATCCTTAACACTTAACAAGGCGGATATTTTATTTTTTATTTTTAAGAAACTAAAAGTAAAAAAAAACACATTTTTTATTTATTTATTTATATCCACCCAGCCCGGGAACGAACCGGGGACTTCTCTCGCGTGTTAAGCAGTCTCTAAATATGTACCTACTGTGGTGCTGCGGCTGATTATTTTGCAGCCCTGCCTACCACGCCATACATCGAAATTCATACTAATACATTTAATTTGTGTCGGGCCTGGTTTTTTTAGCATTTTCATTTTAGGCGGTTGTCGGGACGCCGCCGGCGGCGTCGGGACATTGATAGTCCTGATATACATCGGGACGAATGGCAACCCTGGCAAACCTACACCAGTCTGATGTTTATATACATAAAGTTCTGACTTTCTTAATTTCATCACCAACACCAACTTTTAGAAACTTTCATCTCAAAAATAATGAGCGTTTCACTAAAGTCGACCAGGACAGGCTGCAAAAACTTCACACTGCTCTTCAAAGCGGGACTTGGGGCAGCTGGCACGTTTCAGGATTCAAACAGAGAAACATCATTGTTGCTCTTGCTTTTTTATCGTAACGCCATTTGGTAAATACGAAATATTTGCATAAGTGCGGTCAAAGCAAAGGCCAGTTTTGCTAGAAGATTATATGAGGTTAAGATAAAGTTAAACCTTCTTACGGTAATGGAAAACACGTGAGGAAACTGGAGAACAAAATGGAGTATCAAATCACTGGCTAAAAGTGAACACAGTACTATAATTTGGGAAAAAGCGTGACGCTGTGATGATGTTGTAAAGTTTACTACGCACCTTCGCCATTTCTTCACTCTGGGCCTCCTTGAGTGTGCATTTCTTGCTCAAATTCAGTGGCGGTGTTGTTGTTACCTCGCTGACGAGAGCCCAGTACCTAGTCAGAGAAACATGTTGTTACAGGAGCAATATTTTTTAAGTGACAACTTATGTTAAAATCCGTGAAACCGTTTGAGCTGCACGTGCTACCTACTAACTTAGCATGTGTTTCAGGGCCTCCAGGAGATCCTGCAATGCTGATAATCAGTCGGTTCTTTTTGGGGTGTAAATAAAATGTAATATTCTGAAAGCAGTAAGTATTTACTTGGCAGTGTTGTTGAGCTCGGGCGCCAGGTATCTGTGCTGGTGCTTCCGGTGCTTGAAGCCGCCGCCGCCCTTCGTACGAGTTGAACTTGACACGCGATAGGAGAAGTAGCGGACCGAATCCTCTTGGATCTGGTTATAAAACATAAACATAAACATTTACATACAAGCACATACATGTGAATACGTTTTTTTACATACAGAATTACATAAAAATATATTACACACATATATTAAAATATGAAAAACATATGTAGGTATTTCACGTGATCAGGCTGTCACTAAAGTATTCTTTATCCATCTTCACATTGAAAGCCGGGTTTCGAACCCGGGACCTCTCGCATGGTAGGCAGAGGCAGATGCGCAACCGCTGCGCCACAGAGGCCGTCAAATATACGTAGATAGTCTCCTACCATCTCTACCTCCTACCCAACATGGTTTGCTGTAAGAAATCTCTTATTAAAGATAGGCTCGCCTTTGTTTTTTCTATCTTAAGCTATCGGTTTGTCATATGAGTACAAGAAAGAAATGACAATTTCAATTACAAGTAGCCCATTATGTCCCATTCCTTATTCTTAATTTTGATTTAATTTAATGTATTTTGTTCTAATTTGTATTTAATTGAATCTAAATGGAAACTAATTGAATTTATTGTGATTTAATGTAATTTAATTTTTAATGCCTATGTCCCGCCGAGGGGCACGGGCCTTTACTCGGACACGAGTAAGATTGAGCCATACTCCACCACGCTGGCTCAGTGCGGATAGATGGGGGTTATAAACGTATAATTAATAAATTAGCGTCACGCCTTTCTCATACGGTGGCAGAGGCACAATTGTGCCCACTTTTAGCAAGTTATCCTATACCCCATTTTACCTCACAGGGGGCTAGCCCACCACCGCAGCTATGGAGTAATGAAGGTTTCCTCACGAGATTTGCATCACCCCGCTATCAATGTCTTTCGCTCCGAACGTGATAACATCCGTTTACTGTGCAGAGCGTCTTAACTCGTACAGTAACCTCGGGTTAATAAGTCCGATGATCCTAGAAGATATTAGATAATTTTAATAAAACCTACGAGCTTTATTGTCGTGCATGTAACTCGTAGTTGTGGAAACTGCTACGTGACGCGTAGTCTGCTACGGCATAATCTACTACGGCGTAGTCAGCTACGGCGTAGTCAGCTAGGGCGTAGTCAGCTACGGCGTAGTCAGCTATGGCTTAGCAGTTCATGGATCATTTCGGCGAAGAATTGATCGTCTATGATTACCAAGGGGGTGTCACTCCGCTGTTTAGGTACGAATTACAACGTGTGAAAGGTGATGTGGGGTTGTGATGTGAGGTACATTATTCTGGACAACTTTCACTTACTTTGAAATCGATTTGATTAAGATAACTCTGATTATAACTTCTCCATAAAATTTATGAAAAAATATATATGGGAATGATGTCGAAATAAGATGGCTCTACACCCCTAGCATACTAGAGCGTGGGGGAGGTTTTATCGTAATTACTTAATTTCTTTATTGTACTCACATGACATAGTATATAGGTTACTAATGAAAGAGAAATCATGTTCATAGCTTATCTCTAATAAGATAATTTGTGGTTTTATAGTGGAAGGTGAGGGACAGATACATGTAAAGCATAGTCGACGTTAACGCACTTAAGCTCTAAAGAGCTTAGTGCGTTAACATCGACTATGCTTAAAGCTCTAAGGATATTAAAAAGAAAAGAAAAAAAAGCGCTTGCTCTGTCCTTCCCCCCCCCCCGCGGGGCATCCATGCTACGACTACTGGCTCCATATATTAGTAACATTCAAAAAGCTGACCTTTATATCATCGATGTACCAGGTCAACCTCGGCGCGGGCGCAGCGGGTGCTGACGTGCAGTTCGCTCGAAGTAGCCCCCCCACCACCACGTCTGGGTCCCCGAAGGTTATGATCGGCGGGTGCTTTTGGGGGTCTGGGGAGGATGGTTAGACAGTCAAGTTTTATCATTTCACCATGTGTTTGGATATGTTCTTTTGTTTGTAACGTATCTATCAGCATCACGATAAATGAAACTCTGGACGCTCCATAGCCCAAGTCTGGTATGGAGACCATACCAACAATTTCCGGATGGATATGGCGCCTGGTATGAAAACCATACCGCAACTACTTGTTGACAAAAATGTAGTTGCACTGCTCAAAACCCGTGCAGCTAGGAATTAGGTATATTTTCTATCTATTTCTAACAAGACTACGCCCATTTCATCCAGACACCTTACCTGCTCTATGACCAATGCAAAGCCAGTTGCGATCAATTCTTCGTAGCGCTTTGTGGTGAGTGGATGTACATATATCACGCGGAGAGAGAATTTTCAAAACATCCTACTACCACTAGACTAGCAGTAAAATAGCGAAAGGAATGGATCAACAAAGGATCAATACTCACCAGTGATCCGGAATAGGTAGAGTGATTTTTGGTTCTTACGTCATGAAAGTCATAAAATGGATATGCTTTTTTTCCGGAAGGTTCGGGATTAAACGAATTAGAATTAAAAAAGTGTTTTAGTAGCTAAGTAGCTTGAAAAAAAACATTGTTAACACATACAGGTTAACGATTACACATCTTGGAGATGGTACTCTGATTGGTCGCGAAGTCGCGAACTTTGCATTGTGCCGATGCCGATGGTGCTGCTTTTATGTTGTAAATCTTGCTCATATTGATTCGTTTCGATTCGCACTTTATTCCTAGTTCCATGTAATCATTATGAAATTCCGAAAAAAAAGAACATAATCATTTAAAAAGCCCGGAATCTCTGAGGCATATCCATGTTAATATATACGTTTGAGGTCACTCACCCTAAATCACTCTACGTACTCCGATCACTGATACTCACAAACAACAGTAAGCTGGTGGGTGGGTGAGGCGGCGGTGAAGATTGGCGTCTCCAGCGACACCTCGCACCAGTACTGGCCACTCGCGCTCGGGTCCAGTTGGTCGATAGTGACGGAGCTCTCCGTTGTTAGAGACATCTGGACACAAAATTATAAGTAAACATCGTCCATATAAGTGAAGTGGTGGCGAAAGAAGGAAAGAGAAGCGTAGGTCGACAGGGCCGGAAAAGTTGGCACAAAAAAGAGGAGACTTATACCCAGCAGTGGGAGGAAACAAGCTTCCGATGATGATGATGATGAAATGTAAATGTAGCCCAGTATTGTCCCAGGTGAGGGGCACAGACCTTTCCTCGGATACGGGTAAGATTGGATACTCCAAAAAGCTGGTTCAGTGCGGGAGATGGAGGAGTGTCGGCAGCTGCCCTTGACCCTCTGACACACATACTAGGATGTTCTATATTTTGTATGCTGTGTCGTTGTAACATTTACAGTTTTAATCGTAATATTGTTTTTGAAGAAAAGGAAATAAAATTAATGAGCAACGTAGAATAATAAGTGTTTTTATCTCCACCATCCCATAAAAGGGTTTCCATTGAAATGTCTCGTTATTCTCTGTTTACTACAGAAACTTTTCGCGCCACCGCACTTGACACCGTCGTTAAATTACTGTCAGAAGTTTTGAGCGTTATATTAGAGTTAAATTGTTGATAATATCCCAACTCAAGTTAACAAGCACCCCTAAATATGATGTTTGGTGTTTTGTGTTTACCAAAGAGATTAGATAATATAAAGTGACAAACTTCCGGGGAAAATAAAGCTGTTCTAATATCAACTATTCATTACTTAATTATTTGATACAAGTCCTACAGAATAGATAGAGATGCAATTGATAAATTAATATTTCGATATTTTTGGCTAGTAAGAAGTATTTGAACGCTTCTGGGGCAGGCTTTTAGTCATGTATTTAGTTTCAAGCAACTAAGTGTTATTATTGTAGGTTGTAGGTATTTAGTTTTGTAACATCTCATTTATTATTGGAATATGAGTATAGTAGTTGCTTTTGGTCCAATGGGTTTCCCAATGATGTTTTCAGAACTATATCCCTAAAATAACTCCTGAAGTTTTACTCTATGTTTGTACCTATAAACTGTTATTATTATTACAGGTCAAAAGGACAATGCAATCTGTACTGCAGGAAAAACCCGATAAATGGGATATTATTATTAATGAAAATAAGTTAGTAAATAAAATAAGGAAAAGGAGGTTGTCTTTAAAATGATTGATATGGATTGCTGCCTTAAGGGATCTTTGCAAAAGCAATTTAGCTTATCTTTGAGTTAAAGTTATACTTTTACCTGTTGCTTCAACTTCAACATACACTTTAGGCAAACAAGTCATTTGGCAACACAGCCTCAGGGCTGAAGGGTTCCTAGGGGATGTGAATATGCACGCATTATGTTTGCATCAATGGCCGCTTAGGATTTGGTCCTCGGTGAAATGAGTACGGTGTTCACGGGGTTTGAATAGGTACAACGAGATGTAAGTTAATCTATCCACAATAGGGTGCGAGGCTCAGCCAAAGTGCGTTTGCTTCGGGTTTGCATAGTGCCGTTTAAACACAGAACAGCATATTGATTGGTGATATGCAGTCTGATGAATTTATTGTGTTTGTACCAACCAACCGCCGAACAAAGCTCGGTCGTAAGATATTGGATATTAAGCGCACTCCGTATTGAAAAAACGCAAGACGGAATTACCGTTGTTATTGGCTGTTTTGAGACCTCTAAACACCAATGTCGACTTATCTAAAGTCCCATAAATTCCTGAGTTGCGTCAAAGGGAAGCCGATGCAATATCCTGTCTCTCGATTACCGTGTCTCTACCGTAATCTATTTAAAATGTCAAAGCGGCGATGTGCCTTCCAAACATAAAATAATAAAGCGTTACGTCCTTTTGTATACGGGGTGGCAGCGGCACAACTAAGCCAATATAACCAGTTATTCAATACCACTAATTCTTAGGGTTCCGTACCCGAAGGGTGCCAAACGGGACCCTATTACTGAGACTTCGCTGTCCGTCCGTCCGTCTGTCTGTCTATCTGTCTGTCTGTCACCAGGCTGTATCTCATGAACCGTGGTAGCTAGAAAGTTGAAATTTTCACAGAACGTGTATATCTGTTGCCGCTCCACCAACAATACTGAATTACACGAAATATTGAGGTGTCTTCATACAAAAAACGTATTTTTTTGTACTTTTGGTACAATGATGGTGCGGAACCCTCCGTGTGAGAGTCCGACTCGCACTTGGCTGATCCCATCACTGCAGTTAACAGGTTTCATCACGATGTTTTCCGTCAACTTTAGAACTCGAATTCGTTCTATCATCATCAGGCTGTCTATTCAGAGAACCAACAGTTGACTATAGCCTGCCTGCCTTCTCACACGCTTTTTAACTTGGTCCTTCCATCCGTTCCCGCCATCCGATAAAACTATTAAAACTTGTCTCCGTCTCCATCGCAGACAAGTTATTACACATTCCGCGCCATTTCACAAGAAATAAAATCCATTCCGTTGAACTTTAACATAAATCTCAAAGAGTGCCCTTTAAAGTTGGGCCATAACGCTCCGATTTGTAATTCGTATCACCATTCAGATTGTATAATTCAGATTATAATTGATCCGCATGAGCAGACAGGGTTGTCCCTTTACCCCCACTTATACATTAGTTCGGCGCAGCGGCCGCCAGTCCGGAGTCGGTTCAGCTTGGTCCAGCAGTTGCGTGAAAGGATCGCAATGACTTGACATTTTAGGGTTTGGCTCTAACTTGTAGACATTATTCAGATGCTTATATCGATCTTGCTGTGATAATTCTAGGAAAGCGCGTAGGCTTTGGCACACCACCAGCGGTGGGTCGGTAGTGAGTCGGAGACGGGGTAGCGGCGGAGCGGTGGTAGGGCGTGTATCAAATACAAGAAAGAACTATGTCCAATTTGGGCCCACCGGTGTAGCAACTAAACTAGTGTCCTGGGGCCTGATGCTGCTCTGAGAAACGCACTTATATTGGATCGCTATCGCATCTAAAACACCCAAAATGGCGTCATTTGGTATGCTTCTAAAGAATCGCAAATAGATCGTAAATAGACTGCAAGCAAATCGTATACTCTTTGAACGTCCATATTATTTACCTAAACTCTACACGTTTTTAATCAATCCAATTTTTAATCTGCGCCATCACATCACAGTCAGGGCCACGAGTTGTGTTCTGATTTTATCAAATTACAATAGCAGTCGTAATACGATATGTCTCAGAAATTGGAGTATCAAGATATCAAGTGTTCTTTCTACGACTTCGATGGCGGAAAAGTTCTGAGAAAGAAAAATAATTCGCAAGCGATCAAGGGCTTGTTTTGTTCGTCTTGTTTACGTTTTGGGGAAAAACAAGCACTTAGATCGAATAAAATGGAAGATATCCAGTTTCAAATAAAAGAACGAAATTCGATGGTCTCTTTTGGTGTGACAAGGCTGGATAATTGCCGCCGCTTTCAAGAAAAAAAAACGTAAAATCGTAAAATACACCCTGGGCTTCAAGTTTGCTAAACACATTATGAATTAGATCCTTCAAAGACCCGTTTTTGACATAATTATTTCCGTTGTTATGTACTGACGTATTATGCAATGAAAGTACTAATACAGATGCAGCACAGACATGACACCTAGATTAAATATACACTCAATTGATCACAAATGCCTGGTGAACCGGAAGTGTGATTCCGCTATCCTTTTCCCATCCTATAGTACGTCGATTCTATAAAATTCGAACAACAACTCGCATCTCCCTTCGCTATCACTCACACTTCGCTAGAGTGAGTACGCTGTACGAGTACGAAAGTGACTCTTACCAAATGCCACTTCTTACGTCAACTCATACTATATAGCACAGTTGTGCCTCTGCCACCCCGTATGGGAAAAGGCGTGACTACATACATATATGTATGTATATCTGTCAAAATTCCACCTTGAATTTAGTTCAACTCGCTGCCACGCTCGCAAGTGTAGCGCTAGTGTAACTTCCAATTATCAACCGATTTTTTATAATGCCAATCAAAAAACTCACGGTGTATTCAAATTCGAACTGCAAAGTGAAGTTTAAGAATAGTTAAATAAAAAATATATGTATACAAAATCACGTGTTTGCCGTTCGACAAGAGAGACGCAGATTCAATGCAATTTGTTCGTATAATCTAATTGAAACTCAACAAAACATAATTTAGCGTCACGCTATTTTCCAAACGGATGCTTATGGTCCCTACATGTAGCCAGTTATACAAACGGATGCTTATTGTCCCTACATGTAGCCAGTTATACAAACGGATGCTTATTGTCCCTACATTTAGCCAGTTATACAAACGGATGCTTATTGTCCCTACATTTAGCCAGTGCTTATTGTCCCTACATTTAGCCAGTTATACAAACGGATGCTTATTGTCCCTACATGTAGCCAGTTATACAAACGGATGCTTATTGTCCCTACATTTAGCCAGTTATACAAACGGATGCTTATTGTCCCTACATGTAGCCAGTTATACAAACGGATGCTTATTGTCCCTACATTTAGCCAGTTATACAAACCGATGCTTACTGTCCCTTCATTTAGCCAGTTATACAAACGGATGCTTATTGTCCCTACATTTAGCCAGTTATACAAACGGATGCTTATTGTCCCTACATTTAGCCAGTTATACAAACGGATTTTTATTGTCCCTACATTTAGCCAGTTATACAAACGGATGCTTATTGTCCCTACATTTAGCCAGTTATGCAAACGGATGCTTATCGTCCCTACATTTAGCCAGTTATACAAACGGATGCTTATTGTCCCTACATTTAGCCAGTTATGCAAACGGATGCTTATTGTCCCTACATTTAGCCAGTTATACAAACGGATGCTTATTGTCCCTACATTTAGCCAGTTATACAAACGGATGCTTATTGTCCCTACATTTAGCCAGTTATGCAAACGGATGCTTATTGTCCCTACATTTAGCCAGTTATACAAACGGATGCTTATTGTCCCTACATTTAGCCAGTTATACAAACGGATGCTTATTGTCCCTACATGTAGCCAGTTATACAAACGGATGCTTATTGTCCCTACATTTAGCCAGTTATACAAACTCAAATAATTTATTATTATAGTGTAGACATAAGTAAATGTAGCCCATTAATGTCCCCACTAGTGTAGACATGTAACAAACAAATTCCTAACTGCACTATTATAAATCAGAATTATACAGTACATTTACAGCCGAACCACCTTCCTGACTTTATTTATTACAGTCTCATAACTTATTAACCCACGACATAAATCTAGTTAATGAATTTACTCATAGTTTCATAACGATGCAGGCACTTTCCATACTAATTTATATCAAAACTCAGTCGTTGTAAGCGCAAATTGCGATGCTGCCTTCTGGGGGAACATTAATGAAAAAGAATACTTATTTTAATTTTACAAGACTAATGACAATATTGCCAAGAAAGCACGGCTTGGCGATTTGGAGAAATTGTTTACAAACTAAAAACACCCTTTCGAAATCAAGAGATTCATAATTCATAATTCATAATTTCTTTATTGCACACAAACAGTTACATAGGTCAGTAAAAAACATAGAAAACGTGTACAAAGGCGAGCTTATCTCTAATAAGAGATCTCTTCCAGCAAACCAAATAGGGATGAGACAGGTGGATTGCTGAGCAGGAGTAGATCCATGTGTACAATACATATAATTATTACTTACAAATCAATAGACTACATAAACTAGTGCATACTTATACTAAATATAAAATATATTATATAATATACATAAACTAATAAATACTATACATACTACCTATAATTCTATAAAGACAGGTAATGCTTCTTCACACGACTCTTAAAAATATTGAGAGTAGGACCGTTGAGTAGGAGATCTTATTCATAGAAAGAGATCTTATTCATCAAATGAGCCCAAGCTCGATGGGTTAGCAAGTCTCTACTCACGATTGCTAGCAATTTGTTCCTGCAATTTGTTGCCTTGCAACAGATTGCATCGTGAGTGGGCAGGTTGCAGATTGCATGCGATCTTCTCTTTTTGTTTATCTTCCTGTCCTGTCCTTCCCTATCTGTTGCAAGGCAACAAGTTGCAGCAAACAATTGCAAGTCAGATTGCATCGTGAGAAGGGCCTTTAATATATGAATTTAAAATTATCTTACAAGCAATATTTTTTTATGTTTAAATCTTAATATAAAAATCGACGAAAATAAAAGTAATTATTCGGATCTTTTCTGTGTCTCCTAGCTGTAATTTAAATGTTGCCGGGTGAGACTTGTAAAATTGTGATTTATTGTTCTATGAAATGTGATACATTTACTACCTGTAGCTTGCTTGGGAATAAAAGGCTATTAGAATTCATAAAGTAGCATTACTCATGGTAATGCTATCAACAACAACTTTTTATGGGACATTAAGGGAATAAATCTGCTAAAACTCTTTCGAAACAAAAAGTCGATGAAAGGATTTATGAAGTTAGAGCAGGAATGAGCTAGTTATTTAAAAATCTATATCTCCTGTTAGGAATACTAGCAAAACAAATAACCAAGTAACAAATAATTGGGCGGAGCTACAGCAGATGGCCCAAGATCAGAACGAGTTGAAATGAGAGCCAAATACCCCTGCTAAGGGGTGACAGGATGAGATGATGATGATGATGATGATGAAGATGATAAAGAGGAATGTGTACTCACATTGATGGTTCCCCCACTGAAGCTGTAGTTAGTGAAGGGTGGCACTCTCTCTCTGACATACTGAAGTAGCTTGGCGCCGGTCCGCATAAACTCGACCTGTGAACAAAACGTAGCGTCACAGCTTTTCTCATACGGGATGGGAGGGGCACAACCACAACTACGCCCAATCAATGGCCCATTTTACGCGATATGGGTAAACACAAAAAACAATTGATTGTGTCACTTGTGGCCAAGGCAATCCAATAAATCTAGGAACAAGTCTTAAGTTGAAGCATTAGTACAAAATGGCTTGACATTCTCAGAATTGTATACCTATTTCCAGCAGATATATTTTATAAAGTCAATTTTGTGCAAAAAAAGACAGCATTTGATGGCACTTTTAAATGACGTCATTCTGTTGTTATTTCTTAGAACTCAGGAACAAAAGTTCCGTTTTGACAGTTCATAAAAGTATCTATTTTGACTTGACAGGCCACAAGCCTATTCTAACCGAACCCGAAGATCGCATGTCCTAGTCCTAGACTACTACTATCTTGTGTTCTGTTTTTTCATAGGTTTTGAACTTTATCTTCATATTGTGGGTAGGTTAAAAATCGCGAGCCGGTTGAAAGCCTTTTCACACACAGATAAACAGTCAGATAAAGATAACACGTTGACACTTTATGTGCGGTGTGATATGTGAAATGCCTCAGATAAACAGACAGATAAAAGTTATGAGGCTGGAAAGAATGGCCCTTAGTCATTAAAATAATGGTAGATAAATCTTAACGAAACAACTGCTCACCATAAGCCTTTATTACATCGGATTTTTCTTATTGCGGTAGACTAAAGCCGTCTTATCTTTAGCCTGAGCAAAGAGTCCATTTACTATGCATAGCTGATTATACAGGGTGACATTTAATTAGCTGACCATATTTCGGGGAATGATAGTACCCATCATTGTGAACAACTTTCCCTATGAAACATATGGTCGCAAACGAAAAAAAATTTTGGCTCTCCCATGGTAACTTGAAATCAGCTGATCGGGGCAATGTACTGGGGGACGACTTCTCCCGCTCTCTTATCTCAGCCAACCCAACTCCTGCACAAGCTGGAGTAGGAGGCCTGGGTATAGACCTATATAGTGCCGAACAGAATATCGAAAACATATGCCTTCCGATTATGATGATGACCGTTATAAACTTTTTCGTCTTACGCACTACTGTTTCGTCTCTGGGAAGAAGATACTCAAGTTTTTTTTTTTTTATTGACCATATAATCATACAGATTGCTGAAAGGGCTGATTACATTGCCCTGAATGAGTGCACTTTCTGCCTGACCCTAATTAGGCGCCTAATCAGGCCCATAATTAGTAGTGTAATAACGAGCATCCCTAATTAGGTCACTGAATGAGTGCACTTTCTGCCTGATGCCTAATTCGGGCCCTAATTAGGCCCTAATTTAGCGCAGTGTAATAGATAATTTAGTCAACGTCAATATGATATTAATATTTTTTGTATACTACCGCCCGTTCGGAAGTTGTGGGCTTAGGGATGGAGCAAAGAATCTTAAAACTCTTTGAAATAATTTTCATTGTGTTAAAACATTTATGATCGTAGCAGGTGAAGGCAACGGAAGCACGGCTAACGTAGAGACATCTCTTGCCCGACAAGAGAAATTAAGGGGCTTTCTCGTCTATGGCGCTGCCGTACTGGTATAATTGTACAAACCTTGTATAGTAACTGCGGCGGCACCTGATGCAGGCATCGTAGAGTGGCGGAGCCGCCGCGTGAGACCCAGCTGGGGGCCGCTAGGCGGACCTCGACCTCGGTGGTCTGACCAGCTCCTGCGAAACAAGTCATATTTAACGTAGCTCAATATTTGCTGAAATAAACGGTCAAGTGCGAGTCGGACTCTCACACGCACCATCGTACCAAAAAGGTACACATCACGCGTCTTATAGGGGACATGTTTATTTTTAAATATTTCGTGTAATTGTTTTTTTCAGAATTTGTTACTGTAGCGGCAACAGATTTACACATCTGTGACAATTTGAACTCTCTACCTGTCACGGTTCATGAGATAGAGCCCGTTCCGACGGGCAGACGGACGGACGGACTGACAGTGTAGGCAGTATTTAGGGTCCCGTTTGGCACCATTCGGGTACGGAACCCTAAAGACCGGAAGAAGTTTATTAATGTCCCCAACGAGAGGCGCTGGCTTTTACCCAGATACGTGTAAGATTGAGCCATATTCCACCACGCAAGCAGCACATTAGCGCATTTAGCAGCCAACTAAACATGGTTGGTGGCAAAAATCACTATAATGGGTCGCATATCAGTGCAGATTATAACGACTAGTTTTTAACTCAGCTCTAAGTTCTACAGGAGAACAAAATATTACTGATAATGGCATATTGGTGAATTTTGCCACCATTTAACAACTTGTAGTGCTTAATTGTCTAAATTCGAACTAACAGTGGCAAATAGGCTTTTATATTCACTGATATGACACCCATAGTCGCAAATGGGTTGTTAAAATTACTGTTATGCCTATTTGGCACTTTGAGATCCAAAGAATGGCATATTAGTATATTTAATGACTTATAGTGGCAGCTATAAGCTTAGGTTGTTATATGCACTAATATCCTACTTTGAGTTCTTTATGGGGGTCGCCAAGAAGCGAGAGTACCAATTTTCACTTATATAGAACGACAATGACACTTGAAGTTGTAAAACTAACTAAGATAGCTAAGTAGCCCCATAAATATTTACACAAAAACCGTTAAACATCAAACCGGCCAAGTGCGAGTCAGACTCGCGCACGAAGGGTTCCGTACCATTATCTATAAAAAATCGCAAAAAAACACGTTAATTGTATGGGAGCCCCCTTTATATTAAATTTATTTCGTTTTTAGTATTTGTTGTTATAGCGGGAACAGAAATACGTCATCTGTGAAAATATCAACTGTCTAGCTATCACGGTTCATGAGATACGGCCTGGTGACAGACAGACGGACGGACGGACGGATATCTTGAGATTTTAAGGTACTTTCCCTCCAGGGCCCATTCGTTTGTTCCACCCTGTATATGTGTGAACTGTCACTGTATTTTTCATAAAATACCCAAAAAGTTTTGTAATTGTAATTATCACGCTGGGTAGCGTAAGGACAAAAGAGTCCTTGGAACAATATTGACATTAAAATTATAAAAAAAATGACATTAAAATTATTTTGACAGTGGGTACCAAGACGTCAATGAATGTCTAATTTTTGACGTTGGTACCCACTGTCAAACTAATTTTAATGTATTTTTTTTTACAAAAAAAATAAAAAAAATGGCTCCATTCAACCGGTTATTGTAATTTCTTTATTGTACTCACATGACAGTAAAAAAATCGGTTAAGTGCGGGTCGGTATCGCACATGAAAGTACCATCGTACAACAAATCAAAAGCACTCAAAACAATAAAAAATAAACAAAAAGAAAAAGTTTATGCCTTCACGAGATTTGAACAGACGACCTCCGGATTGAGAGTCTACATCATACCTACCACAACCATGTGGGTTGACGCGAAATATGCTATCATATTTAAATGTGTAGTATTATGTGTCTATGGCATGGTTGCTATGACAATAAATAAACAGTTTCAGTCAAGATTTCCATTTTGAAATGCGTAAGTGTATCTAAACACGTCTCTTGTATCGGGGCCCCCTTTAATTTGCAATATCTCTCGTATTTCAGTATTTGTGGTTGGTGCGGCAACAGATATACACATTCTGTGAAAATTTCAGCTTTCTAGCTATTACGGTTCGTGCAGACGGACCCGGTGACAGACAGGACGGACGGACGGACAGACGGACAGCGAAGTCTCAGTAATAGGGTCCCGTTTGGCACCCTTCGGGTACGGTTCCCTAAAAATAGCTTAACTTAGAAAAAATATGTACAAAGGCGAACTTATCTCTAATAAGAGATTTAAGTTTTGTTCAAATTATCATCTTATGTCAGAATAACTTTGTAGCTAGTTGAAAAATAACATTTGAATTGATTCAAAGCTTGCCGCGCTTTTAGGGCCTTTAGTACCTACTAAACGCCGCCGTAAGCAGCACTGTCTACAACCTACTGGAAAACGTGAGACACCCATCTACAATTTCCGTACAATGAGGTCCACTCACTCATTATGTCAACGTCATGCAGACTGCAAAACATCATTTCAACGCACCAAAGAGTATTTAATTAAAACATCACTGGCAGCCAAACTTGAAGTGGCCAAAAGGAAAAAATGAATTTCTGAGCTCTGAGATCCAGATCCAAAAATCACCTTGCGTAGCAATTTGATATAATATGGATCTCCTATGCCACCAAATGTGCTGCTTGGAGTTCAGGTTGGTGGAGGGGAGTCGGGAAAAGAAGTAAATAAGAAGTAGAAGTTCGAAGACCACAATAAATTAGTTCATTTCTTCGTTCACATCCTGGGTAATGGCTTAGAAAAACGTTACCCTCCTTTTGGTACAGTCGAGTAAAGAGGCGTAATTCTATCAATCAATCAATCAATCAATCAATCAAAACGTTTATTTGCTCAAAAATATGTGTACATAAGATGCAGTGTAGCATGAGTATCAACATATTCACCATCTAAAAGTTGGTGTGCAAATATTTTATTATGCCTAGAGACTCATTAAAATAAAATAAAATAATTCAAATGTATGTATTAAATATGTCATTAACATTATAATATAATTTGTCCATTAGATAAATAAATAATTTAGTTTTAAACATGTTAAATGTCAAATTTTTCATGCCATCGGGGATTTTGTTATAGATTTTGATTGCCATGCAATAGGTACTATTAGAATATAATTGTAATCTTTGTGGGGGAACATATAATTTGTCTTTGTTTCTACCTCTAGCATTGAACATTTATGTATGTGTGTTCGTAAAAGTAAGTGCACTGAGGGCGCCACATACAAATAAGCCCTTTTATTTGTGTCCAAATACATTTGTCGAAGCTAGCTCTCGCACCGTTGATTTTCATAAATGATGCATGGCTCGGCCAAACCAACGAAACCTTCATTTATTATACAGCCCCGGTTAATATGAGGTCCGCAGAATCGGATAAATTACTTACGGGCTTATTTGGTATGGTACAAAAATAAATATCCTGTTAGTTGCAGGCATGGGCGGATAGGGCAGTTTGCTAGCAGTTTTAGGATTTTATATGCAGTCTTTAAAAACCAAAAGGACCAATTTGTATTAAAATAATGTTTCTCTTTCAATTTTCAATTGGTTTCATAAATAAAGTTCTAAAACGTTTATCCCTAATAACCATTTAACCCTTTAATTTTCGTTATTCCAAGAATTTATTCGTAAGCTACTCCAATTAAGAATACCAATTCAAAACCTATTTTAATACAGCAATTTAAAGATTCCAATTAAACAGAACATTCCACTCCGCTACTCCTCCATTCACCATGAAAACAAAGACGAACGCCTCTGAAAGCAGAACGATAAAACGCAAAACGCACACTCACCGGCCGCGGGCGTTGAACAAATAAACAAAAGCGCAATATTCCGTCAATAGACCTGGGGGGCAAACCTAGCGAGATCATGTCCATGGTCGAAATATCGATTTTGAGTTACCGAAATCTGTATCAAAAACAATAAAAAGCTATTCTTACGACTAGCCTTTCGACCAACCGAGATATCTCAACCCGTTTTCGATCGTAATAAATATAAATCGAGATCGTTTTCGACGGATTTAGGCGGTAAGAAAACCGATATCTCGACTGGGGAGATGATCTCGATAGCGCGAGAATTGGGGGCCGGCTGTAGACGTGCCGTCTATACACGGACCGTCTATAGATGGACGCTAGAGTTCGCTGTCGGCACTAAACGGAACTAAGCGGAAGTGATCGATGTCTGGCAGTATTTTCTTCCGATACGTTTCTATTCTGTCGGCGGGAATGGAAGGGATTCACGATTGGTTCGTGTAGACATGTAGATGACTTGTCGTTTTCTAGAATAGTTTTGGCAACAGAACATCTTAGCAACGGAAAATCAACATTTATCAGGAGAGTTATATAGTTATGGGTGATGGGTTATCCCCATGTCACGCAAAATTGATTATTAAAACTGGCTAAAAGTTGGCAAAAATGTGCCTACATAATCATTGTTATTCTTACATGTATTTTCTGTAAATCAGTTTTGTAGAGTACAATGTACAATAAATAAACTACAATCTCAATCTCAATCCCATTTTGCATACAATTATTGTTTAGAACAGGGACAGGGCCCAAGAATAGTGTAATTGGGAAATTACAAATAATTCTTATTTCGAATAAGCTTACGCTCAGTTCTCAAAAGGAAAATTATCTGTGACAACTTGTTAAACTCTTTTCAAACTCATTTCATGCAAATTACGTGCCACTATTTTGAATCTATCTTCGATTAATAACTTGTTACACTTGACCATCTCTTTCAGAAACGAGGGAGTATTTTGTCTTAAAAGTAAAGTAAAGTAAAAATTATTTATTTCACATATGGATTTAACACAATACAAATTGGTTCCCTGTCTCTCTAACTAGTGAAATAGTATCTAGGGAGATATTTCTTCCCTATTAAGTGTTTGGTATAACATTTATGATAAAGCTTAAAGTTTTAGTAAACAATCTTAATGTTGTCTCTAATCTTAATGTTATTGTGCAGTGCCTAACCATTCTATGATAAATTTTCCTTTCATGCCTGCTTTGTTGATAGCAAATTCTTTTTAGGGATAAGCTCGCCTTTGTACAGGTGTTTTCTTTTAATGTTACTGCTTAAATTATTTGTGTAATAATTAACCCCTTCTCTCTCAGAAGCACCCGCTCGAACGACCGAACAATTGCGAACTATTGTTATATAAAATTTGTCGGCAAACCAGCTAATAAAGAATTGTGAATTGAATTGTGAATTGAGTCTATCCGTATCATTGCCGTGAATCGGGGCCTATCGGAGGAAATTGTCCGCGGTCTACTGAGGGCTGCATCTGACGCGGTCATATTGGCGGAGGCGACCTTTCGGCCTACTTCGGCTGTTGGCGACCGCAGCTTGGGTATCGAGTAGTTTGATACAATTGTCAGTTCTTCGTATTTTCAGTAAAACTTGAAATATAGTTGTTAAAAGTCAAGCATTTATCTAAGACAAGAAGTGGGTGTGGGGAGGCAGTTGCTCACGTCTGATGGATATACTTGGTCCCTACAGCCCTTCACATCCTCCTAGTGCTAAGTAACAAAAGAATCTCAATGCATTAATTTCCAAGTTCTCGAATGAGAACCTGAGCAAACTGTGATCTGTCAAATACATCCAAAACTCCAAAAGAGTTTAGCACGCCATTATATTATATTAATTAGAAGAAGTGGGCAGGAAAAGTAACTTATTTATCGGGGGTAAAGCTGAAGTACAAACACGTAAATGGTGCGTTGCTTGTGTGAGTTTATTGCGTAAACTTGACGTTTGTCTTGTGGCTTACGGGAGTTAGGTGAATCCTGGCAAGCATGTGAATCGAGTTTTTATTAAGTATACTATTTACATTTACATATACAGTACGTTACAGACCGGCAGTGATTTTTAAATGGGTTACTAGGGACATCTTTGGGAACTACTTTCACTATGAAACTGATTCTCAGTGTTGTACACTTGCTTTGTGGCTTAGGTGAGTTTGGCAAACTTGGCAAGCATGTAATTTAAGTATGTTTAGGTTATCTTTACCTAAATATAAGGCTGTAACAGAAATGTGTATTGATTTGTAGATGTTAAGGACTACTTTCGAAACAACTTTCACTTTAAATTACCTAATTTATTTTTGTATCACAATTTTAGCTAAGTACCTAATAATAAAATCATTTTTCTGACCGTGTTTTTTGGTAAATAAATATTATTTTATTATAATAAAATTGGTTACCTACATTGAAAGGTTCTGAAAATGATGTTCCTACCTAACAACCGCCATATCACTTTCACTTCTGTTCTGTTAAACCCTTGTATTGTAAGTCTCTTTCTAGACGACTTGAGCGATATTACTGGTGATTGATTGATTGATATGACTAAAGATTTCATAATGTATACCAATATTGCCTAAACTTCGGTAAAGTAATTTAACAAATCTCACCTCGGATACCCTTCGCTTAACTTCGATGAAGACAACTTTGGGATCAAAGATATTGAATGACGCAAATGCCCTCACTTAATGACACGCGATTCGTTCGGTGTCAAATTGAAGTCAAACAACATCGATTCTGATTAAAAGTTAATTTGCTGTATGCTCAGATAAATTATTTGACGTTTGAGACATGTTTTACAAAGGGACATAACATCGGTTCTGAAAAACAAATTATATTATTTTATAATTATATTTATCATTATTATTGTGTGCAATAAAGAATTGTGAATTGAATTGTGAATCTCCGGCTAAAAGTCTTTCCGTCTTTCTGTCTACCAACCGTCTTTCCGGAAAGTCGTTCAAGTTTTCACTGGTTTTAGTAATTTTTTCGGAGGATCTTTAATTCTGTTAGGTTAATTTAAACTCTTTGGTTCGCTCTTTCAAATTGATATTTAAGGCTAGTTAGCCTTTTACAAAAAGGGATATTAAATTACTCATTATCTTACCGGAGCTTAGTTTCAGTTTTGATTATTTCGTAATTACGCGTATTACGAAATAATCTAAACTGAAACTAAAAGAGTTCCGTGGTCTAGTGGGTTTCACGCTTGCTTCTCACGCAGGAGGTGCAGGTTCGTATCGTCGTACAACCCCTCCACCAACCCGCACTGAGCCAGCGTGGTGGAGTATGGCTCAATCTTACCCGTATCCGCGTAAAGGCCAGTGCCTCTAGTTAGAGACATTAATGGGCTACATTTAATATGCGTAAAAATATACTTTTTAGGGTTCCGATCCAAAGGAAAAAGGAACCCTTATAGGATCACTTTGTTGTCCGTCTGTCTGTCTGTCTGTCTGTCCGTCCGTCTGTCCGTCCGTCTGTCACGACCCCTTTTCTCAGGAACGCGTGGAGGTATAATGTTGAAATTAATATCGATTACTCAAGTCTATGGTTCCTTGGAGCTGTGAAAAAATTAAACTTCTAGGTCCACGCAATCAAAACATACCGCGATATTATGTCATAATTTTGCTGGATTTGTATGAACTCGCGTGGAACTCGCAAGGGAATCAAAACCTATAGGGTACTTCCGGTTGGCCTAGGGTCATGAAATTTGGAATGTAGGAAGGTCTTATAGCACAAGTTAAGGAAGAAATCCGAAAACTGTAAATTTCTGTCTGTCTGTCTGTCTGTCTGTCTCACCGTCTGTTAAGACTTTTTCTCAGAAACGCATAGAGGTATTAAGTTGAAATTAATATCGATTACTTATGTCTGTGAACTCTTAAAGTTGTGAAAAAATCAAACTTAAAGGTCAACGCAATCAAAAGATACCGCATATGTCTCAATTTTGCTGAAATTGCTGATATTCGCAAGGGAATCAAAACCTAGAGGGTACTTTACGTTGACCTAGAATCATGAAATTTGGCACGAAGCAAGGTCTTATAGCACGAATAAAGGGAAAAATCTGAAAACTGCAAATTTCTGTCTTTCTAAAAAATATTCAATTTCGTTTACATGGATGACATCACACTTTAGTTTTTTATGTAGTATAGTATAGTATAGTATAGTATATTTATTGCCATAAATGTACATGTAGGTAATCTTACAATGTAAAGTAACATGTGGAAACCTAATTACACGTGTTACGCTCTCCAAGTGTGATCGGAACCCTTGGTGCGCGAGTCCTACTCGCACTTGGCCGGTTATTTCCTCAAGGGGTGGCAAAGCATTGTTGCAGTCTGGGTTAGCCGGTAGCTCAATAAACCTCTTTGCGAGATAGGGAACTAGTCCAACGCCAGCTTAAGAGATAAGAAAGATTTCCTCACGCTACTCGTAGCTACAAGAAGACAATAAGTAGCATCTCGCCGCGTCTTTTCCCATAGGGTGGCAGTGACACATTTGGCCAATAACGCGAGAAACTCGGATATTGTTTAATAACGTTTAATTCAATTCAATATGTTTATTTCGGGCCAACCCATAACAGTTAACAAAACATTGGTACAAACATGACATAATGTAGAATAATAATACAGTTACACATATTATTATATATAACATTACTGTCTACGTAATGCACCTAATAACGTTTAATAATGTTCATTTCATAATTCATAATTCCTTGATTGCAAACAAATAATTGAGAAACTAAAAAGTACATAAAAATAGCGCGCAAAGGCGATATAGGCTTATTTCTATTTAGAGATCTTTATTTACTCGTAATCCGCCCCAAAAACAGACCAAATAACAAGTTTTTCGCCTGGCCGCCCCACTGAGCAGCAGATAAGGTATCGCCAGCGGATGTTTATACTTTGATGAACACGGTAATAACCACAAAAATGCTTATGACAGGCCCTGATGCGGCCCGGGGAGCTCGCCCTAAACGGTTTCCGATGTTGATCGTTCTACCTTGCGGCCTGAAATGGTTTCGCATAAAAATTTGATAAAACGTTCCGGGTAACGCCGCGGTCTGCGAGTCTGGCATCTGCAAAGTTGTTGCTGGATTATAACGGGATACCAAATTATAAGTCGGCCGGCTTGAACTAGTCGTTGTAAAATTAATACAACTTGATATATAGTAAAAATACGGTCAAGCACTAAAAGTTAAGTATGGTCTTTCAGCTAGAGCCCGGGCCCTAACGCGCAGCCGCTGTCAGCATCGGCTTCGTGTTTGACTTGCCGTATTGTCACAATGATAAGGTTCATTATTGCGCGTTTAAACACGATGCCGATGCCGACACCGGTTGTGCGGTAGGAGGGCAGGTCCCCACAAAACACTAGACGCCGCCGCTATACTCTATCCATGCTTAGAAGCAACTTGACAGCTAACCTAAGACTTCATAAAATCTACTTTTTAAACACTAGGGATGTTACCAAAACAATCGGAAAATGTTTATTCGATGAATCGAAATTGTTTATTCAGTTGAACTAACAGGAGAGTTCTCATCGTCATCACTGCTATCCGCACTTAGGGATATAATTACTTTTTCATCACATCTATTCAAAAAGATCTACTTTAGTCCCGACAAACAGGGACTAAAGTAGGTCATTTAGTCCCTAGGGACTAAAAGTAACTTTTTAATTTTGTTGCCAGTGCAAAGGAAAAAAATGCTGTCACTAATCAGTTTCACTACCACTCAGGCTGACAGACCCAATTAAAAGAGAGATCGATTCTAAACGCAGCCAATAAAAAAAAAGTTTGTACTAAAATGCATACTCGACACAGATTAGATAATCCGATCGACCGAATCGATTGACACCAGAGAAACAACCTTACAGAATTGATATCGAAACACGGACCAAATAATTAAAAAGCTGTGGAAAATTTGTAAACAAAGCGCGCCAAATCTGAATGCTGTAATTATTTCAATTTCGTTTGCGAATATGAGTAAAGAATATGAGTGAAAGTGAGTGTCTAACTCCCGATGATAACAACAAACACGAATGACAAATACAAGATCTATTACCAATAAAATCACGAGGAATATATGTAAAAACTGTAATCCTGTAGTAAAATTCAAGAGGAACAAAGTGTTTATCTGAAAATGCTTTTTGAACCAATTTTCAAGATTTAGCCAATACTAAACAAGCTTTAACTATGTGGATGACATATTCGTAATTCGTAATTTCTTTATTGTACTAACACAAGAATGACTACAGAAAACTTATATAAGATAACAAGAGATTTCTTCCAACAAACCATTACACACAACATATCACGACAATTGTGTAAATAAATTAGGGTGTAAAAGAAAGGGGTGTACAAGAAGGTTTTTAGGGACATCATTTTGAACAACTTTCACTATGGGACCGACTTGATCAGAGCAACATTATTTTTCACACCACCATACAGATCAGCTGAGCGCTAGGCCCGAAATGTACTGAGTTAATAAAAATAAAGTTGCTCTGATCAAGTCGGTCCCACAGTGAAAGTTGTTTAGAATGATGTCCCTCTTTCCGCTTGTACACCCCATTCTGTTACACTCTGTATAGGTACATGTATGTTATTGATTACTTAGGTACTACTTTTCTCATAGAGGGTGATGAAAAGTAGAGTGTCCACCTCAGGAGTAAAACTATTTTTGGCTCGAGTGATGTACTTTGAATCCCTCGCTTCCTCAGGATTCTACTTTTGAGTCCCTCGTTACACTCGGGACTCAACTCTAGAATCCCTCGGTCGCTCAGGATTCAAAAAACACTCTCGCCCTAAAAATAGTTCTTTACTCCCTTGGTAAACAATCTACTATTAACTATATTGTCTATTCTAATATCTCTTTGTAAATCTTGTAAAATTATTTCCGATTCAGAAATATTTTAAGGGTGTATCGATTCTTTTGATTAATCGATTTTTATGAGCAGTATCTCCTCACCAACAGGCTAAGATTGACATCTCTCAAGCTGCCTGTTATATTAGATACACTATAACTAGCGATGTCTCAAATGCCTACGACTGCGACAGTCGGCCGCTGACTGACAATCGTAATGAGATTATTATAATGGCGTCAGAAATCAAGAATAATGCGTCCGTGTTGAACAGATTACATCCATTTTATTTCACTCCACATCCGGCGTAAATTTAATTTTTATCACATTACGGATGAATAAACAATTCCTCTGTGGTGTGTCGGCCCAATTTATTACGTAATTGGACCCGGGGATTGGGACCTCGCGAGTGTTCTCAACATAATAGGAATGTTTGTTTATCTAAATGTGTAAACATTCAATTCCTGCTCTCACTGAAGCTATCAAATAATAATTGAAACAAAAAGTAAACTTTAGAAAAAACCGACTTCCACAAACCCTATTTGATTAGATTGAGTTTAATACAAACTGTAACCCCTTATCCCCCCCCCCCCCTTGGGGAATTAATTTTGTCAAATCCCATATCAGTGCTACCCCACGCTACTAAGGAACCCCTGTACAAAGTTTCATGGCTCTAGGTCCACCGGCTTAGGCTATGCGTTGCCTGCCCGTCAGCCACGCATTGTATTTGTACCTAGTATTGAGCAGATCTGGTGGCCATATGTGGTCTTCATCAGCAGTTCCGCATCACAATATTATGCTTACCATGTGCATTTGCACGAGTTATTATGAAAAACATAAAAATCACTATAGGTCTGCCTATAATATTTGAAGAGTTCCCTCGATTTCTTCAGGATCCCATCATCAGATCCTGACCTGGTGTCAATGGGACCAATGGGAAGGTAAACCCTTTCAAACAAAAAAATAATTTTCCAAATCGGTCCATCCGTTTAGGCGCTATCGGGGTGTAGACATAAAAAAAAACAAACATACGGACGAATTGTAAACCTCCTCCTTCGGGAAGTCGGTTAAAAACCTGTAGATTCAACAATTAGGTCATTAGAGGATTTTACATCTGGGTGTCGAGTCTGGTAAAAGCCGTACAACATCTGTGCTGCATCTGTATTAACATAGTAGTTTCATAGCATAACACGTCAGTACATAATAATGGACAGTAGACTACCAATTAAGTCAAAGAAGGGTCTTTGAATGATCAGTGATTCCTACTGTGTTTAGCAGACTTGACGCCTATAGGTATTGCGTCTTGGAATTTGATGGCAATTTCTAAATGACAGCTGTCATATCAGCGATTTCCCTAAGTTGGACGAAACGATTTTGAAAGTTTAAGTTGCCACTTAACTAATTTATTTATTTATTTTATTTGGGACATCAACAGCATATAAAATAAATGAGTTACAACATTTAAATACAAAAATTAAGCCGGTAACAGATATCCACAGAAGATACAATAAGCAAGTAAAAGAGAAAAAAAACTTATTGGCGAGAATCTCATAGGATTGTCATTCGTTTATAATGCTAATGGATCGGTTGTAATCGCAATCAAAATGTACTCTGAACATTTTGATCGTCATATCCATTCTGCCCTCTCTCAATCAGGGACATGATAGCATAAATATGACATTTGAGTAGCACTTTATCTGAGCAGCAGATTCTGTATTCAGCAGATAGTGAACCAAGTGCTACTAGTGCAATAGTTAAGACGAGCAGTGACCACATTATAAGCTGTGAAAACATTTTCAACTTGAAATGTTCCTCAACTGTGCTGTGACAATGCAGTAAACACGGCGAAACATTGCCATTTATACGAGGTGTCCCGAATATTTCCCGAACATCCCCGAATGAGACCGCAAGTCCGCAACTAACAGAGCGATATCATAAAATAACAGAACAATAGTCCCTTGCAAGCGGTTCATCTGGTACAAGCCGATTATTCTGGACAAGCCGGTTCATACCAGGGTCCAGATTTCGCTTACCAAAAAACAAAGCCATTTCCTTTCGGTTTGCTGGAAGAAACCTCTTAATAGAGATAAGCTCGCCTTTGTCATGTGTTGTCCACTTTCCATTGTAAAATGTATTATTTTGTGCAATAAAGTATATGAAGAGTATATGAAGAGTGGCGGAGGTAGATACAAATTAGTTAGCTAGTGATTCAATACTTTATTTTGCGTGACAATTTGACTGAGGCAGTCTTAGAATGAGATATTTCGCTTTTAGGAAAAAGCAGCTTATGAAAAGACATTTTGGGACTATTGTCACCAACATCACTGGCTACTCCGTCTCTGTCTTAATTCTCGATAACAGACTACTAAAATTTTGGCCACTGGCATGACAACACATCGACTGGCTAGCCAAGCGACCAGAGAGTGAGTCAAGATAAAAATAGTAGAATCCACGTCCAGACCAACGAAATGAAGTGTTATTGCGTGCATTCGCCGCACGTTTCAGTGCAATATCAGTGAAACAGAAACGTAGGTAATCTGTTTGTTGGAAATTACGTTCCGTTTGTAATACATTTCGTGCAGGTTTTGAAACGTTAAAATTCTAAGTTAACTTTTAAGTGTCGAAGTTACACATGTGTCTGAGTGGCATGGATATGGAGCGTGTGGACTGAGACGTGCTTGCTCACTTTAGAATTTCTCATTCGTGTCGTGATTGATAATGATAAGTTACAAAAGTTAATTAGTTAGTTTATTTTCACTGGTTAAAAGAAAATAATGATAATATCAAAATTACCCGACAAACCTTTCGCATGGCAATGACCCTGACAGTTCCATACATTTTATAGATTTTGATAAAAAAACCATAGCTATTATTCTGTTTATTAATTAAAAAAATACTATGCATGCTTCTTTTCTCCGTAATAAAGAGTATGAAAAATACTTGTTTAAGAGGTGCTGCAAATATTAGGTACAGATCTTTGGCTGTGAATGAAAGATCTCTCTGCCTCTAACTCTCTTTATCATTTCAACCCACCTATTCTCGACATCTCATCTTCTTATTCCCACCTCCCGTTCAGAGACAAAGATATCTTCTTTAGGTACTTATATGTACCTATGTGTAATAATAATATCTATGTATTATAGGTACCTACTAGAATAGTTTTATTGTACGCGCAATTGTTCCCCTTACCTATCATCTCCGTCTCCTAACCCAACATGGTTTGCTGGAAGAAATCTCTTATTAGAGATAAGCTCGCCTTTGTACATATTTTTTTCTATGTTAAGCTATTTTTACTGTCATGTGAGTACAATAAAGAAATTACATACATACGTACATACATATCTAGTCTGTTGGTAGCTTATTGGCGCAGCAGTTCTACTACAACTTACCTTTTCCAATTAGTAGCACGATGAGTGGTGTCCAGATTTGCCATAAAGAGGGCACAAGGCACACCATCGCCAAACCGGAAACCGGAAACTTTCACACTTTTAAATAACTATGGCACATTTTTCACTAAGTATCACGACATTATACACGTAAGATTATTCAATTAGAGATGCTAATGACAAAATCACATCGAGGACACAACTTTAATTTGACTTATTGTCTGGTCACGCACTTGGCTGAAACAAGGAAAGAGGCAGAATTAGTTAGTTTCATAAAAAATAACTTAACCTAACCTTACTTAACCTAACTTAACTTAATTATCAAAAATTATAAGATACTATAAAATAAATACTGAATCCTACCAAAGTTAGAAAAATAACTGCATTGCACTCTGAAAGTGTAAAGGTTTTTTTTTCACCAAAAAGTGAGATGAAACACAAACACCGATTTACAAAACTTTTATATAACTTCTTACTCTTATGCTATCCCTTTCTATCCTCGTATAACCAGACTGTGAGTACTGTGACGAATGAGCGGTTTTTACTTTAGTGGCCCATTACAAAAAGCAACAAGTAACAATTTTACAGTGATTTGGTAAAGTTGGTTAAAACACTACACAATAATTGCTTACCGCAATGTAGCCCAATAAAGTAGTTGTAAAATTGTAAACCACAAAACCTAGGATACGCTGTGTTTTATAGGAACCAAAAACAGCAGCGTCACAAAACATAATATACCATTGAGGATCCAAGGGATATGTCTTCTCCCACTTGGCAGGGTTTTGTCCCTGGAATCTTTTGCGACGGGGGCCCTCGATCGTTACACCACAGAGGTATTTAATTGTCTTTACATCATCCGAGCTCAGGAAAGAGGTTTTGCTGCTGTCAAAAGAGTCCGTGAAAGTTCGCGTTTCCGAAGCCGGGCAATGAAAACTAGAAATCGTTCCTTTTTCAAATTTATTACACACTCTGATGTTTAAATGGTTCATGTCATGACGAAAAACCTACCACAGACTACCACTCACTATGCTTGACAGTGTGGCGATACGTACGATATTTTTTTTTTTCATAAATTGTTAGGGAAACCGCGTTTAGCCGTTTTTAACGCGCCCCAGCCCGGCACCGGCACTGGTTAAGTGAGTAAACGCTCATGCACACGAGACGGTTTTTATTGACCTCGATATCAGTGAACTTTCAACGGCTTTTTCGATATAAAATCAGTCATTTTTGTCTTTTCCCCACCCTACTCACTCCCACATCCCCACGTGTCCCGAATGCTTGAAATGGCGATTATTAAAAATATATAATTCTAAAAATACTGATTTCCGACGGTTCCCGTATTTTGATATCGTCTACACATAAATAAAATAAAAACACACTAATCAACATATAAATACACTAATCTACATTTAAAAATCATCATGCATGCATGCATAAGCATCTGCGACCGCAGTCGTTCTAAGTCTTTCCGTTTAATTTACCTCGCTCGAATGATGTAAAGTATTATGCTTACCTCGGGGTGTAAGTAGCTATTTCACCCTCGAACTATATTCGCCCTCGTTCGCTTCGCTCGCTTTGACGTCTAAATATCTCGGGTAGACTTGATCCTTAGCGCCCTTTGCGAGCTGCGCTCGCACGGGCTCCAAATTGGCCCTTCGTCCGAAATAGCTCTCTTTCACCCATTGTGTAACAAACTACTATTGGATTATTACTTGTTACTTTATGAATTGGACTCGGAAATAATCGAGGGTGTTGAGAAATCACTCGGAAAGCAATCATTTGTAAATAGTAACCCTTTTGAATCTCTGTCGTTTGTTCTGACTCGAGATTTGTAGAGCTTTTGTTTTTCCTGCATTGTGTTTTAAGAAACGAAGAATGATCGTGGTTATTCCAGTGATTTTTACTGGTTTTTGTACCAGCTCTTTTCGTGGGCCAATATCTTGGCCAATGTTATGGCATTAGCCACACACACATTTGACCATACATTATAATAATGAGGTACTGGACCATAAGTTACGTAGTTAAGACCATTACTATTACGTGTGGCTGTTTCGAACACGAGTAAACGATTATTCTGAATATTTTTGAAATCTCCATAATTTGTAATAGGGTCCACACCGAAAGAACTGACGCGCACCAATCGTGTGGCCGTCAAACTTGCAAAATAAAGTGTGACATGCTTCATACATAGAGTTTCTTGTACACTTTCTTGTTTCTTGTATTTGAAAACCGCCCCGCTACTCTGCTCTTCTACCTTATGCCAAAGCCTAATTTTATTTATTTATTATCTACTAAATAATTATGGCGTAGCTATAGCCAGCGCTTCTATACGTTGATCAATGTATTTCAGAATCCATCACAACATTGGCGAAGATAGCCTTGTATCGTTAAGGATCGCGCACATTAGGACGGACCGCAGCGTGCCGGGGCGGGGCGGACCGCAACGCAGCATACAAAATCATGCGGCACGTTGCGCCCCGACACACAGTGTGCTGCGTGCGACCCGGCACTCTGCAGCCCGTCCTAATGTGCGCTATTCTTGGTTCGCTACGTTGGAAAATCCTACTTTAATTGCAATTGATTTAAACCGGAAAAAGACATAAGTATAACTCTTACACAAGGCTCTGAAAACTAGAATAGATTTAGTTTATCTATTAATTTATGCTGACAACAACCTGAACAGTAACTGAGCTAATGCATACTTTGCGTGCAAACCTTTCGTATTCAAAGCATACCTAGTAATTGTATTCGACAGTAAGGCTAAGCTCACTTTCCATATTAATTGGCTGAGCGAAGAAATTACAAAGTCCCCTCCACCTTTTATAGATAAAGCAGTAAAGAAATAATAAGTAAGTATTTTCAACGCTTTCCTATTATTGTATGTGTCGGTGGCCGATCGTAGAATTGGGCACATCATGATATATCAAACGTGAAATATCATGAAATGATAAAATCTCTTAAGGCAAGTTTAGGTGAAGACTAAAGGGGGCGAGTGCAGCGAAGCCCCCAAATAGTTTTTGTGTTCGTTTGACATGTATAACACAAAAAACATCACGTAGTGCTGAATAAAAATATTTTTAATATCTTTGCTACTGGCCCCACACAAGGATACTCTGTATCGTGGGAACCAGAAACAGCGACATCACAAACATATAAACATCCAAGACCTAGGGGTTCTTTTTGTCTCTACCCATGAATAGACGAATGTAATCAAAGTTTGAATTCTTAATCCTTTCTGACCCCGATTTTATTAGGTACTCATATCATATCAATCACTGCCGAATGAGAGTGCGTTTTATTATATGGAATGGAGTGTGTTGTTTGATATCACAACATTACGGGGTTCCGGGCTCACTTGTTGCGTGATGGCCTGATATTTTAGCGCCTATCAAAGCGGGACAGGTCAAAGGGGGGTTGGGGGCGGGGGTATATTAACACAGTGGTATAGTGTGACGTGTTGACGAAGATACCATTCGTCACATAAATTTCTATAGGCTGAGGCTACAGGTAAATGGCATTGGGTAATGTTGGCGTCATTTTGACGTTTCCATAGAGTTTGGTCGATTTTGAGTATTGGCGGGCACTCACGAAAGTTATAAATTTTGAAAGAGCAATTAAAAATAAGCTAATCTTACTACAGAGTACATATAGCTAAATAATTTCGGGGCTGTGATATCTCCATAGTTTTATCAGTAAAAAAAGTTCATAATTCATAATTTCTTTATTGCACACAAAAAAAAATAGTTCAAAAAAATCATGGTAGGTAATAAAAGTGTACAAAGGCGAGCTTATCTCTAAAAAGAGATCTCTTCCAGCAAACCAAGTTTCAATGAGAGAGGTTGATAGCTGAGCGGGGGTAGACCCATGTGTACAACAATAAATTTAAAAGGTTGCATACATAAATATTAATATGCATTCTAAAATTTACTTATACCTAAACATAAAGACTTGCATAAGTCTTGCTTGTACATAAACATAAAGTTTTGCTTGAAGCTCTATTATATCAGCTTCGAAATAGTTTACAGCAATGCTTCCTCTTTAAATATAATACATTTTGATACTGCTACCAAATAATGATAAAGATATCGGTGGCCGCGAATAAAAAAAATGACGCCAATGGTCTATAGTAGGTTACCCCCTTTAGGTACCTGTTGATAGGGATCCAGTAGTATTGATAGGATACAATTGATCGAATGATCCGTGGTTGTTAGAATAGATGGCTATTGGATATTGATATTGAGGAGAGATACTATTAAACGAGGGTACGGTATCAGAGGTATAGTGCTGAAGGCGAAGCCTGAGAAATGCGTTTATGTAGTGCTACCATCCGTAAAAGACCTTGACAAAGCGTGAGACGTGTCTATGTACCCACAGCTTTAGTGACAACGCTACACGACATAAAATCGCAATATACTTCAAAGGCGTATCGTGAACAAAAGATTTCCTTTGGCAGGATTTGTGATGCAGGAGAAAGAGGGGGAGGGGTCATGTTTGTATAGACAAAAAATATACTATGAAACTGTAATTTGGCAGGTAGGTAGTTGAATGGTCCAGGCCGTAAGTTCAGCTATTTATTTCAAAGTTCTGCCCTCACGAGGGCCAAAAATGGGGGCTAAAGTTTATATAAAATACAATGAAGCTGTAATTTGGCAGGTAGATAGTTCGGAACTCAACCTAACTCAAGAGATTGTAGTCAAAAATTGGCAAAGTACGCCTTGACTTACCAGGCGTTAAGCCAGGCTCGAAAGTCATATCAGAAATAATGGAAACCCAACCACATGAGGAATTACTTGTCACATCGTTCATAACACCATAGTGATGTGAAGGGCCCGAGGGTGCCAACAAAAGGCCTGTTAGCGAAGACATCCCGAAACTTTCCATTAATCACAGCCCTAACTTTACATGATGTTATGAGGACGGTATTTAGAGACTGATATTTAATAAAATAGCAGGCGATGCGGCGAATTATGGCAGAGTGTGGACGAAATGAAATTGAAGTGATAAATGGATCATAGTTTGGTATTTTTTTTTGGCGTGGATGGAAATAGACGTGTTGCACAGGACTGTGTTGACTGGCGTGCACTTGAGGAGGCGTTTATTCGACAATGGGTTCTTTGACACGCTGATGATAATGATGACGACACATGGAATCTGAATTAAAATGAAAAACAAAATAAACTATACGTAGGTAATTTTGTAATTCGTAATTTCTTTATTGTACTCACATGATGACAAACAGATATCTTATAGAAAAATCGTATACTTGTAGCTCTGGAATCTAGAAAACTGCATATGGAAAATATCTCTCTTAAACAGTGTGTGAAAATAATAGTCATATTTTAATAGGTATTTAAAGGCGTAGTTCTGAATAACTTTCATTAAACCGTTGTGACCTGAGCAACTTTGATTTCCACTTCTCAATAAATTTTGCGCCGGGGGGTCAGCTTATTCGTTCATTAAGGTGAAAGGAAGAAGTTGTCCTTATAAACACTTTTAATACAAAAAAAGTCCAATGACCTTAGAATATATTGATTTTGATAATACCATATGGTCCTTCATCATAGTTTAACGATCTTATCTAACGTTTTCATTTTTTTCTCATGCAAGCTTCGGCAAACACCATAGCAGTGGCCAATTTTTGGACAAATATAATTTAATTTACTACTCTTACAATTTAAAGCTTCAACACGATAAGAAGAAGTTCATTTTTGTCCACTGAACCTTCAGTGTTCTCTACTTCTCTCACCCCCTGTATAACGCTGACAGGCTAGCTCCACGCTTTGAAGCGAGTGACGCAACGGAAATTAATATCACTCGTATTGAAGTTTCCGACTTCGCGTGAAGCCGACGCGACACGGCTAGTGTGGGCGTGCCATTAGCCGCTAACTTTCCGGCTGCACTTTTGAGAAAACTGTTTGGTGCATTCGGGTGATGTTATTGGGCGTTGGGCTAGCCCCATATCACGGAGAATTGGAGAATTGTCTAAACGTGTGCAGCTGTGCGTTTTTCTTCAATGTTTTCCGAAAATGCCGAGCGATTTTTCAATCCCGTACTTGTCGGATATCATTATCTGACATTTCATGAAATTGTGAAACGTCAAGTCTCTTCGGTCCATTTGCACCGTAGACAGAGAAAGGAATAGACGAAGTGCATGCGTACACCTTTGAGATGGAGATAGAGTTGGTTCTCAATAAGCATAAGGTTCAAAATCAGAGATGTTTCTGCCACACATCTGTCAAAACAAGGTCAAAACAAGCATTTGACAATACTGTGGCTCGATAAAAACGCATACGCGGGTAAGGGACAGGTGATCGTTATTGTTTCTCGCTTAGACAATAATGATTCGTATTGTGTCATCTCTTTCTTTTCTTTTTTTTCTGACGATGTGTCATCTCTATACTATACTCCCCCTACGATTTGCACCAAAAACACTAATTGTGATAAGCGCGCAATTTGCAATTAAGTTTGACATATTTCATACATTTTGACAGCTGCTAAATATAATTAAGACGCTAATCGTAATTAAGTTTTTGGTGCAAATGGACTTTAGCTAATCAGACAAAAACGTTAAAGGAAGATTAGAAAATCAGCTGTAAAATATTTAATTTAAAATCTCTACGCACTTGTATTTCAATCAATGCTACAAGTGGGATAAACTACTAGTTTCTAGTTCAACTGTGGTAACCCCGGGTGCTGCTGCTGAATCAGCGGCGCGGCTAAAGCGCATAAAATACGCGCAGCTAATGCGAAATTATCTGTTTGTTTCCTTGGCCGACGAATTCACTGGGGTATGGGGTTCTGAGGGTAGGGCCTTCATCAGGGACATCGGGCGTCGTTTGAGGGTCCGAGGTTTTGACAACCGCTCCGGGGCTTTCCTGGCCCAGAGGATCTCGCTCGCCGTGCAGCGCGGTTACGCAGCCAGCATTATCTGCACCTTTGGTCCGGGCGATTCTTGGGGCGGTTTGTTTGTATAATAGATTAAGTATTTAGTTATTAATAAATCTAGAAAAAAAGTTGTACTTAGTGGATCCCTACTAAGTTAGAACTAACACACACCGAGTCTCAGTTACAACTCGTACCATCAATGGCCAATGGCACAACTGGTCCGGTGGGCAAACCACTCGATCGAGTAACTCGATTCGTAGTGGTTGAAGCAATGTATGTGCCTGTATGTAAATGTTATATTCAGTATTATTATAGCATAGTATGCGAACAGCTTGAAGAGCGGAACAACTAGGGCAGAAGGGTTCTCGTGTGCACGGAAACAAGCCGAGTCAACAATGAGGGTTCCGTAGTTACCGAAGACAAACTCGGGGCTCAGATTCTGATGTTTTAAATTATTAGTTGGTATTGAATTTTCCCACTACAAAATATAGTACCTTGTATGAGTTTTGTATGCTTTTTTGGTTAGAAGATCTCTGATTACGTTGCGTTTCTGATATTACATACATATAGCGAACGGACGAGACATGCGCGAGTTGCTTTTAAACATTCTAACAATTTGTAACAAAGGATTATAAATAAGTGTATTTTGGTTAGTAGCTGCTGCGATGGGCAATCCTCCTGTAACTCAATATTGAGTATTCAGTAACCGTCTAAAATAGGTACAAATATTTTTCTGCCGCCCGTATTAACAAACACGTGATGCTTTATTTATTACGTTCGGTTATACAGGGTATAGTCATATTTTAAGGGGTTGTTAGGGAGACCATTCTGAGCAACTTTTACTATGCAACCGATTTGATCAGAGCTACTCTATTTGAAATTGAAAGTTGCTCAGAATGATGACCCTAACAACCCCCTAAAATATGACTACACCTTTCTGTTACACTCTGTATTAAGCTAAACTTGGTGTTCGTTTAAATAACAGCCTTTTAAAATTGGTTATAAGGCACTGAGAGGATATCAACAGATGATTGATCGGGCAGTGAAGTAAACATTATTTAGTAGAATCAACGGCCAGGTGCCCTCCACGGCACTCCATGATCCCGGGGTAAGTACGAAAAATGAGGGCCTCTTGGTTTTTAAACTAGACGAAGTAGCGGGCGTATCGGGAAAGTATGGAGTCGATTTTCTATTTTGTGATAGCATTATTTTGGTTCATAGCAGAGTGCTGCTCAATTTAAGTGCTTCTTGTATGCCACAGGCAACCGTCTCTTGTATTCTGTAATATTACCTACAATCTGTTTAAAATTAATGTACAACCAACTAATTACGACATGCGAAAACGCTCTTACCACTGGTTGGTTAAATCAGTTTCGGCCAATCACATCTCGCTATTTTGAATAATAAAGACACGTGATTGGCTGAGGCTGATTTAACCAACCTGTTAACTTAATCAGCGCCCAGGAAACCGGGGGTTAATGTATGATACATAGTTATAAAGCATTCTGTAGGTATACTTGGCTATTAATTAACAACAACAAGTATCAACACTCTGCAAAGCTTCGATAGGTTACTAATGAATAATTCAAATAAACAGCCAAACTTCACTTGCGAAATGCAATTCTAAATAGCTTTTAGCTTTCAATTTGGCTGCTATTAGGCGATAAACTTTAGCACTTTGAAGTCTACTTAGAGAACATGTTTCAAAAGCCTGCTCTTTTGAGTGGTTTTAGCTTTTCATTTGTAGTATTAGGAATTACCTATACCAACTGCAATTTGCCAACGACTGTCAAACTAGTCACAACTAAAAAATAAAATAAAAAAGTGTATGTAGTATATCAGTATGTCTAAGTAGTAGTAGTTCTTGTGTATTTAGTATTTTCTCGTTTATATTTTATTTAAACTTGTTATTGTTATTGTGCACTCCCTTTCATCATAATAATTTTTCCTTTCACGCCTGGTTTGCTGGAAGAGATCTCTTTTTAGAGATAAGTTCGCCTTTGTACATGTATTTTCTTTTAATGTAACTGTTTAAATTATTATGTGCAATAAAGAATTGAATTGAATTGAATTGTCTCTCTACGATTCTCTCAAATTGTTACGTACTAGGCAGAACACCATTAACAAAACACAAATCACTCGGAATAATCAGTATTATTGCTGTTGTTTCCTTTTCTAGTTTGTATATCATAAGATACAGCGTAACATCACTATGGCAAAAACGTAATTTGATTATTTTTGCCCGATAAAATTCTCCCGAAGTTGTCCTAATATCTATCTGTGACTATTAATTTTTAAACAATTTTATACCGGATCTGAATTTGTGTACTTGTTATTTATTTAATCGTCATAAAAATAGCACAGTTTGTTCATCAGTTAGGCTTGCTTAGCTTGGCTTTGGCGTTTTCTATATTATAGTTTCCTTTGAAAGTAAGCTGAGGATGAAATTCAGTGTTCTGATTTTTCGCAATAGCAAAGTAGCTTTAAATAATAATCGTAATAAGTATCTTTATTTTTAAATAGTTTTACAAATTTTAACAGTAAATCCCTAGACCCCACACTAGGATTCCCTGTGATGTCGTGGGGGCTAGTCTCTTTCGCCTATGTTCTTGGTTTTATGTTGTCTTAAATAATTTAATTAAAAACAATTGATAATGATGATAGCTCGTGTGTTCATTAAATCAATCCATTATGATAACAGGCTACACAATCAAACTACAGAGTCTACAACCAATTGGAATGACACCACCAGCACTAGTCGGACGTTAAATCTTCACTTACGCTGTACATTCAGCAGGGGATGACAGGTTTGAATCCCGGTGGTCACCATGGACCAATGAGATAAGTAATTTATCATAAGTCTTAACATAAGACCTTTATTCGTTATAGGTTAGTTAGTCATGTCATGTTGATTGTAATATTAGTACTAAGTATTTAGTACTTAGTATTTATTTAATCGTATGGCTCGAGTGAATAGGCCTATATTAATTCATGGGTAATATTTTACATATGTTGTCAAAGTCATTAAAAATATAAAATTTAATAAATAAGCAGTTCAAAATATATCAAGTTTATGTCTACAACCTGTAGAGGGGGTTGCACTAAGTAATTTAATTAGTCCGTGAGTGCGTTATGAATTCCTCGTGGCTGTAGGGCGCCAGCTCAATAAGCCATCGCTTTAGTCTGGCTTTAAAAGCCCCGGTGCGTGGAGTGGATGTGATGAACAAACATTCTACGGACGTTCATAAGGTGATGGAAATCATCGCTAGGAAACCTTTATTAATCCACAGCAGATGTAGCTATGGGCTAGCCCCCTGTCACGCAAAATGGAGTATTGAATAACTGCCTAAAAGTTTACACAATTGTGCCTCTGCCACCCTGTATGGAAAAATGTGTGACGATAACAATTTAATTGCCACGCACCAATTTTCATTCTACCCTTATATGAAGGCCGGACACGCGATGGTTGGAGGTAAAAGTTAAAATTTCAATCAAAAACGTTGTTAGTGGAAGTTTAATCGCGTTTGGATTGAGCTTCGCAGATTGCAGCGCAGTTGCTGATCTGACCGTGTTGTTGGAGTTTAAATTAAATTCTTTCAGAAACAGTCCTGTTGCTATTTTGTGCCTACAACAAACAACAAATACTCTCTTCCGCTTTGCATGAAACTGTTGAAAGTGAGGCTTTGCTTTCAATACAGCTGGCAGTGAGTGGGAGTGGTCGAATGATTCTCATCCATCCATCAGGCGTAGTGACAAAAAACTTATATTTGATAGGTGGTACGTGTATGTACTGGGATATTAAAAAAATATGAAAAATCTCAATGAATATAACGTCACAACACAAGTCCTAAGTGAGGAGGCAAATGCACTTAAGAGACCGGCGACCGCGTGAATTTCCCATACAAACGTAATACAAAAATGATTTGAATTTGAGAACTAGTTCAAAGCATTTAGACTGTTAATCGGATTAATACAGTGTTTACGCAGGTTCCTGGTCGTATACCAAGGTTCTTATTCAAATTACTTAAAAATATTTTTAAATTGGTTGAAGAGGAACCCTGGTATACAAGACCAGGAACCTGCGTAAACAGAGTATAAATCCGATTAACAGTCAATGCTTTGAACTAGTTTTCAAATTCAAATCATTTTTGTATTACGTTTGTATGGGAAATTCACCATAGATAATAAAGAAAGGAGGATCCAAACTCTATGGTCAAGATCATAGATAATAAAGAAAGGAGGATGCAAACTCTATGGTCAAGACCATAGATAATAAAGAAAGGAGGATGCAAACTCTATGGTCAAGACCATAGATAATAAAGAAAGGAGGATGCAAACTCTATGGTCAAGACCATAGATAATAAAGAAAGGAGGATGCAAACTCTATGGTCAAGACCATAGATAATAAAAAAGAGGATGCAAACTCTATGGTCAAGACCATAGATAATAAAGAAAGGAGGATGCAAACTCTATGGTCAAGACGCTCTCCGCTCCCGTCCCTGCGCCGAAGTCGCGCCAACCAGGGAAAGACACTTCTGGGTTGATTTCTTCGCGTCTTCCTGTAGGATCCCCCGGCACCCCCCACATTTATGTATTATACGGTAGGATCGAGGAATAGTCTGGCAAAACCCTTACTACCTCCTATTCATAAAACTATCAAGCCTTTGATAACTGAAATGTGTTTAGTCCCTTTCTAACAAACACTTTCAAAGTGAAAGAGACAAACGAATTTTAAAGGCATTCTAGCAGGTTTATAGAACGTTTATGAATAAGAGCGTCACTCTTATCCATCAAAACAATTTATACAAGGCGACAATCGGCGACAAGGCGAATCGTTGTAATTAATTAAATAAAGTGACTTTTGAAGCGACTATCAATTTAACCGGGAAACTCATCTGTGGATAATGGCGACCCTATTAGGATCTCTGCTAAGTACTTATTTGTGAGATAACTAATTGAGAATTATATCTAATAATAGAATACTCTATCTTATGTACTGGGGATGTTTTCCCAATAAATTGCAACCATAGCTGTAATTTCTTAAGACAACAAAGTATATAGGTGATTACTGTGTGAAATGACAATTATGAATGAATATCTTATATCTTATTTCTGTGTTAGTTGACGATCAGAACTCAGAACGCGATTGTTTGAGACGAAACGGCATTTAACGCTAATGTAATTTGAGTTTAAAAGGAATGCAGGTTACGTACAAAGATATAGAATCGAGCGTCAATGAGAGAGGCTTATCATATAAACGTCGTGTGGTGTGTTTATGTATTATGTACAGTATAGTCTATGTTCTTCTAGCAAACCTAGGATGGAGAAATAATAGTTAAAACGTTATAGTACGTCATAATTAAGCGCGCTGCAAGTGCAGTAAAATAACATGCACATTTACTAATATGTTGATATTAGTTTAAGAGGTAGGAACCTGTTGTCGTAAACTAAAGCAATTCAGATTATACGCTCACCCGTAATGAGCGCGTAAGCCCCAGAACACCATTAGTATTTAATTTCCGGAAAAACGAACTCTCACGCACAGAGGTTAAAGCTCATTTTTATGGCTGCTTTAGGGGAGCTAAAATGAATTGTTCACAAGATACTAAAACGGCTGTTACTTTTTATTGTCAGCTGAAAGAATTGTGTATTTGGTAAATTAATGAATATACATTTCTGTTGTATTATGTAGTTACCTAAAATCCATCTTACTTAAATGCGACAATCGTTTATAATTGAATAAGTACATATTTATGATACCATCTTTACTTACATATCCTTAACTGGTGTATCCGGGGACCAGTCCAGTCGGAGACTGGCTGAGAGCCACCATCTTCGAGCGCGCGCACCATCCTGCTGCACAGCATGCGCTGCTCACATGTGCGCTTCTACCGCATTCATACATATAAGTGGATATATTTTCTTGTACACTGAGTGAATTCATAAGAAGACACTATTTGCTATGATAATAGTAAGTACAGGCTTTTCTTTTTTTGTCTAGAAAAGTTACATTATATAACAAGTTGTTATATTTAAGGGTATTTTAAGTATGGATATGTACATCTATCGCATTAGGTAAATCCTGTAAATCCTGTAAAGTTAGATGTAAAATGGAGAAATCAAGAAATAAATCTTATGTTTTCATGCTTTCATGCTTATGTTTTATCAATAGGATTGGCAATTTCACTTTAGTACAATGATATTATTGAAAAGGCATAATTTCCAGTGACAATCAAAAGTTTCTTATTGCGACTTTATATCACGTGACACTTTTTGGCGGGTGTTCTCGGAGAATTCACACAAAAAAGTTTCGTTCAAATAAAATCGAATCTAAATTCATAATCTGCTATTCATCCTCCTTGCTTGCTTTAAGCAAACAGGCACTTTGTTTTCCTCGTGAGATTTAGGCACATAATTCAATCTTTTAACCCAGATGTAAAGAAAACAAAATGCCTGTTTGCTTCTCCTTTGCAGCTGTTTAAAAACAGAGCAACATATTAATTGATGTTGATGCAGTCTGATGAATATGAAATAATATTTTATTGTGTTTGTGCCACCAATTACTGAGTAAAGCTCCGTTCCCAGATATTTTATTATTTTTTACTTAAGACGGCGCCCTAGGCAATAACAGCCTTTAGCAAAACACAAACCGCTCGGGATGATGAGTATTATTGCTGTTCGTTTTTTCACTAGCTTGTTTATCACGAGTGTCAGCATGGCTTCACTTTCCCATAAACGTAATTTTATTAATTTTGCTCGATAGAAAAGTCTCCTGAAGTTGCCAGAAAATCTGTCTGTCGCAATATTTGTTTTTACAATTTTGCACCGGATTTTAATTTGTGTTCTTGTTATTTATCTAATCATTATAAAAATGGCACACCATGTTTCTCAATAAGGCTTGCTTAGCTTATCTTTCACCTTTTTTAGGGTTCCGTATCAGAACCCTAGGCCAACCGGAACCCTATAGGTTTTGATTCCCTTGCGAGTTCCACGCGAGTTCATACAAATTCAGCAAAATTATGACAATATCTTTTGATTGCGTGGACCTAGAAGTTTAATTTTTTCACAGCTCCAAGGGACCGTAAACTTGAGTAATAGATATTAATTTCAACGTGATACCTCCACGCGTTCCTGAGAAAAGGGGTCGTGACAGACGGACAGACAGACAGACGGACAACAAAGTGATCCTATAAGGGTTCCTTTTTTCCTTTTAAGAATCGGAACCCTAAAAAGTATATAAAAATAAAACCGGTCGGGTCTTTATCGAGTTTTAGCAAGACAAGACGACAAACCGTTTCATTTTTCTTTTATAGATGTGTCAATAATACAAATTCAACGCTCTAATGGGCTCAAATCGCTAGTTGGTTCAGATAGGGAGAGGCTGTTTGTTAGTGACAGCTGTGCGCTCAGTCATGACGTCATTATCATGCGTACAGGGGCCTAATTCTGCTCTGAGCATTTCACTTATATTTCATTACTATTTCATTACTATTCCATTGCAAACACCCAATCAAGGAGGATAATAATTTAGGAGTTTGGGTGTTTGCAATGGAATAGTAATGAAATAGTAATGAAATTCTCAGAGCAGCATTAGGCCCCAGCTTTAAGGGCGGGCCCTAGGCATTCAGAACTTAGAATTTCATCCTTAACTTATTTTTAGAGGAAATAAAATAAAATAAAAATTAACCGGCCAAGTGCGAGTCGGACTAACGCACGAAGGGTTCCGTACTATTATCTATAAAAAACCGCACAAAAAAACACGTTAGTTGTACGGGAGCCCCCCTTAATATTAAATTTCATTTATTTTTTAGTATTTGTCGTTATAGCGGCAACAGAAATACATCATCTGTGAAGATTTGCCTGGTGACAGACAGACAGACACACAGACGGACAGCGAAGTCTCAGTAATAGGGTCCCGTTTGGCACCCTTCGGGTACGGAACCCTATCAACCCTTTTCTCTGCACGATGGTTCATTGGCCTTAGCCCAGTATCATGTACCGTGGTGACAGCGGGCTAACCCATCGCCGCAGCCACAGAAGTACACTCGTCCTGAACTATTCTGCATCTAACCGCTAAAGCATCATTAGTACGCATTGTTAGTCTATGACAGCTGCAACAAACGACGGACGGAGGGCAGAACAATTTATCAACCTCCGTCAACAGGGGATCAGCTGTCGTTTTGTCTGTGGTTACAAAATGGTTGTTCTGTGCTGTGCTCTGCTGCTAACGAGTGGGGTTAGCGATTTCCTATACGGGGTGCCACCGGCACAGTTTGTCCAACGTCTAACATTTAAGGAAATGATTCATTTACTTTACTTCATACTTTATTGCACAAAAACAAAACAGACACTTAATAATGGGGGAATAAAAACATATAAAAAGGAGAGCATATCTCAAATAAGAGATCTCTTTCAGTAAGGCTAGGAGGGACAGGATTATATAACAAAAGGTGAACTTAATATATGTGCACATCGATAAATATTAAATTAATAGACTACTTACTCATTACAATTATACACATTTTTAACTGTCGCTAAAATAATAGAGTAATAGTTTTACTTTTCACAATTCACAATTCTTTGTTGCACACAATAATTTATACAGTTACATTTGTAGAAAGCTCATGTCCAAAGGCGAGCTTATCTATAAAAAGAGATTTCTTCCAGCAAACCAGGCGTGAAAGGAAAATGTACAATGAAAGGGTAGGCAGTGCACAATAACTACTTTTTATCCAGTCGGACCATTATCTTCATTTTTTTTTTTTTTTTTTTATTTATTCTTTGTATCTTAAGTAACATATATGATATCTTAATAACCGGCCGAGTGCGAGTCGGACTCGCGCACGAAGGGTTCCGTGCCATTATCTATAAAAAACCGCAAAAAAAATGTATGGGAGCCCCCCCTAAATATTAATTTAATTTTAATTTAATTATTAATTTTTTAATTAAATAATATACTCAAAATATTGTGAACATTTTAAGCGTCTACCTGCTACCATTATCAATATCGAGCAAAAATGAGCAAAAAAATCAGGTTTGTTGTATGGGAGCCCCCCTTAATATTAAATTTCTTTAGATTTTTAGTATTTGTTGTTATAGCGGCAACAGAAATACATCATCTGTGAAAATTTCAACTGTCTAGCTACCACGGTTCATGAGATACAGCCTGGTGACAGACGGACGGACGGACAGACGGACAGCGAAGTCTCAGTAATAGGGTCCCGTTTGGCACCCTTCGGGTACGGAACCCTAAAAAGTACTCTTAAACCACTGAGGTTTGTCTGAGCACAGAACATTCGTAGTTGTCAGTTTACATAGATAAATTACACTACTGCACATAATTAACCTAACACTGCAAATTTATTATTGTAGGTAGGTAGACGTTCGCTTTATTTGATTTGGGCTTAACTAATAAATGCTCATTATAAGTGAAACGCAGGTGCAGCAACATAATGCACAATCAGGTAGCAGGTGGTAAGTATTTCGCATTTTATAGCATCTCTGGCCACTTCTTCATGCGGGTAAAGCCGCGAGTGAGCATGTGCGTATCGATGGGCTTGTACCCTGTCACGGTAAGTACTACATAACTAGCTTTACGTGGGCGATACTGTGTCTCTGGCACTGCACATGGAAAAACGGTGTACTGCTATGTGCCTTTCTAACTCCAGTTTAACTTTACTACCCGACTCTTTCTGTCTACGTGAGTTCGTAGAGTTTTTCCTTCGTTTAAAGAATAAGTTCGTTCCAATTTCTAAACTAATTTCCTGCTCCATTATCTTAATACGGAGCTCGTACTTTACGGTTACTTACTTTTAAGTATTTAGAAAGTTGAGTTCAATTTTAATTTTAAGTGGATTTATGTCCCCCTAATTTTTAAACTTTTCATTTTATATAAGCTTTTATTTAACTTATAATAGGTACATACCTTAAAATGGCAAAAAATAGGTAGACGTTGGAATGTTTTGTGGAGCGAGCTCCGTGGTCTAGTGGGTTCACGCTCGCTTCTTTAGCCAGGAGATACAGGTTTAGCCGCTTTTCCATTTTAATATGAATTTGATCATACGCACTTGACCGCCACGCAAATGGAGTGGATCTACCTATTGTTGATTTATTTACCCTTTCCATCCTGGGTTTTCTGGAAGAAATCTCTTGATAGAGATAAGCTCACCTTTCATTTCATTTCATTTGTGGCGGCCTATGAACACAGCTGCCAGCCAAAAGAGGTTCAAGACTATCATGAACGCAGTCTGTCTTCCTGACGTCTTTTCTCGTAATAACAGCGACGATTTTCCGAGTCTCTAAACTAATGTTAAATATTCATTGTATACTTCCTATTTGTTCATCTCAGCCCTTCCTATTCAACTCTATCATCAGCCTGTAAATAAATTCATTGTCATTACTATCGACTCTGATTTTCACTACGGGCCAACCTCCACACTGGTGACCCCGCTCTGAACGCACATACGAAGATGAATGAAAATACCGACGACGCCAGCCCCCCGGAACCAAAAATATGCATCTCCTCCGGAAGCGAATTACATCGCGTTGGTGTGAAAGTTCCGCCATTTTACGCAGAAAAACCCGCCGTTTGGTTCAAACAGCTGGAGGGACAGTTCAAATTGGCTGGTATCAAGACAGACGAAACAAAATTTTACTACGCAAGTTCGCAGTTACATCCACCGTACGTAGACTATGTTGACGACATCATCGAAAACCCGCCCGAAGCTAACATGTACGAAAAGCTAAAAAGCGAGCTCATAAAGCGTCTCACAAAATCCAAGGAAAAGAAGGTGTTACAACTTTTGACACATGAGGAGCTGGGGGACAGGAAGCCCTCACATTTTCTGCGCCACTTGCAGCAACTGGCAGGACCTGGAGTCCCAGACGATTTCATAAAAACTATATGGTCCAGCCGCCTGCCGAGTAGTACTCAAGCTATAATTGCCGCACAACCATCAACGGCACTGGAAGTCATAGCAGAGCTCGCGGACAGAGTGCACGACGTGGTCCCAACTTACAACCGTATAGCTGAAGCCGCTGGACCGCTGAACAGCGCCGCCAATCACCAGGTGGCATCGACCTCACAAATGCCACAGGACAGCATGTTGGATGTGATGGCAAAGCAAATCGTGGAGCTAACAAAACAAGTAAGCGCACTCTCGTCCGAAGTAAGAGAATCAAGGGCGACATCTCGACCGCATCACGACCGCCAGTACCCCCGACGAGGTGACTCCCGGAGCAGATCTCAGTCCAGCTATAAGAAATTCCCAACTTGCTGGTACCATGCTAAATTCGGAGCCAGCGCGCTGAAATGCCTCAGGCCGTGCGACCACAAAGCGGAAAACAGCCAAGGCAGTCGATAATGGCGACTAACGACTGTCACGCATCTCCCGGTCGCCTGTTCGTTACAGACCGCAGAACGAAGATTCAGTTTCTCGTTGACACTGGCAGCGATCTCTGCGTCTTCCCACGCTCTGCCCTGAAAGAACGTCGACCCAAGACTAATTACCAACTGTCAGCAGCTAATGGGTCCACGATCGATACATACGGCGACGTTCATCTGGCCCTCGATCTTGGACTACGACGAGAATTTTCATGGCAATTTACTGTAGCCGATGTCACCAAAGCCATCATCGGAGTCGACTTCTTGTCACACTACGAGATCGTTGTCGACTGCCGAAACCAGCGCCTCATCGACACCAAGACTACATTATCGACCATCGCTTTGCCAACCACGCCATCAGATTCGATATCATCTGTCAAAATCATGACTGGCAATACAAAGTATCACGCAGTCCTAAACAAGTTTCCAGAACTCACTCGGCCACCTACTTCTGCCGAGCGCAAGCACCATCACAACACAGTGCATCATATCAAGACAACACCTGGACCACCCATATCATGCACAGCACGGAGACTAGCACCTGACAAATTGAAGATAGCCCGGCAGGAATTTGAAGCCATGTTACAGAATGGAACTGCCCGGCCCTCGAAAAGCCCATGGTCATCCGCACTACACTTGACACCCAAGAAAGACAACGGATGGCGTCCATGCGGCGACTACAGGATGCTGAACGCACAGACAGTACCAGACCGGTATCCTATACGCCATATTCAGGACTTCACACACAACATCTCCGGCTGCACGATATTTTCTACAATAGACCTGGTCAAGGCGTACAATCAGATCCCCGTCCATCCAGATGATATCGAGAAAACAGCTATAACCACACCTTTCGGCCTGTATGAGTTTCCATATATGACCTTCGGTTTGCGGAACGCAGCTCAGACCTTCCAACGGTTTGTCGATGAAATCACAAGAGGACTCGATTTCTGTTACGTATATCTTGACGATTTCTTGGTATCCTCGAGAGACGAGTCTGAACATCTGGAACACCTGGAACAGCTCTTCACGCGCTTGAAGCAATATGGTATGCTGATTAATATATCAAAATGTGTTTTCGGCGCACCAGAAGTCACCTTTCTCGGAAACAAAATTTCTGCTGATGGCATAAAACCTCTTGACGAGAAAGTCCAGGTAATTCAACAATTTCCTACCCCGAAGACCGTAAACGAACTTCGCAGATTCCTGGGTATGCTAAATTTTTATCGACGTTTTATCCCTGAAGCGGCGCAACAACAAGCCCCCTTAAATAAGCTGCTCACTGGCTCGGTTAAGGGATCGCATCCAGTCGTATTGACAAGAGTCACGCTAAAAGCTTTTGAAGACTGCAAGCAAAGCCTCAGCAACGCCACCCTGTTAATTCACCCCGACTGTCAAGCAAGATTATCATTGGAGTTCAGAGTTCAGAGTTCAAAATTTTTATTGACCATAAAATCATACATATTACTTAGTCAACGTCAATATAATATTAATATTTTTGTATACTACCGCCCGTTCGGAAGTTGTGGGCTTAGGGATGGAGCAAAGAAGGGCAAGAAACCTCCCCCGTACCTCTTTTAAAATATCAGAGCCTTAAAAATACAATGTTATGTATTTCTACTTAAGTCTAAGGAAATACACCGAGGAGAGACGTACTGACTCAGTCCATCGCCCCTCTTTGGATTTCTGTGCGCTGAGATGGTAAAGACCATGCAGTTTTGTCATCTAAATATTCTTTTACACTGTAATATGACTTCTTCAATAGGCCGTTTTTGACATAGTTTTTGAACCTCCTTTCTGGTAGGTCCGTTGCTTCATTAGGTATTTTATTATAAAAACTAACACATACTCCCATAAAAGAGTGAGCAACCTTACTGAGTCTGAACGCGGGCATAGCAATCTTATTTCTATTTCTAGTGCCAATACTATGATTATGACCTAAAGTCTTAAATAAACCTATGTTTTTTCTGGTATACATGATATTTTCATAAATGTATTGACAGGTAACAGTAAGTATATTGATATTTTTGAATTTGTCCCTTAGTGATTGCCTAGCATCTAGTTGATAGATAGCCCGAATGGCCCTTTTTTGTAAGACAAATATTGTGTTTATATCTGCCGCTCTCCCCCAAAGAAGTATTCCGTAAGACATAATACTATGGAAATAACTAAAGTAAACCAATCTGGCAGTTCCTACATCTGTGATGTGTCTGATTTGCCTGACCGCATAAGCAGCTGAGCTAAGTCTTCGTGAGAGACTAGTTACATGAGGACCCCATTGAAGTTTCGAGTCTATAGTGATTCCAAGAAAAATTGTTTCTTCAACGAGGTCTAGTCTTTCCGTTCCTATGCTTACACTCGTGTCCACCTGCCGCACATTCGGTAAACAGAATTTGATACATTTTGTCTTCTTCGAGTTTAATAAAAGGTTGTTTACATTAAACCAACTTAACACATGAGAGAGCGTACTATTTGCATCGTCTAGAATTTCTTGTTGTCTTTTCACCTTAAAGATAATGGATGTGTCATCAGCAAATAGTACAATCTGAGTCATTTTCTCCACCATATACGGCAGGTCATTCACGTAAACTAAGAAAAGGAACGGACCCAGAATAGAGCCTTGGGGGACACCAATATTCATATGCGTTCCGGTAGACTTATTTCTATTTATATCTACTTTTAGTACTCTGTCTCCAAGATATGATTCCATTAATTTTAAAGCATTGTCTTTAATACCATAGTGTTGCAGTTTGAGCAGAAGGGTTTGATGATCCACACAGTCAAAGGCCTTGGAAAGATCACAGAATACACCAACAGCATCCTGTGATCCCTCCCACGCACTATAGATGTGTTGTACTAGTGCTACTCCGGCGTCAGTTGTTGATCTGCCTTTAGTGAAACCAAATTGTTTTTTGTGGAGTAGCCCTGATGCGTTAAAGTGAGATTGTAGTTGATTTAGTATCACCTTTTCAAACACTTTGCTCAACACTGGCAAAACAGATACAGGTCTGAAGTTCGCAGGGTCTTCCTGGCTACCGGATTTGAAAAGTGGTATTAATCTGCTCATTTTCATGAGGTCAGGAAAAATACCTTCTGCTATACAACTATTGAACATGATTGCCATGTACGGAGCAATCACATCAATTACAGATTTAACTACTTTAACCGACATGCCCCATAGATCTTCAGTCTTTTTAACGTTTAGAAGTTTGAATGTTTTAAATATAGTTAGAGAGTCTATTGGTTTGAAGTTGAAGCCACTCTTGTGTTGGGGAACATTTTCAACCAAGTAATCTAGAGACTTTTCAGAAGAGGATGGTAGTGCTTCTGTTGTTATTATGGGTATAGTACTGAAGAACTTTTCAAATGCGTTGGTTGGTCACAGATGCCTCTGATACGGCCATGGGAGCGACGCTACAGCAACAAAAAGACGGCGACGGCGATTGGCAACCACTTGCCTTTTTCTCCCGCAAACTGAGTCCTACACAGCAAAAATATTCACCCTACGATCGAGAATTGTTGGCTATATATGAAGCAATTAAGTACTTTCGCCATATGCTAGAGGCTAGAGTATTCGCAATATATACTGACCACAAGCCAATTTGTTTTGCCTTCAAATCGCGCAAAGAAAACGTTTCACCACGCCAATATAGACACCTGGATTACATAAGCCAATTCACTACAGACATCCGTCATATATCCGGCAAAAACAACGTAGTAGCCGATACCCTGTCCAGAATCGAAGAGATAGCAGTCCCGCTAGACCTCGACTTGCTAGCAAAAGCGCAAACAACGGACCCAGAACTGACACTTCTATTGAAAACAGGCTCAGCGCTGAGTCTTGTAAAACAAAAAGACTTATATTGCGATGTCAGCACAGGAGTACCGAGACCATTTGTGCCCAAACAACTACGCCACCAAGTCTTCGAGAGTCTTCATTCACTGAGCCACCCCGGAACTACAGCATCGGCAAAACTAGTCGCTGAAAGATATGTTTGGCCATCCATGAGGAAAGACTGCAGGGAATACGCCCGCAATTGCCTACCTTGCCAACGCGCAAAGGTAACCCGACACGTTTCTGCACCTATAGGAACTTTCGCCTTACCTAATTCACGCTTCAGCCACGTACACATCGACCTGATCGGTCCTCTACCGATATCGGAAGGAAAACGATATTGCCTCACTGCCATAGACAGGTTCACGAGATGGCCGGAAGTAATACCCATCGCGGACATCACGGCCGAAACAGTAGCCAAAGCGCTCTTGGCAGGATGGATTGCTCGTTTCGGTTGCCCAGTAACCATTGTGACCGACAGAGGGCGCCAGTTTGAAAGCGTTTTGTTCGATCACCTTTCAAAACTAGCAGGATTTCAACATCGCAAAACAACTGCCTATCATCCTGCTTGCAACGGCCTCATCGAACGTTTCCATAGACAGCTAAAGGCGGCTATCGTATGCCACGCGAACACCAGTTGGACCGAAACACTACCACTAGTCCTACTCGGCATTAGAAGCGCAGTTAAGGAAGACGCACAAGCATCGGCCGCAGAATTAGTCTATGGCGAACCATTGAGATTGCCAGGCGAAATGATCCAAGCCAGCAGTAACTCTCCTGACGACCTCACGGAGTACACACAAAGAATCCGCTCTTTTGCACAGAAGCTTCAGCCAACCCCCGCATCTCGTCACAGACGTAATAATACCTTCATATTCAAAGATTTGGTCACAACGAAGCATGTTTTTATACGAGACGATACAGTACGTGGAGCCCTGACGCCAGCTTACACTGGACCGTACGAAGTCCTTGAGCGGGCAGACAAATCATTCAAGTTACGCATCAAAGGAAAAACCATTACTGTATCTATTGACAGACTCAAACCCGCTTACACCATCACTGAAGATCAGAACTCCTTACCTCAAATCATCCCTGAAAAGACAATAAGGCAAGAAGTCAAAGATGACACGCCGAAGACCTTGCCTCAACCACAGCGCACAACGCGTAGTGGAAGAACTGTGCGGTTTCGAGACTTCTATCGCCCGCAGTAACGGTCTCCGTGGGGAGTAGTGTGGCGGCCTATGAACACAGCTGCCAGCCAAAAGAGGTTCAAGACTATCATGAACGCAGTCTGTCTTCCTGACGTCTTTTCTCGTAATAACAGCGACGATTTTCCGAGTCTCTAAACTAATGTTAAATATTCATTGTATACTTCCTATTTGTTCATCTCAGCCCTTCCTATTCAACTCTATCATCAGCCTGTAAATAAATTCATTGTCATTACTATCGACTCTGATTTTCACTACGGGCCAACCTCCACACATTTATACTTTATTGCACAAAAAAACAAAAAAAAATACGTAACATTTACCCAAAGATATGTACAAAGGCAAGCTTATCTCTAAAAAGAGATTTTTCCAGCAAACCTAGGGATGACAGAAAAAAACAGATAAAGAGAGGGAAGTCAGCTTTGTACCTTTGTACATGCTTTTTCCATTTTTAATTGTCATAATATATTGATTTGTGTGCAATAAAGTATATTGAAATATTGAAATCCATAATATGTTTTGAAAAACTAAAAAAAATACGCTTTATACGAGTATCTCTTGGCTACCTTGCGGCTCCATCAACAGACCCTTGAAATGAAAATGAAAATGAAAATGAAAATTCACCAAAGTAATATACAGATGAAAGATACATTGGCACCTTAAACTAAGTTTAATAAACCTGTGTTTTAAGGCCCATAAATAGTGTCTGAAGGGAGAGGCCCTTCAGACACTATTTATGTGTGAATAAATTAAGTAGCCTAGGAACATTTAAGTTAAGAGTTTGATAACCTCATTCCTTGACCTCATGCGGGACCAAAGTAATTGTTAAAACGAATCAAATGAGCCCAAACATGATATGGTGCATCGTTTGGTAACAGAGTTCCTCTTGGCCACCGTTCTGTCTCTATCATCAGATCAGCTCCTTGTCGAAACCATATTGCATTGTCATCTAACTGACATACGTAAAAATATTTCAGCTCAATCGGAAAACGGGAAGTGGGTCAAGAGAGCCTTTGAAAATTCCGTTACATAAACATAAAACATAAACATTTACATACAGGCACATACATTGCTTCTGGCGCCACACTAGGATATCCTGTGTCGTGGTAACCAGAAACAGCGACATCACAAACATGTAAACATCCAAGACCTGGGGTTTTTTTGTCCCCAGCCGGGATTCGAACAAATCCCGGGTGGTAGGCAAATGCGCAACCGCCGCGCCACAGAGGTCGTTACAAACATACATATCTATTAATTTGATGAGCCAACTCATAATTATTACTTTGATATTGCTCTGAGAATCAACTACTGCAACCAAAAAGTTTGTTTCGTATTCGCTCAGTTGCTTGGAAACTGCAAACCAAAGATAATATAAACACAAACTTTGACGTCATAATATTGATGTTCAAAATTGCTGTAACAAGACTTGCAACGATACTTCAGCAAGACTATTTTCCAGGTGAACTGACGAAGGAAAGCGCCCCGAAGGAAGATCGGGGAAATTAATTAATTTCCGATGTCAACCCCATGGGAAAGCAGGGCGTGTGCGTATAAATAAACACTTCTGATCTAGGTGAAAACTAACATGCGAAGGTTATTACTGAAATCATTCGTGTGGGAAAACTCATCAGAACTATTAAAATTATGGTCTCGTGGGTATAACCATTTTAAACCCACTTTGTCATGACATATTTTCATAATTATAAATATTCATGAGGAGTTTTCAAGCAATAGATTGCAAGCAGTTTAAAAAAAAAGTAATAAAAAAATAATAGTCAAATGAATCCAGAATTAAGAGAAAAAATACAATCTATGGATGTTTTTGTTGCCCTTTTTCTCCCACAGTGGTCCAAAGTAAAGAAGGATAAAAATTACGTGTTCTATGTATATTTGATAAAAGCTACAGAAATAAGATCTTTTGAATTTGGCCGCGTCCAGAGTGAACGCGCGGTGACCAGGAGCCCTATGTTTGAAATCGCTCGTGTGATATAATCGCTCGTATGACTTGCGCAACGAGTGGTTCTGACCAATCGTTGCAGAGCGAATTGAATATAACGAACGAAAATCATTCGTTTTTTAAAATTATATCACACGAGCGATTTCAAAAATAGGGCTCCTGGGCTTCAGGGGCCCCGTAGAATGTCAAGCATGCTTGACAAGCATGTTGGTCAAACTTCAGGTTTTCATCAAGCAACCGCGATACCGATCAAGCAAAATAATCAAGCAACTTGTCAAGCATCCTTGACAAGCATGTTGGTCAAACTTCAAGCAACTGCAATAACGATCAAGCACCCCCGAAGACGTTCAGACATGCTTGTCAAGCACGTCGTCAAACAAAATTTTCTTCAAGCATAATCAAGCGCATTAAGCACGCAGACTGCTTGATAAGCACGTCAAGCAAGTCTGTAAGCCATCAAGCATGCTTGACGACATACGTAGCTATCAAGCATGCTTGATCGTCTACGGGGCCCTTAAGGCGGGTGCGTAGCCAATATAGCCACCAGCCTTAGTCATTATTTATACTTATATCTCGCGCCCGCCGCCCGTGGCCACCGCGCAAGCCACTCACCCTGGTTCGGGCCTTTGACTTTCGGGGAACACTTGAGGGACTCTAAAGCTTAGCGAGCGATCTATATGTATATTATATATACCTAACCCAACCTTCTATCATTCAAAATAGAGTCACAAATAGGTACCGCGTATAGAATGGCGTGACTCTATTTTTTTTATAATAACGACAATGATTTTCATGTCACACCATATAATTGGGTCAAGCACGTGAATGTCGATACAGAAACAACTTGATGCTATGAATACGATAACAGAGACATGCGTAATTAGGTAGTTTGATAGCCACTTCGAACATGCTTTCGAGGAAAGTAGTCCATTATTGAATATAAAGCTACAAATATAATGCGGTACATATGCAATCGATAGACACTTATAGTTTTTAACTTTTATTATTATTCGTTGAGTAGGCGCGACATCCACTGGATAGAAAAGACAGTGTCACGACACTTTATATTTCCTTCAATGCCTTCTGAAATCATAATATCTCATTGTATGTGCTTTTTACACATTAAGATTTTCATGAAGTACAATATTCATTTGCTTCTCGTTCTAGTTCGATTCGTTTCCTCCTTATATTTGCACTACAGTCTTCACAAAATAAAAGGCCCATTTTGACAGTTCACGCCCATAAAGTCTTAACCCCTAACGCGTAGGTAATAGAAGCGGTTTTGAGGTGCAACTTGTAAGCTTTGCCTGTACGCAACAGTTGGCTTTTATTACCTACGCACTAGGGGTTAAAACTTCATGGGCGGTGAACTGTCAAAACGGGCCTTTTATTTTGTGAAGACCTTAAATCCCAGTGCATGAAGAAAGGTGTAAAAAAACCGCCCTAACACTCTGCAACACTTGCATTCGCTGCGCTTTGCACTCGAGTCCAGTTTGCGTCGCTTTGAGTTCTCTCCGTATATAAGAGCTCTTGTGCACACGTTTGCTCGTCATTTCGTACGTCGGACTTTTTAACTGACATTATTTTGTTTTACTGGCGAATAGCTTGCCCTTATGATAAAGGGATGATGGATCATTACGCCATACATAATCTATTGAGAGTGAGCCTTATATTTTAATTATTTGCGAGTTCCATGAATCGATCTTTCTGTTAAATATTTCTTTAGTTGAGGAATGCGATCTGTGAACTCTTAGATAACGGAATTAACTATTCCACTTGTTCACCAAAAACCTTGCTAATGTTTATATAATAAATCCATATTACCTCTATAAAAAACTTTTCGACAGTTGTCCTTCCTTATCTCAAAGTACTTCAGGTAATTTTCGACCACCCTGTAACTGCGTTGTGGATAAAACTGGCATTTGCACCGCGCAAAATATAGCAATTTCACCTAACAGCCGGTTCTAAAGATATAATCGTTATTTAATTGCGCACTCTGAGAATCTCACAACAAACTACCCTTTTGCGAGTAAAAGAAAAAAATATTCAAAGAACTAGTAGTAGTAGTATACAGGTTGACATTTATTAAAAGTCTTCACAATAATAGAAGCGGTTTTCCTAGGTGCCATTTGTACGCTTTGCTTGTACGCAACAATTGGCTTTTATTACCTACGCATTAGGGGTTAAAACTTCATGGGCATGTACTGTCAAAACGGGCCTTTTATTTTGTGAAGACTTACCTGAGCAGATTTTGGGGAATAAAAGTACCCATCATTATGAAGAACTTTTCCAAAGGAACATATATATGGTCGCAACTTGGCGCACAGTAGTTAGAATCACGACCCAAAAGTCATCCTGTAATATCTTTGGTAATTGGTTTCAACAAATGAAATAAAATAAAATCCAAGATAGCATCTGCATTTCAAAAAGACGTGCCGTATAGTGAATTCCATTTTATGAATGATTAATTAAAGAAACTTAGTTTTATTACTTTTTAAACAATCCTAGAGCTGTTTACAAATAAAAGAGTAATGGAGAAATCTAAGGAGTCGTTCACGAATTCCTATCGCAATGATTGTTTTCTAATTACTTCGAAACAAAGTAAGATATACAAAATAACCGGCCAAGTGCGAGTCGGACTCGCGCACGAAGACAGCGAAGTCTCAGTAATAGGGTCCCGTTTGGCACCCTTCGGGTACGGAACCCTAAAAAAAGGATAGAAACCATTCTGTTATTAGTTCGCAAAATTTCCTGTGTTGAGATTGTTTTAATACATTTTGTGAGGTCGTATAATTTTTATTTCGTTTCAAGCACAGTAATTTCACTTATTGTGGTATTTCCGGAAATGTCGGACCCGGATGAAATGGCCACTCATGTACGTTTCTGTGGCATTATCTGGTTTCACGAAATTTTCTGTAAAGGTATTATTTAGAATCTCGTTTTCGTTGTCCACAGTGTTTTGTGGCTGCTGCTTCTTTTCTGTTCTATTCTCGTGTTCATATTTAAACAAACATTAGTAAATCTCTTTATTTCCTGTATATCTTAGTTACGTAGCTGAAAGTGGGCTTTAATATGCTTCTGCCACGCTAAATTGGACATGGCATGAAGCTTTTTATAATGGTCACGTTTGATTATTTTGACGGTCTGTAATTAAGATACCTATTAATAAAACCTTTAAAAGAGGCAGTCTTCAAAATAGTAACCTTTTGAAATACCATCCCGCTTTCAAGCGTCAAACCCATAGCGACTCCGTTATACACTATTATTATAGGTAAACTTATAGGTAATAGGTAAATATATACCATTACCTCTTGCGCAGGTCATGCGCAATAACTTCGCCACACAATTCCCGACCTTATCAACAAAAATTTCCACCAAAACATAGCGACAACAAGAAAATTCTTACGTGTACTTCCGCAGTTCCGACGCGCCATGTAACACTGTGAAAAACCTGTAGAATGTATTTTTTTCACATCGCGGCGGTTAACCCTGCGAGCGAGCGGGCGCCTCGTGGCCTGTGCACTCGCTGACTGACTCGGCGGCGCGCCTCCCGATCGACCGTTCCATTCTACCTTCCGCTGAACTTTCCAGCCGCCTTGTATACGTTTGACAATTAGACTGAGTGCGCTTTTTCAGAGGTGCCAGGGGAGGGTTAAATGTAGCTAATTCAATGAGGTTTCCTTTTGCCTGTCGGCTTTCATTTTGGGCGTTCGATGAGGATTTTTTTAAGCGACGTCTTTTGTTCCGAGCGAATGTGTTTTCAGGTTTGAATAGCGAATATTTTATTCGTCTGTTCTATTTAGAGACAAGCTGAAGCTGTCTTTATATTATTTAGCTTAATGTTTTTAGCAAGCAATCAGCAATGGAAGCAATATCGGTTTCCATTCGGCTCTAATAAATGTACTCGTTTGGGTGTTTCGTGCAGGAACTCACAGGCTCATATTTACCAATATTAGTACATTTATTTGAAAATAATTTATTTTTACTTCACCAGAAAACAAAAATAGAAATATTGTATGTTAAGTTCAAGATTTCAGTCAAAAGCCCCACAAATAGAATAAGTAATTCGCAACAGGTAAGCAACATTGTGTGATCAAAGTCGTAATGCGTAAGCTTTACCTGTTGCCGTTATTTTCGGGTAAAACACAATGAAACCGGGAAATATCGTATAGTGGGACACAAATCCACTGTGACAGGACTTTGTACCGCTCTTTTACTTCTATTTTACGACCGGAATAGACTTTGGCGTTCATTTGGAGAATATTTGTCATAAAGAAAATACATATACCTACATTGTTTTTCGCGCCGTCCGCCGTCTTTTGTTTTTCGAGCAATATGTAACGGCGTGGACAGACAATGACGCGCCCGCTCCGTCTCCGCTCCGTCGCCGCTCCGCACCCGCGTCGCGCCCGCTAAGCCACGCTCTCCTAACACGTACAGAGTATTATTCCTCAGAAAACAAGGCCAATGACCTTCGAAAAATTGATTGGTTTAAATAAAGCCACGGAACTTTAACATAGTTTCACGGTTATACTCCTTCAGATGAAACTCATTGGTTTCATTAAGATCACCCAAAGGAAGATATAGATATTCTTTTATTAGAGATACTGTACCTGTATTATTATACACACAACGAAGTTATATATTATAACAACATACTTAGCGTCACGCTTTTTCCCATATGGAAACGCAGAGCGATAACTGTGCCCATATTTAAAGTCATATTAGTAGAACAAATAGTTTTTATATAGCCATCATTTCTAATATTTACTAACGTCCCTATTTGTAGTATGAACATAAGATCCATATATCAAAACAGTATTTTACTGAAAGCTTCCCCGGCCGACCCTAAGCAATAAAGTTCGTAAGATATGTCGCTAGAAAAAGCTTTACCATCTGAAAAGCAAAAAGCTTAGTCATTCTTCTACGAGATGTGACATGGTATAAGCCGAATTTCGAGGGGATATGAATATGATTCTGTGCTACTTTCACTTAGATGATTTCATCGGAACAATAAATGATGATGGGTAAAATGAGCACGAATTTTAAGGAAACCAAGTTTTTGGTGTTTTAAATAATCTGTTTTGATTCACATTAAATGAATGTTCTAAAGGTGATAGGAATTGACGAATCCTCTTACCTTCATAGTGGCGATAAGCTAGCTCCCTGTCACGCAAAATGTGTCTTTTAATTTATTCTAACGAAATAACGGTTTAGCTTGTAATTGCAAGTAAAAATGTAAGTGACAATTTAGTCTTCTATCTCAAACAATATTGATGTCGGCGGCCGATCGTAGAATCGGGCACATCATGATATGCCGTCATGTGCCCCGCCATTTCATGATATGCCCAAACGTTAAAATATCATGAAACGATAAAATCTCTTAGGGCAAACACTGCGGTAGCTTAGGTGAAGACTAAAGGGGACGAGCGCAGCGAAGCCCCCGAATAGTCTTCGTGTTCGTTTGACATGTATAACACAAAAAAACATCACGGCCGCCGACATTGATAAGCTCTAAGTTACAGATTGAAATGTCGAGACTCCTTGAAACAAACCCTGAGACACGTACCTACCTACTTAACTATTTAAATACAGTTGCGCCAATATGTTGGTCTACCACCATAATGCTTTTAACACCGCTCGATAATAACCTTAAGTTTATAGTTCTGGTTTCCGTGGAGAACCCTTTCGGCATGGGTTCCGAGCCCTTCCCCTTTCATGGCTGGCAATCCTATTATCATAATTAATTGACGTGTACGGTTAGAATAATGAGTAAGTGCATTTATCTAAAGGTGCCTTTGCAAATCTCTATACATGATGAAATTTAATCGGTGATCAGGTACCAATTTTTCTAACTCAGTAATTTATGGCGGTCATTTAAAGTAGTAATTAAATGAAAAAAAATATTTTTTTTTCATGATAACTTTTATTTTGAAATCAAGTTTATCTTAAAATTCTTTGTCACCCAACTAGGTAATCATATCTGTGAAGCTTACAACCTCTTTTATAATTTAAGAGCAATGACAATTTATTTATGATGACGTAGAAGTCCTTTGAAGGTTGACCATGTCTCTGAGTGATTATTAGTTTTAACTCAATTCAATTCAATTTCAAAGTTCGTTTATTTAAACAAAATTTACAGATTTGTGCGCTCATACTACAGAGAGACAAGTAACATGAATGTATAACTATGTACTACAGGCTAAAGACACCTTCTAAGACTTAATAAATGGTATGTGTATGGATGAATCTCTTTGAATCATAACAAAATCTTTTGGTTGTTGACCGATGAGGGTACATTTAGATAATGTCGATTTCGTTTATCGTACATTTTGTGACATCATAAGATAAAAATATGTACCTATATTTTAAAATCATGAAAAGGCTAGATGTTGTGGCTGAGTGATGCGCATGCGCGTGATATAGATTAGTTTTAACTGTTTATTAATTAACATTGCGTGAGATCTCGCCTATAAGTTTAATTTTAGCTAGATATTAATATTTTTCTACTTCTGGGGCATGATTCTCGCGCCTTCGATATACGGATATCGAGACCTATATAGACAGATTCCCATTCAAAATCATTCGATATTGTAGGTGTTGATATCGTATATCGAATGCGCGAGAATCATGCCACTGATCACCGATTAAATTTCATCTTGTATAGGTAGGTACTCGATATACTTAATATTCACACAAAAACAATACTAATCTAACCTAACTAATTGCATGCTCCACAAAAGACTGATATTTTGTTCAATTTTTTCATAGGTTTTGAACTTTATCTCGATGTGGGTAGGTCGAAAATCACGGGCCGTGGACTAAGCGTCACACTAGCCTATTGCATTATGTAATAACAGTGTAATATTGCGTACGAGAGCCATAAACATTAACGGGTGAATTAAGCGAGTCATAATTATTTCTGACCATAACCGCAGATTTCGCGCTGGCGGCCGTTTATGGCGGTTTAATGGGGCGCACTGTGGGCAGTGGCGACTTGGAATGTCAACTCCATGATGCCGCCTGTGACCACATTATTAGATTTAAAGTGATGGCTGATGAGGTTACTATGACAAAATATTAAAATATTATAAAAGATTATTATAGATGTTTTGTTAGTACGGCGAAAAGGGATTAAAAGAGATTTTAGCGTGAATTTTAAGAAAATAGACATTTATATACAGGCACATACATTGCTTCTGACCCGACACTAATATTGTGTCGTGAGAACCAGAAACAGTGACGTAACAAACATAGGTATCACTTATCTTTTTCTTTAGGAGCTATTCACCTCAGCATTTCTACGTATACAAGTGAGAGAAATCCGATGCTGTCAAATGTCCATTAAAGTGCAGTATTAACCAATTTAACAAAAAATAATAGGTTATTGAAAAATGCCGTTAGTAATAGGGTCCGGTTTGGCACCCTTCAGGTAAGGTACCCTAAAAGTTTTTTATGATACATTCGGAAACAAAGAAGACAGAAATGCTATACTAGTCGAAACTTCGATACGAATAGACATTTCGATGAATGGCGTAGCTCGCCCGCGGCTGCTACGCGGCTACGAAACTGACGCGTAGCAAGCTCGTAGCGATTGCTACGACACGGTAGTCGGGACACTGGAGGATATATTTTCTAAAGCTGCAGTAAGTACGTATAAACAGTACGTACACATTTGTGTTTCATCAACCGACTTCAAAAAAAGGAGGAGGTTCTCAATTCGACCCGTATGTTGTTTTTTTTTCTATGTTTGTTACGCGATAACTCCGCCAATTATGAACCGATTTGAACAAATCTTTTTTCGGCGTATAGGTAATACCTCAAGGGTGGTCCCATTGACACCAGGTCAGGATCTGATGATGGGATCCTGGAGAAATCGAGGGAACTCTTCAAATATTATAGGCAGACCTATAGTGATTTTTGTGTTTTTCATAATAACTCGTGCAAATGCACATAGCATAATATTGTGATGCGGAACTGCTGATAAAGACCACATATGGCCACCAGATCTGCTCAATACTAGGTACAAATACAATGCGTGGCTGACGGGCAGGCAACGCATAGCCTAAACCGGTGGACCTAGAGCCATGAAACTTTGTACAGGGGCGTGGGGTAGCACTGATGTGGGATTTGACAAAATTAATTCCCCAAGGGGGGGGGGATAAGGGGTTACATTTTGTATTAAACTCAATCTAATCAAATAGGGTTTGCGGAAATCGGTTTTTTCTAAAGTTTACTTTTTGTTTCAATTATCTAAAGCTGCAGTAAGTACGTATATACAGTACGTACACATTTGTGTTTAATTTTCAAGCAACATTTTGGTTCGAGTTTGTAGAGGCACAGTTGCGCTTACGTAAATGAATGGATTCTACACAAATTCTGATTTTTTTCATCCATTTCAATTCGTTGCCTTGCAAGCATTCACTTTAAAATGAACGTTTGGTCTTGTCTTGACAGGGAATTTAATCAAGAAATATACAGCATTATTGGCAAAGGCCGCGGGCGGCACAAAATCGGTAACATAGTTTCATAACATCGTTGTTTTGTTGAATTTTTGTAGATTCACGAGCAAAAACTAAATTGTATCATACCTCTTTAGTATTCCGTACCCAAAGGGTACCAAACGGGACTAATACTGAGCCTGCGATGTTCGTCCGTCCGTCCGTCTGTCTGTCTGTCAGCGGGCTCTCACATTTTTTTATCTATGAAAACTTGTATCTCCTGCGTAACTTGTAATGTCATTATTACTGTATTTTATTATAGTACAATTTGTGGGGGGAAATGTATGTCCTATAGTTACAAAGTGGCAAGCGGAAGAAAATTGTATATTTACAAAAAATCATCTACATGGGTAATCTTGATTTTCTATGCTTCTTATAGACATTTTTGGTATAAAGTCAACCGTTGAAGCATTATTTGAAAAAAGACAAATTTTGGCCCCTTCAACTCAAAATAGCGGCTAACGCAGGCACTCCTCGAGGTCGAAATCTTACATTTTTCATGGCTAGCTACTTGAGCAATACAAATTAAAACAAAACTACTCCACCTTTTGTAGGGCAAAAAACCCTAATAACTGGGTTATTACTACTATTTTTTTTTATTTAGACATTAAAGTGTCCCACTGCTGGGCAAAGGCCTCCCCCTCTTTCGCCCACACTACTATTACACTTCAATATTATTATTTATCTCTGACCTCTGATAAACCTTCTTGGGTGTATTTTTTAAGGGGTTCCGTAAAGTCCAGTGCTATACCCGAAGCCACAAGGTACCATATTACTAAGTATAACGGATTGTGTATGTTGTCGCTACAACGAACAATTTAATGTACTGAGCGCAATAACATTTAATAAAGGATTCCCCGTACGGGAGACAATTACTTTTGCAATTTTACTTAAAGCTGGTTTTTTGAAACCACGTATTACCATCACTAATAGTTTTTTATTACCCAACCCCGAGCCGTGCATTAATTTAAGAGCAGAAGGCGTGTTTTAACAAAATGCTTTATCACAAGATTGCCCTGGAGATTCGCCGGGAAGCGCTGGGGCCTTTGCATTTTAATTAAACCATATAGGTAATGCACGCGGATGTGGCAAGCAATAGATGTGTATAATATAAACTGTTCCCTCTTTTTCTATGGAATTTTTAAAGTGAATGCCTAAAAAGTGCTAAATCATGATCTATCAAGGCCTTAGAAAGAGGCTAAGCGTGCAAAAAACGTAGGTACCTAATGAATGTCAAATCAAAAAGTAAGTTAGTTAGTTGTATATAAATAAAAGGTTACGGTTAAACAAAAAAAAATATACGCGCGCTCGTTGATGTCTTTAGTATAAGAGTTTTTTTCCAAGCTTCCCAGTTTATTTTATCAAAACAAATTTTATAGTTTTTGTGGCTGTCATCATATCATACTACTTCTAAATGTTGGTGGAGAGGACGATGGTGGGGTGTCCGTATAATAATTGGGTGCTTTCGTTTCTAATCCGCGAAATTACCATCTTGCATTTCAGTCACTCTAACGTCGAGGGTCCTGCGGCCGGACCTCAAGAGAGCGAGGCAGGAGATATGTAATGTATGCATAGCATTATCATTAAACACCCCACATGAGAATGTGTTCATCTAGGGATCTGTTTACATTACACCGTGGGTTGTATTACGTCAAGTACTGCAGTCGTCAGGGAAAAGGTTTTTAAACGATATCCTTTCAAGGCTTCAAAAAAACTTAAAAGTTGGTTTTGGTAGGGCTTCGAAGTCTTGAGAGGATGTCGGTCGTAAAAATATGGGACCATTGAGAAAATGCAGTAGGGACTAATCTACCTGACAATCTTTTGAACCGTAGAGAAGTTTTTTTACTAAATGTGTATTTTTCTTGCCGCTAAAGCAAAAAAAAAATAAGCCAGATTGGTGGGTATGGCTCAATATTACTCATTTCCATTCATTACGGGATCCTTATACGTGTCTTTAATACGTTTTCATGTACGAAGATGGATCCCTTTAGCAGTCTAACTCACACTTGACCGTTTTTTTTGCTACAAGATCCGGAAACGAAGGAAGATAGGCATTAAATTAAACGTGCTTCCGTTAAAGCTATTTTCGATCGCAGTGTTATTTGTTTAGGCCGAGGGATTTCTTAACCCAACAGAGGGAAAGTCATTGTGTGTTGTTTTATTTGCTTGTTTGTCTGTTGAAGTTCCCTCAACCGTAATCTCAGGTTCAAGAACTGAGTTAATGAGATAAACAGCGACTTTCTTCACAGTTCGGAATTGTCGAAATTATGGTAACAAGGGTTTTATGAAACCCCACACTTGACACTAGCGTAAAAAAGGTACAGTCAATGAAACGCCATCTGCTTTTAGTTTTCAGTTTTCCTCCTAATTAAAGCGTATCATTTGAGTAATAATTACTACTATTCTAACGAATACTCCGTTAAATACGAATCTCATTTTAAATACTTCGGGGCCTTTTATAAAGATTTTCCGGAAAATGGACGGGTTCCTTTGAAGTCTTAGCAGCTATCTCCTTTCAGCTGAAAGAAATCGCCTCGAGAAATCCGTCTTCATAAATTGCTCAGTGTAAAAGCTTAGTGGGCGGAACAAAACATTAAGTTGCTAACTGTTATTAAATATCGTGGTTCCGTACATCGTAATGAAATTCAAAACCTTTGAAAAAACAGAACAAAAGATCTAGTCGTAGTCTTTTAAGGACGTTGAATCTTATATCTTAAGAGTTCAGTCGCGAGGAAACATAATGTCTCCATTGATATCTCTATAGCAAGAGAGGGCTAGTGCCTTATCTCCAAAAATAGAGTATTGGCTTGCTTAACGTGCGGGTGCAGTTGACATCCCGAGTGATCACTGATCACAGATGCTGCCAGCTTTTAACTAATCACTGATCAGGTAATCAAAAACTGGCACGTTCAAGTCCGTTCAACATATTGAAAAGTTGCTCTTGAAACGTTGCGGTTGAAAGAACACTACCTTTCTCTTCCATATTAAATTTAAGTATTTGTATTTATGTATGTTTTATTTCCTATTTATATTTATATTATTATTATTTATAGTTTATATTATATATTTTTTTATATATTATTTTTTGACTTAAGTATTTGATGTTGTACACTTGGATCTACCTATTGTTGATTTATTTATCCCTTCCATCCTGGGTTTGCTGCAAGAAATCTCTCGATAGAGATAAGCTCGCCTTTGTACGTGTCATTTCCATTTTTAACTGTCATATTATATTGATTTGTGTGCAATAAAGTATATATCCTGATGCAAGTATATATATCCTCTTGTGCAGCGTGACGTAGCACCATGGGCATAAAAAATAGCATGTCTTTGTGTTAGAGTTTGTGTTTAATATACATATAGAATCGTAGCTTAAACTAAAAAATGTATTTGGAATAAGATGTACCAAGCTAAACAGTAATATAAACATCAGTTGCTTAAAGGCGGCAACTGTTAGCGGTAAACAGGTGCTGCCATCTTGTTTTTAAAAAGTATAAAAGGGACTGTTTGGCTTAGTCTCGAGTCAGTCCATGTTAAATCTTATTAGTATGAAGGAAACAGTTATTGTTTTGCTTTCACTGCGCTGCTTTTACATATAGAGTGATCTTATTTGGATTCGTGTGACGTTTCAATCGGAGCCATTATTGTGATTATTTACCAATTCAATTTTTAAACGTACACTGTAGAGTGCGTGAGTGTGAGTACTGTATATTATGTGAATAAAGCGTGAGTGGGGCAATCCAAAAATCCATTACGGATATTTATCGCATATAGGTAAGTAATAATATTTGTAATAATAACATAACTGTTAACTATGAGTTGACCCGAAATTTTCGGCAATAAATCTCTGTCTACCCGAGACTGACATTTGTAAAATATTCAAGTCTAAATAAAATATGTGAAATTATTGATATTCAATTGATCGAAAATCAAAACTATTATGTATCAATATAACTTTCTAGATACCTTATTGGTTTGGTTATGATTAAAATAAGACCGAAAGACCCTTGTAAGACCGAAAGCAGAATGTAAGGGGTGGTCATAAATTGTACCCTATTCTGAATTATGGCAGCGTAGGCTTTACCTCGGCTATTTATAAACTATTTTTGAGGAAACCACCTAAACTCATAAATTTGTAAAGAGCACAGATGAAAAAAAAAATCCGACGGCTGGCAAATATTGTGCACAATTATCGACCATTTCTGGTCCCCAATTCTCGCGCTATCGAGATTATCTTCATAGTCGGGATATAAATTTTGATATCGCATATCTCCGTCAAGAATGATCTCGATTCAAATTTATTTCGATCGAAAACAGGTCGAGATATCTCGGTTGATCGTAAGGCGGGTCGTGAAAATAGCTCTTTTTTGTTTTCGATGCAGATATTCCGTTTTTTCGACCATGGAAATTATCTCGATGCGAGAATTGCACACTGGCAATCTACTTCTCCCATTTATTCATGGTTTGATGGAACAAATCTCTTAAAAATGTTTAAGATTAACCTAACGAAAGATTTTTTTATGTGGAATAATGTTTCTCTGAGTCCAACTCAACCCAACATCAGCCGACATTAAATTAAACTGTGCATATTTAAATGGCTCTTGTCCTAGGATTATTCTTTTTGTATTTTGTTTCTTTTACTACAAGACTTTTCTCAAGCCTCAGGGCCAGCGTGGTAGAGTATGACGCAATTTTGCTTAAATCCGGGTATTTTAAGCCTGGACTTCTCAGTAAAGACATAAAAGAGGCTAAATTTTAATTTAATTATTGTATCTATTATCTCAACAATATTTTGTCGTGCATTGAGCGACATATAATATTAATAAGCCATATCAAATATCAAATATCAAAAAGGGCCATTCGGGCTATCTATCAACTAGATGCTAGGCAATCACTAAGGGACAAATTCAAAAATATCAATATATGTACTTACTGTTACCTGTCAATACATTTATGAAAATATCATGTATACCAGAAAAAAACATAGGTTTATTTAAGACTTTAGGTCATAATCATAGTATTAGCACTAGAAATAGAAATAAGATTGCTATGCCCGCGTTCAGACTCAGTAAGGTTGCTCACTCTTTTATGGGAGTATATATGTTAGTTTTTATAATAAAATACCTAATGAAGCAACGGTAGGTCCGAACCAGAAAGGAGGTTCAAAAACTATGTCAAAAACGGCCTATTGAAGAAGTCTTATTACAGTGTAAAAGAATATTTAGATGACAAAACTGCATGGTCTTTACCATCTCAGCGCACAGAAATCCAAAGAGAGGCGATGGACTGAGTCAGTACGTCTCTCCTCGGTGTATTTCCTTAGACTTAAGTAGAAATACATAACATTGTATTTTTAAGGCTCTGATATTTTAAAAGAGGTACGGGGGAGGCTTCTTGCCCTTCTTTGCTCCATCCCTAAGCCCACAACTTCCGAACGGGCGGTAGTATACAAAAATACTAATATTACGTATATATTGACGTTGACTAAGTAATATGTATGATTTTATGGTCAATAAAAATTTTGAACTGAACTGAACTGAACTGAACATAATCTAAAAGCCCCGGAACTAAGATGTTCATAATTTTATGACGTCACTGACTCACTGTCACCTATACGGACACAGTACACAGGGTATCCTGCATGATAGATAAGATAAGATATTTATTCATAAATTTCATTACATGTCATTTCAATATTTTTACAATACAATCAATTAAATGTAAAAAAATATATATGAATTCAATAAAATATCAAGATTAAAGTAAATGTATATGTCAGAGTAAAATAGAATAAAAATAATAATAATGTCAATGCTATTCAAATTAACATACGCTAGGCGTAAGGAAATAATTATAATGGTAGAACGATTGCTCGACAAGCCAGCGTTTCAGTCGGTATTTAAAACATTGTGTACTGTATTTAAAACATGAAAACAACCACAAACAAGGCCAATGTGGTCCCAAAACCAACGCGATCTTTATCAAGTATCAAAGTCATTACGCATAAAAAAAGTTAACAGGCCTCCCGTGCTTTCTTCTTGGACATTTAATTGATTGACGATTCAACAAAATTCAATATCAAGGAGACAGGTGCCCGAGGCGAGCATAGTCTGTGAATGCGGGAGGGGTCATTATTGAAGAGGCCCTGTAGTAAAGATTTTATTTTATGGATGACACAGTTGTAGCAAATTATAGGTCGTGTAGCGATAGGTCCCAGCTAGTCCCAGCAAGTCTTGGATGTTTTCATGTTTACGAGGTCAATGTTTCTGGTTTATGTTAAGCTATTTCGTAGGTGCCAATGTAATAATTTGGAACTTTCCCTCTGGAGAAATTGGTGGGAAATTTTAATCGAACCACACAGTCTTATTATCCACGGTAGGTAGGTTTAGCCGTTATGAATTTATCAATATCGCGCCTTGTTACATACCAGTGTTTTTATACCATGGCTTCGATTAATAAATTTTCGTGATGAAATGAAACGAGGTGACGGATTTTATTATCGGGAATTAATGCGACGATCAAACGCAAAAAAATAGGAACGTTTTTTAAAACACTCGTCAACTAGTGACAGTTAACGGTCAATCCTGAAGAACAAAATTTTTGATGTCCGGGGGTAAAAAGTACCCGCAGAAACGAAATAATAACGCAAACTATTTTTTTTACTAATATTCTATGTGTCATCTTACTTGCGCACGATTTTATTTCTTTCTAATTGTTTAATAAATAGTTATAAATAAATTCCAAAGTCCTAAAAATTGATAAGGTTGGCGCGTCCGCACGACTTTTTTCGACCAATCTTCTAACAAAACAACAACTGATCACAGGAAATCTAATAAACGAATATGTTTTCACGAGAGCAGATTAGTTATTAAACTACATAACATAAAAGGTATTTGTGTATAAAGCGTACTTTTATTTAAAATAGAAGTCAAAGGTTTGTCCTAGACTAAGACTTGAATAGGCTGGCGCATCACTAAACGTCGTGTACATCCCTAATGGGATATTGTAGGTACGTGTGTCCGCGTTGTGGCGTGAGCTCTAGTCGCGCTCCAGACACAGTGGGGGGAGGTTGCGGCTCAGCGAGCCCGGAGACGAAATTACGAAGCTAAATATTTGATTAGGTTGGCTTTGTTTCAATAGGTGTTTGATTAGATTGGTCGCGTTAAAAAATATAATCAAATTTATAAGGGTTTCATTTGTATTGTACACGCAACTGAACGGAGGATGATTACTTAGTAATTCATTTGGATTTGATGATTACATAGTACTTTGGGCTGTGCTAACAAAATATTTACTTTTTTGATTAGGTTGGCATTGATTAGGATGGCCTTTTTGACAGCCTAATCAAAGGGTCCCTATTGTTATTGATTAAAAGCATGTGTATTAGTATATATATTGAGTTTTTGTCTATTGTAAATGATTAAAAAGTCAACATAACCTTTGATATTGATAAGTAATTGATATTGTTAAAATTGTCATGAAACATGTTTATTTTTTTAGTTCATTTTAGAAGAAAAGATTTTATTTGTGTTATGTGTGTAGTATAAGGAGAAAATTGCCATTTAACGTAACGAAGGCTGATGATTAATATATTTTATAAGAAATGCTATTTAGTTAAACTAAAGCATATATTCCTCAGTACCAAACCTTCACTTAGTAATATTCATTACCTTGGAAAACTTCCAATTCGAGTAAAATAAGACTATTTTATATACTGTTTGCGATATATACTTACATATTGTATACTTACATATAAGTACATTAATAAAACAATAATAACCTAACATTATTTTACTTTTGATTAGGTTGTCCTCACTTTTGATAAGGCTGGCACGAAAAAAAAACAATTTGTTATTTCTTCGAAATGGATAAAGATAAAGTGATGCCTATTCGATTTATCAGTTTAGAAAGAATCTAAAATTTATATTTAGTCCTATTTAAAGCAAATTTATAATAATTAAAAAGTGCCAGGTAAATCAACCAAATACGTCAAATCTCAAGATCCACCGTTAAACGCTATGAGATTTACTCTGAGTTGCACGAAACTATTTTGAAATTGTAGGTTGTCACCTTACTGGCGAGAATAAATTACAGAATTATCATGTATTTCTAATGCTAAAAAATCATTTGTCTCGTGCAACTCCGGGTTTACTGCAGGGTTTATAGAACTAAGGGCCGTTTGCACCAAAACTTAATTACGATTAGCGTCCTAATTCTATTTAGCAGCTGTAAAAATGTATAAAAATGCAAAACTTAATTGTGATTAGTGTTTTTGGCCTTTAGTATTTTCTTTTCTTAATTTGCCGATCCCCTTTGATTTCCAGAAAATCCTCTGTTCCCTTTAGAGTGCTGTAATGACGTCACAATCCAGGTGTCATTTTAGCTCGCCCAACTCAACCTTGGAGGAAACGTCTAGGTTCTGGGTTAGACGTTACCGCTTTGGTTCAACCTTCGTCAACTCGCCTCGCCAAGTGTGAGACAATATTAATAAAATATACCGATATTACTTATAATAACATTTAAGTATACTAGAAAAACACTTTTATTACATAGAACTTAGTGAAAGGTCAAGCTGTTGGCATAGGCCGCTGTGCTCTGAATAGCCACTACTTACTTACTGTCAAATAAAAAAGTTATTTTTCGGTACAAATGTACAAGTTTATATTGGATTGTATTCTGGAGTACACTTTTTGTGAGCACTTTACTACAAACTGTATTTTAGAATTTTCTGAAACCGATTTGTATTGATCACAAGCGTGCCTATAGAGTATATTCACAAAAATTAACCTCTTTCGCGTTGCAAGAAAGAAAACAAATCCTAACTGGATGTTTATTTATAATTTAATAGTGTAGAATCAAAGAACATAGTAGGTATATGTATTGAGAATACCTACTGTTCTATCATTGCCCAAAGTTTAGTTAGGTAGTTAACAAAGTTACCCTACTTATACAGGGTGACATTGAATTAGCCGACCATGACCATACACCATAATGTACAACGTACTATCATTCCCCAAAATATGGTCAGCTAATTAAATGTCATCCTGTATATGTTTTGTTATTATTAAAACATTGATTTTGGAGGAACACACTTTATTTTATTAAATTATTTTAGTTTGATAGCCATTACATACACGCGTAGGATGATGATATATTCTGTTCTAGCTAGAGACATGACAAGATACAAAACGACTGTTACTCAATTCATTGGACGCGTCGTGCCGTCTGTACCAACCATCGACAGTCTATGAGATTTGACAGATATGCATAGTGCATCAGATCATTACACACAGTCTGTAGTTACGTTTCGTAACTACACAACAGTATATATATTTTTAAGTTGTTTAAACACTCATTAATAAAAATAAGGGGGTGAGTGTTTTTAATTAGTATTTATCATGATAACTGACAAAACCCCGATAATTTCACCTTGTCTTACTAATTGCGTCGTAGAATTGAGGCCATTCTCTACCATTATTTTACTAACGGACTTTAAAAGAAAAGTGTTCCAACTCCGCAAAGAACAAAGTTGTCTTTTCAATTACAAAGGGTGGGTACTCCCTCTTTAGGGTTCCATAATAGAATGAGATTGTTACTGAGAAAAGACGGAACACGAGTAGTCTGTTTCTTGTTATCTGGGAATGAGATCCTTTGCCACAGCTTCTAGGTTATCGCTCGGTTTTCACCGTCAGCAAGTACAGTATTCATTCCTCACAAAATAAGTCCCCGGTTGGCGCGAGCCATTTTTTTTATTTTTTTTGTAAAAAAAAAAAAACTTTAAAATTAGTTTGACAGTGGGTACCAACGTCAAAAATTAGACATTCATTGACGTCTTGGTACCCACTGTCAAAATAATTTTAATGTCATTTTTTTTTTTTATAATTTTAATGTCAATATTGTTCCAAGGACTCTTTTGTCCTTACGCTACCCAGTCCGAATCCTTGTAAGATATTGACTAGAATAGAATAGAAAGCACATTTATTCAACTGTGACAATACACAAAACACAGCAATAACAAATTATAAACAGAAACAAGTAGGAAATAAAATGACAAAAAGAACAGTAAAAAATAAGATTGGGCAGAACGGCGCCATGAAGTGTGTACCGCAACAGCGAAACGGCTCCGACTCTGCATGGATGATGTTGATACAACCATGAAGCTTTAATACAGGTTATGATATATTAAATGGCTCTTTATATGTACTTTTAAGTTCATTCGTATTTGATGAAGCTCGGTTTAATTAAAATCGTCTAATATTTTCCATGTTCAGTATATCTTTTTTACGTAACATCTAGCCCATCGCAGCCATGTTTTTTTTTTTCCAAAAACCGGTGTTCTCTCACCCAATAATAAGAAGAAAGGGACAAGAAGCCTACGGAACCGCCTCGGCAATCAAATCCGTCACTTTTTACTGCCGCGTCACAAAAGCGGGCGTACGCACCTGAGACCACGTGACCTTGCCCCTTCGTTTGTCAGCCTCGCAATATTTCTCATTTCGCGTCCGAGTGGGTATCCCGCGCGTTTTTTGAACTTGGAAAATGGGATTTGTTTTTTTTTTTTAGCCGTGTTGCATAAGATAATTGGCTGAAAAGAGGCTGGCAATTTGTGAGAATGGGCGTTTTGATTTTCGTGTACAGTTTAAAGATAAGAATCGAAATAATCTAAGCCTACTACTACTACTACTCTGCACTGTAACCTCTATGTGTTGTCTGTCACCGTAAAATAGTCACAACAGTCAGTTGATCGATTTACGAATTTTATCCAGTTAGTAGATAAACTGACGAGCAATTGTAAACTGTTCCGTACTTCTTACAATATGTGGAAAGCAGGAAGCACTTATCCAGTGGAGAGCGCATAGATACATTTTCCTTTGAAACACAACTCACCAATTTTCGGGCGGCGGGGAACGAGGTAAGAGAGCTGTGATTGGTCAGCCGCTGCGAAACTGTCTGGCGGCCCGTCATCGTACAAAGGTTACGTTTGCGAACTTTTGTTGAATACAACAAACGTTTGGCGATTGGCATTCTCCCGCAGGCGCAGTCAATTGGATATATAGTCCTGGGATTACGTAACGGTCGAAAGCAATAGAATTTAATAGACTACCGCCTCAACAGTTCCGCATCAGATAAACTGCTATACAGGAACCAAGGAAACGATAACTGAACATCCAGTAAAACTTTTACGAAGAGTTACAATTTTACAAGATTTATTAATTTGGCTTAGTGACTGCATATCCTGTCTTTTCTAAGGCATTTTCCGTATCTGGCATTATGCGTGTGTGCAAAGGTCTGCTTTCAACGTGGTTGGCAATGACATCGACACATCCGGGAGCTATCTAAAAGCGTCTGGAAATGACAGATTTCATACTACTATTTTAGAGGCTAAGGCTGGATTTTACCAACAAAAAGTTGCGCGAAAATAACTATCCCGGGGATAATTTGTATGACAATGACAGTTCAAAATGCGGTCATTCTATGAAAAAGTAGAAGATACTCTCGAGTAAAAAGTTACTCTTTGTTGGTAAAATTCGCTCCTAACCGTCATAATCGCATAGCTGAGTAAAATCTTAGAGCTATGAGCTCTTTGTTAATACAGTTCAGTTATACAGAGTCGAGCTGCAGGCAATGGATTTGCAAAATCATAACATTTGAAACAAAATGGGTAGTGACTGAGTCTGGTCAGTTCGGAAGGTAATCCAATTCTGGTCCCCAATTCTCGCATTATCGAGATTATCTCTATGGTTGAGATATCGTTTTAAATACCGCATATCTCCGTCAAAAACGATCTAGCATCATATTTATTTAAATCGAAAACGGATTGACTGTCGGTTATCGACCACATACCTTAACCTAACGTCGAGATAACGCCCTTCCAAGGTCGTAGTTTTTTTATTATTTATTTATTTATTTATTTATTATCAAAAAGTATTTGTGCCATTATAGCTAACCAGAGCGACATAAACATTATATTTAATTACATATTACAATAATTAATAATAATTATCATTCAAATTACAATTCCATTTCATTGTAGAATATTAGGGACACAGACATTAAATTAAAATATTAATTAAATTCCAATTTTAAAATGTCAAAAAATTCAAATATAGAAAGGACAGCACATGTCATGCGTCATTCTCGCTATACCTGCCACACTCTCGCACAATATCCCTCCATACGTCAGCAAACAGATCATTCAGTGGTGCTGGACTGAAGCCATCATTGCGTTAAGGCTGTCCCACGCCCGGACCAGCGGAGCCTGCCGGCGCGCCACCGTGCGGTGCGTGCCGCCCGTTAGCAGATGGTGCCTGCGCGCGCGTAGGTAGTTGTCAGGCACGTAGAGCGCGCATACGGCACTGACAAGCGCTGCGTAGTCACTGTCGCCCCGCAACAATCGACACACAGTCGGAAGTTGTTCAGTGTGGGTATGTGGGTATGCGGATCGCAAGGTTAAATGCAGATGGGCGGGACATTTGGCTAGGAGGGACGACGATATATTGACCAAGGCGGTGACAGAATGGCGGCCCAGGGATGCACGTAGACCGAGAGGCAGACCACCCGCCCGATGGTCGGATGACATCGCCAAAACTGCCGGGCAACAGTGGATCAGGTTGGCTCAAGACAAGACCACAACAAATGGCGTAATGAAGAGGAGGCCTTTACTCAACAGGCTGGAAAGATAGAAAACGGGTCGAGATATCTTCGTTAGTCGTAAGGCAGTTCATGAGAATAGTTTTTGAAGTAAAACTTCTTGGGGCACGGGGGTAAAATTTATTTAACCTCTCAACTGTGGGTTATTCATATATTTGCTTTTCAATTGCTACTAGCCGGGTGCTATCACGAGTGGCTAAGAAATGTAACGGAAATTGGAATCGGTGACGTCAGGGTCGGCTGAAGACTTTTAAAACCGCAACTATTTTCAATACGGTTTTTAACTAATCAGATAAGATAATAATACATTCGTACAATAAAGAATGTTAATTAGTGAGAGAAAAACCTGATGAAACGTTAACAAATAAAAATTATTTTAAGCATTCTTCCACGAGTTCTTGATTTCCGGTATGGCCAAGATGGCGCTCACTCTCTTTCGCTAGATGGCGTTAGTAGCCTAATATCTAGCATGATTCAAACTACTTCGTTCAACCTCTTTGTTGGAACCGGAACTTATGTTTGACAGCTGTGCGATGCGATCCATACAGTTTGTAAGAAAAGAGTTTCATCAATGTCACACGGGTCGATATGGATTTCTAAAACAAGCAAAGCAATGCATACATTTGAGCGAGACGGCTTAAAGACGTGACGTCAGATGGTATATAATCTGAGCGAGATGCAAATAGTAGTGACACTATTGAATGAGTTAAGTACCTATATCACCACGAGCGCGACAAATTGTAGATAAGGAATGGTGGGAAATAAATGACATGACGTATTAAAAGTAAGTACAAGTATAAAATAATTTCAAATAATCGGACGTCTGAAACTTAAAAGTAACTTGAAGCAGAGATTGGATCTCAAAATTGGAAATTTAATCTCTTTTAGTATAGGTAGGTATAGGTGTATAGTATAGGTACCACTTAATGATCTAGCTCCAGAAGTTTTACTTCTAACACGTGTACGGTGCTACACGGGTTTTTTTATTTTTGTTTAGCGGTATCGCAAATCGATATTTAGATCATGGAGATGATCTCGATAGCTCGAGAATTGTCTCCCTGTAACCCTATCGGCGGAATTCTGCTGAAGGTTATGTAATTTGGGTCTGAGTTCTCCGCGGGGAGGCAATGCAACTGATCGGGGATGCTGAATGCATTGTGAACGAGTTCTGAATATTCGGTTTCGATTCTACTGCCGAATACAGGTTTCTCATTATTTGGCTGAAAACCGCATTTGGGGTTAGGAAGATTGAAACGATTTCGATGTATTTATTAATAATAACAATCACGTTGGTGCCACGAGACAGAATGATTAGTTAACGCTTAAATTGAGTAACTAACTGGAATATAATATGAAGTTGTCAAGGTTTAGCTAGAGCCACAACATTATAATGTTAGTTTCGTAATTTCTTTATTGTACTCACATGATGATAAACAGCAAAGAAAAATCGTGTACAAAGGCGATCATATCTCTAATAAGAGATTTCTTCGAGAAACCAATGTTGAGAAGAAGACGGGGATGATGAGTTAACTCTTAACTGGATTAAACTAAGTCGAATAAAGTATAAAGCAAAGTTGCAAAGTTTATTTGAAATAGGCGTGATTTTTTTCACAAATTCAAGGGACCACAGACCTGAGTATACATTTAGTAAATCCAAGCGTTCCATCCAAGGGTCTTGACAGACAGACGAACGGGTTGCTTTGTTCTTTTTAAGGTACGGAACCCTAAAAAACATAAGGTCAATAATTTTCCTATAAGAGTTTTGCCAGCAAAGTTGTGTCAACGTTTAACGAGTGATTCAAAGGTCCATTTAGCGTTTTTATATGCCTCATATAGTGAAATATAGTAAATACAAGCATTTCTATACAGATCATGCAAGTTCACCCTAATCCACGTGCACACGAACAGTTAGGTGTGACATGTACCGAATATATAATGACGACAGTACAGCTATGGGATGACGGTACAGAACGATGGAAACTCATAAATATATATTCCCAAGTATTGAAAACATAAAAATATGTTTGAGGAATAAATCATTACACAAGTTGCATGTAGTGACAAATGAAGATATTTATTAAGTACTGAAATATCAATCCTATGTTTATGTTTCCCTGCCACCATACGGTCTTATAAAACGACAAAATGGTGTGGAATAGTATCAATTTCCTCAAAAATTATACCTCCTATTTGTCAATACCTCCGTATGTGAATTGCAATTCCTGCTGAAAAAAAAGCTTTCATCTCTTTAGTAGCGACGATGATAAGTAAGTACTCGCCTTTCGCTTAACGTGGGTGCATTATTGCCTCTGCCACTTCGTTTGAAAGAAAGGCGTGATGCTATAAATATTTATTTGTTGTCAAGTATGGATGGATAGTGATAGAATTCAGTCTTTCAGTCGATTGCCAACTCCAACGTGCCTCACTACAATCCGCCGTTCTTTTGTTTCTAAAATAACACAACGCGTGTAGAATTTTTATGTCTTCATGACTCTCTCACTGCACATTTTAGCCGAAAATAGCCGAATTGGTGCCGCCCTTCGGCCAAATTCGGGTACGAACGGCGTGTGAAAAGGGTCCTGTTGTCTTGTCTGTGATGTAAAAATGTGAAACAATATTACCTACCAACCAAAAAGTTGAAGATTATGGGTTTTGAGTTTCATGTTTCAAAATCTGGGGGCGCGGTAGCGCCCCCAAGCCAAGTCGAGCAAAAAGCAAAACATACGGGCGCAGCAGTAACATCCTTTACAGGAAGCCATTCAGAGCATATTTGACCTACCTGTTACTCCGTTGTGGATAAAGATAGAAACCTGAATTCCCGGCGGCTAAAAGGCACCATGTCATAAGACATATTCTCAAAATTTCAATAAATTTGAACCAGTAGAATTGAAGGTTCAGCAATTCAAAGTTCCTCAATTTTGACACTCACTGACTCACTGATTCACGATCATGAAAACTCTAAAGGTTACTTCTAGCGAACCCACAAGCTTAAAATTTTGAGCATGGTTAGAGTTTAGCCTGCAAAGCCAAGGAAAACTCAAACATTGCGCAATTTTAGCCCCAATTTCATAATATATTAATTATCAATAAGCTCAGTACACGACTACTTCGATTCATCGCTATTCCCCATTAGATGTCGCTAGTCGCTATGTGTATCTTGAATCGCGGTATGGTTTGGTTCCAGCTATGATTTAAATAACCGGCCAAGTGCGAGTCGGACTCGCGCACGAAGGGTTCCGTGCCATTATCTATAAAAAACCGCAAAAAAAATGTATGGGAGCCCCCCTAAATATTAATTTAATTTTAATTTAATTATTTATTTTTTAAATTAAAAATATTATTTTTATCGCCTTATTTTTTAAATAAATAATATACTCAATATATTGTGAACACTTTAAGCGTCTACCTGCTACCATTATCAATATCGAGCAAAAATGAGCAAAAAAATCACGTTTGTTGTATGGGAGCCCCCCTTAATATTAAATTTCTTTTGATTTTTAGTATTTGTTGTTATAGCGGCAACAGAAATACATCATCTGTGAAAATTTCAACTGTCTAGCTACCACGGTTCATGAGATACAGCCTGGTGACAGACGGACGGACGGACGGACAGACGGACAGCGAAGTCTCAGTAATAGGGTCCCGTTTGGCACCCTTCGGGTACGGAACCCTAATAAAGCGGTTACAATATTGTCTAATATCGCTATTCCCCATTAGATGTCGCTACACTCTCAAAAAAATATTGCCATTGCTACAAAAAAGCTTTGATGCTGGACAGTCGTCAAAGGTGCATAGTAATGAAGACAACGTTTTTATTGTTACTCTTCAATTGCTAATGCAACAAATTTACCAACATTGATGTAACAGCAATAAAACAACTGTTGAAATTACAATGCTAAAATTGTTCATGTCACAATAGGATTTCATGTCCTTTTGTTCCCATGACAAATTCCTTTAACTATCATATCAAAGTATATTGTCCCTACGTCTAATTTCCCTTAGCTACAGTATCAAATCTGCTTTGTTCCGATGACAAAGTATTTTGCTACTCTAGCAAAGTAACATTGTTGATCTGGATACCTGCACTTTGTTAATGGTACACCATGAACAAAAATTATATACTCCACGAAGCTACTGCCTATTATTCCAGGAGCATGCGTACCCTGAAATATGCTTATTTTGTACACCAAACACCATACATGCGTATGGTGCATACATAGAGAACTCCGGTCAAAGTACGCATACCTCTAATAATAAAGGCACAGAAGCTTCGGGGAATATATAATTTTTTCAGTGTACCATTTACAAAGTGAAGGGATCAAAACCTACAATGTTACATTACTCGGGTAGCACAAGATATGATAAAGAGGATAGCGGTATTTGAGAATCCTAAAAGAAAAAACGAAGACATTTCTATCAAAAGTATGGTATATTAATCTCTACTCGAGTCACACTAGGATTACAACAAAGAACAAAATATTTAATACCGAGTGTTTGGTGTATCAAGTGAAAACACTTTTTGGGGAGTAGGAGACATTATCCTGACAACTTTTACTGTGAAACCGATTTGATCGGAGCATCTTTATTTTCCACTTCTCCATACAAATTAGCTGATGACTGCTTGGTGCTTAAATTTTCTGCAAATCCATATTTCTTCACGCACGACGACGACGGCATGGCACGAGCACAAACACAGGTGTTCTTTGCACGAAATTCACGTTGAAACTGGCAGAGTCAGAGAAAAGGTTTGCGCTTGCGACGAACAAGTACTTTGAGCTACTGCCGCATCAAAAACACACTTAGCCGTATCAATAACACAACTAGCCATAGTAACAACGCCTATTTTGATAGATTAAACTTTGCTACAACATCACTTCATAATAGGTGATAAGTTGGCAACGTGCCGTAGTTATCCCGTTTAAATATTTTTAACATAGTTACCGTATCTACGTGTCTTTAGCTGAAATAAAAAAACAATTTCAACAATAAAAAAGATGTCACAGGCACTATGGGCCTATAGCTGCAGCGACGATGCACTTACGTGTGGTAACAATAAATTTCTAACAAAGCATTTATTGTCGCTTTGTCAGCCGATTTTTCTCTGAGTGTAGGTGTGCATTTCCTGAATCGCGGTATGGTTTGGTTTGAGGTATGATTTATATTTATATAATTCACCGCCCAGACTTGTCACAAATCGTAACATCAAAGCCACAGTGAGCGGGCTTTGAGAAAGTCGGTAGCTAACGCACAAGAAATAGTACCCGAAAAGAAAAAAAGGAAAGTTACTTACAAAAAGAAATGAGATCCCAACAAAACATGCATATGCATATACAAAAACGCCAGTCTCGCAGCCTGCGCAGTTTATTCTACCGTAAAAAGTTGTGAGATCTAATTTTAAACCAAGTCGGTTAATTTAACCAGTATCTGTGTATGGTAGAATCTTTCCAACAACTTTATTATCGTATACTGTTAAGTACCTACCTAATTAGTTAACTAATAACATTTATAGTGATCGGATCAATATAAGACATCTTTATTTCTTCAATAATAATTAGAATAACTTGGCAATCGCGCTCAACTGACCACTCTATAGCACCCAGAGCACAAATGAATATTATTACTCAACACAACATATCTCTAAATAAAGATAAACTTAACTAATAAGAAAACAACGAATTATTTCGGAGCGAGAGCAATAGGTACATTACGTTGCACACACGGTCCTATAGTCGACAACTTTTCTACGTGCGATTGCCAAGTCATTCTAATTATTATTGAAGAAATAAAGATGTCTTATATTGATCCGATCACTATAAATGTTATTAGTTAACTAATTAGGTAGGTACTTAACAGTATACGATAATAAAGTTGTTGGAAAGATTCTACCATACACAGATACTGGTTAAATTAACCGACTTGGTTTAAAATTAGATCTCACAACTTTTTACGGTAGAATAAACTGCGCAGGCTGCGAGACTGGCGTTTTTGTATATGCATATGCATGTTTTGTTGGGATGTTTTTTTCGGTACTTTTTTGTGTCGGCATTAAGAATGGCATTTCATCTATTCTTTATAATATCATTTTTTTCTTTATAAAAAAAGAAACAAATAAATTAAAAGCCAAACATTTCTGCAATTTTATTTTCTTTCATCTTACAATAATGAAAAGTCTTGACTTTTTCTGTACTCTGTTTTATTTTTGCGTCTCTTATTTTTAAAGATGATTCCATTTCGCAATAAAAAATTCAAGTAGGTATAGGTTTAGTAAGAACAGTCTACATCAGACATAAGTGAGCACTTTACATGTTCACATAGCCGAGCAACCAGCGGAAGTGTCAAAATGATGCCTAACGTGCCTAACTAAACCTGACAAGTCATTGAAGATATTGAACTGACAGTTACTTGTTTCTTGTACGAAGGTGCGGAAACTTTCGTGTGAAAGATTTTGAAAAAAATCTAGGTGTCCCCATACAAGAAATGTGAATTTTTTCCGACTTTAGTGCGGGCCGCTTCAAGTGAGAGTCCGACTCGTACTTGGCCGATTATTAATGTGTATTTATCAGTAATGTTTATCTGCGCGCTCACATAATCTAATGCTGACTGTACTGCTGAATATTTACGCAAACTCGTCATTTTATTCATACGAAAAAACGAGACTTACGCATTTCACGGAGGGAATACTAAATAAAATATGATATACTGTAGTGATACCTACACCAAGTATTGTTATACCACCTCCATAAGTTACGCTGCTGTTATGAAAGGACAACCAAAATGTAATAAAGGTAATTCACACTTAAGATGGCGCTGAAACCAGCATAGAATACTTTACAAATATTATTACAATTTACAAAAGTCCTGATATAAAAATCAAAATAAAATGTCGAAAGTCCACAATAGATTCGTCACAGCAAAATACAAGTTACCTACAAGAAATAAATTAAACATTTAAAAAACTAAATAGTTACACAAACAAACCCCCTTAAGTAGGTAAGTGAACGTAGAGCCTCTCTTCGTATCTTAGACCATAATTTAAGCGCCAGACTCTTATAGAATAGTCATGTATTTCTACTACTTAAAAGGGACTTAAAAAAATTGGTTCGTGCAACTCAGTGTGTAAAGGTACAAACTGACCAATGGCATCGAGCATGTTGAGCATCGAGCAGGAAGCCAGGAGCTGTTTACGCTCATTGCTCGCTGATGTCCCCGTAATACTACGTACTGACTGCATGAATGCTCGCTGTGTAACATGTAATGCTCGCTGTGTAATTGGGCGTCCACACTCAGCTCCTCATCCTGCTACTCGTGCTGCTATTCGTCTTCGTCCTGCCGCGAGTACTCGCGGAGTGGTGTGGACGCGCATTTCTCTACTTCGTGCGTATTTCGTAAATATTCGCGAAGTATAGATAAGCTTCCACACGTAATCCAACGCTCCGCTCTAGGTAACTAGAGTCCTTTTCCTTTGAATCGCGCCTAGTAAATATTGTCGAAGTATAGACGTAATCCAATGTTCCGCACTTGGTAACAAGGGTCCTTTTCCTTTGAATCGCGCTAAAAAGCCGACAAGCGGCAACGCGAGGACGAGTAACAGGAGCAGGACGATGTACGTGTCCACACCACTTCCCTACCTCCTTCCCTCGTCACTCGCCACGCGACTCGTCGAGTAATGTGGACGCCCCATAACGCCCCGTAACGTACGTAACGTTGGTCAGTTTAAACTCAAACAACAATGTATCTTATGAAAGCTGAATCACTGTACGTCGGTGTGTCATCGATCATTTTCGTCAGTTTCCGACGGGGCGGCTCCGAATTGGACGAGAAGTGCTACAAAGGGATATGATAACGGAACACCCACATAATGTTGCCAGCTGTCGCATCCTGTTGCTATGCCGCAAACATCGCCAATTAGATTCGACTGGAGTATCTCATCTTATCTATAACAACAACCTATTTAGTCGTACCCGAAGGGTTCCAAACGGGACGCTATTACTAAACCTAAGCTCTCTGTCTGTCTGTCTGTCTGTTGTCAGCGGGCTATATCGCACGAACCGTCATAGCTAGAAAGTTGAAATTTTCAGATATGTGTATATCTGTTGCCGCTTTCACAACAAATACTGAAATACACGAAAAAAGTATGGTTGGCTTAGAATTAACTAGTACTAAGTCAATTTCCATTTTATAGCGCCTGACCATTACGAGATGGTCATTGAAGATATTGAACTGTCAGTTACTTGTTTCTTGTACTGGTGCGGACACTTTTGTGTGAAAGTCCGACTCGAACTTGACCCATTATTGCAGTGTACTAAGGTCTATCCCATAATTCGGTGCAAAAAAGTAAAAAAGCAGTGATACCGTAGTAAAATGTGTAGTATTTTTACACTCGGTATAGTATTTTTTTAACCGTTAATAAAAGACTCGTGTCACCAAAAATCATATCTAAGTCAAAGATAATAAACTGTTATAACTTATAGGTACGAGTTAATAATTAAATAAAGTACCATTGTAGCACACACATTTATTTCCCGGAAGTAAAATGGTATTAATTGGTTTCTGCGTGTTGACAACACTGAGGTGTTCTAAGCCCGCGTCCATATTGAACGGTACAGATGCATGCCATTTTCTTATTTAGTGTCGATTTATCTCAATAGTGTTGTACACTGCGACGATTCATGTGGAGTCGTCGCATATGTCCTCTTCATCATCATCATCATCATCATCGTCTTCGTTTCTTCCATCTTGGACATTTATTATAAAATTTTCTGTTACAACGTCCATAAGATGGTCGAGTTTCATCATTTTATCCTCTACTTTTATAATGTGTTCTACACCACGTCTCCAATTTTCTGGTGTGACCTGAAAAACAAAATATATATGAAATAATGAAACTCTTTGTAGGTATAATGAAACTTTTAGTAACTATTTTGTTGATTGGTAGACGCGGTAGACCTAATTTGGAACTGACATAAGTCAAACAAATTATCCCCGGGATAGGTTATTCTCGCATAACATTTTGTTGGTAAAATCCAGCCTCAGTGTGAAAGCGGCCCATGCCAAATGTCTAAGTAACTTTCTTTTTTTTTGCACCGAATTATGGGATATGACCCGCCAGACGTCGTTCTGTCTAAAGCTATTGGATTACTACCGCCATCTATAGGTAGAAGGATGAACTAGACAAAAGATTTTAGATTAAATTACAAATCTCACGGTACATGGCTCTTCACCGGATTGCAACGCGCAACTCCTGCGTTACAGACAATGCGAGCTCGACCACCGAGCTACGAATTGCACAATAAAAGTTAGCGTTATTATTAAAACGCTTCGCATTCAGTTCAAGTATTTCACTCAGTATTCTTTGTTCAGTTTTATTCAAGTGCGCTTTGTACCTGTCTTCAGCTACAGCCGCACATCGTGAAACTTGAAAAGAGTTATGCGAGACTACTGAAAACAGCGAAGTATTGTTCTTTCACCGCAACATAAAATACTACTAGGAATGTTCTGCATGTATGAAATATTCGGAAATGGACAAAAATAAAATTGGTAAAAGACCCACCGAGTTATTTGATACCTTTAGCCATATTATAGTATCTGTGCTTTAGCATAGACTAAAAAACAACTTTTATGTTTTATCTATTCTCATGTCATAAAGTTCGAATTACAAACTTTAAATCGAATTCTTAATGAATGACGTACTTTATAAACGCAATACCGTAATTTAATAAAAAATTATTATTATTACACTGCTTCTCAAACAAAAATAATGTTATAAAGAAAACTTTTTTCCATTACAATACAGTTGTGGTACTCTTCCAACGATTTTTTGGATGATTACCAGGGGGCGCCAGCTCCACGCAACTTAATGCAAAGGATCTGTCATCAATAAAGACTTTTCACATTAGTTCCACCTGTAATCGCGTGCCTAAAGATCCTTGGAAAGTTTAACATTTTTTTTACTATAGTTGACCACCAAACAGCCACTCAGTGTTTGATACTTGGAGGCAGGAAGATTTAAACAAAGAGGTTCATTGATCTTAAGTTTAATATGCTGGGTTTTGGCGACAACAAAACGTCAGCGTGACAACGTTTTGTTGTGTCTAAACACTGATTTATGTGGAAATATTGTTGTGTTTTATCATATTTTTTTATGAGAGTCACATAAGTATGACAGTAGATAAAGTAGTGTATGAAACTGCACATAACTAGGTATTAAAACTCTCGTGAGATACATTAAAAAAATATATATATAAATAGATAACGACGACTTCATTTAATCCTAGCAGGGCCCTAGCAGGGCTCTAGCAGGGCCCTAGCAAAGCGTCATAATGTACTAACCTTTGTTCTACCATCTTGTGAAATTCGTGAAACTTTGCAATTTTATTGTATCTGACACTCGTTCCGCTTCGATTTGAAAACGGAAAAGCGTCATCACTTTTCAGGGTTCCGTACCCGAAGAGTGCCAAACGGGACCCTATTACTGAGACTTCGCTGTTTGTCCGTCCGTCCGTCCTTCCGTCTGTCTGTCACCAGGCTGTATCTCATGAACCGTGGTAGCAAGACAGTTGAAATTTTCACAGATGATATATTTCTGTTGCCGCTATAACAACAAATACTAAAAATAATAATAAAAAAAATGTTAAGGGGGGCTCCCATACAACAAACGTGATTTTCCATACAACAATTGCTCATTTTTGCTCGATATTGATAATGGTAGCAGGTAGACGCTTAAAATGTTCACAATATATTGAGTATAATATTAACTTAAAACATAAATAATTAAATTAAAATTTAATTAATATTTAGGGGGGCTCCCATACATTTTTTTTGCTGTTTTTGAAAGAAAAGAAAATGGTACGGAACCCTTCGTGCGCGAGTCCGACTCGCACTTGGCCGGTTATTCTCCTATCGGAAATGATCTCTTTTTATCAAACAAACAATTTAAGTGAATGGAGGAGGTCAGTAGTAGCGCTGTACAACAACTTCAACTGATGTACTTTGATTAACTTGTTCCACTTGACAGTTGCATCTCATTCTTGTTGTAAAGCACTTGTTGGCGTAGTGTGGTATTGTTTGTAATATGAAACTTTCTTCGATGTTTGTGGTAAATTGTGGTTTACGGCCCTCGAAACTAGTCCTTTATGGCCTCGCTGGAGGCACAGAGTATAAGAAGGAGAATAGAATGTAAATTTTTGACAGGTAATATCGTCAGTTCCTTTTCTAGCGTATGTATACTTTGTCAAGAAATGTTAGACAAAAATATTGGCAACATAATACATATATGATATATTAGGGCACCACTGCGTGTTTTGATTGACAAAACGTTCGTGCTGCGTGTTTTGTTTACATGTTTATGATGTCGCTGTTTCTGGTTCCCACGACACAGGGTATCCTAGTGCAGGTCCAGAAGCAATGTATGTGCCTGTATACAAAAATCTATTTTTGTCATTTAAAAAAGGCACGTCTTTAAATGTGGCCATCATTAAATGTCTAGCATTTCTTGACAAAGTATAGTTCAGTATGTATGTTGATGAACAACAACATATTTATGTTATACCCTGTATACAGGGTGACATTTAATTAGCATAATAATTTCATATTTTGGGGCATGATAGTCAACAACTATCACTATATGAACAACTTTCCCCAAGAAAAATATAGTCGCAAATGAAAAAATTTTTTCGTCCCCCAGTATATTGCCCCGATCAGCTGATTTCAAGTGTTCCTTGGGGAAAGTTCTTCACAATGATGGGTACACTATCATTCCCCAAAATAAGGTCAGCTAATTAAATGTCACCCTGTATGTTTATGCCTCAGACTCTAAGGTCTAAACTCTAAGCGGTGGTGGTGTTTCGTCAACACCGCCATAAAACAAATACCACAAAAGACGAATTTAATTTCGTACCCCGAAATGGGGATCGTAAAGTTTTATTTTCACTTCTATTATTTTAATTTTTCATAAAACTTTTACGCCTCCTATTCTGTGGTTGTGTTATACAATACAATACAATAAATTGACATTTGTACTAAACGCCATGGTTTCAGTTAACATACTTCTAGGTTGTGTAAATCTTAGAAGAAATTCTATATATCTTAGCGCCATCTCGAGGTATTTGCAATTTTTCGATGGTGCTGCACCAAGCGATAATGGCCTGGAACTAAAGAAGCTTCCGTAGCATCTCAGTTTACGCCGGTGTAATAAGTATTTTGTTCTAGGTGGTCTATCTGTATCAGTATAATATTATAGTATCTGTGGTATGTCACAGGGCACGTCGTCGGATGATTCGTCCGCTTGGAAAGTTACTTTTCGTAGATAAGGAAATAAATGTAATCACTTGTGGGATCACAGGTTTTTTTTTTTTAAATCTTTATTTAAAGGACTTGGTACACATCACACGACGTTATGGTTGCACTCGTACAGATTTAATAGTGATTTTTACACAAAACTAACACCTATAAATATATATACTTCTGACATTGTCAAGTCATTATTGAACTTCATTCTTATACTTCAGAATGTTCATAGTTTTATTAGACTACCTTGTATAATACCGATTCTACACACCCCTTATAGTACAAGTTTATAGTACAAGTTTATAGTACAAGTTTATAGTACAAGTTTATAGTACAAGTTTATAGTACAAGTTTATAGTACAAGTTTATAGTACAAGTTTATAGTACATGTTTATAGTACAAGTTTTTCGACTATCTATAGATACCCAATCGACTACCGGGTGTAACATTTTGTTTTCAGAACAATAATACTCAAACTCTTTTCAATGGCGGAATCACTCAAAGAATGCGGCAGAGATAAGATGGGTAAAAGCCAGATTAAATAATTAATGGGAAATTGCTTTAATAAATGAAAAGGAGTCTTGAGCCTGCTGCCCTGTTTTTTGTCTCTTTCCCTCTAATGGAATCATCCACTTTACTGTCGAAAAAAATATTCCAACCGTTTAATTATCTAAGTTGTTTTTCGGCATAAAAGGGTAATTATCTAATTGAGGTAGGTACTCCGCAGTACCTTTAATCATAATTTAATTGACTCTCTTTAACCAAATTTTAATAATTGATGGAGTCTTCTGGTAAATGTAAATGTAAATGTAGCCCATTAATGTCCCCACCCAGGGGCACAGGCCTTTATCCGGATTGGAGTCTTCTTACTTCATGAAATTAGATATTCTCAGTTGTCACGTAAGAAAATGAACATAATTTTGACAATGTTAATTTATTCTATTTATTTATCGAGGCCGCCCTGGAAAACGTTGGAGTGACGAGCTGAGGGACCACAACAAGAACTGGTGGGAATCGGCCCAGGAGCGCGATGCATGGAAACGGGGAAGAGAGGCCTTTGCCCAGCGGTGGGATGCTATAGGCTAATAATAATAATAATAATTTATTCTAAGGTTAATTTCCAAAACGTTGAGATACTTTAGTGTCACTTGCACCAAAAACACTTCTGATTAGCGCCATAATCACAATTAAGTTTGCCATAATTTATACGTTTTGCTACTAAACAGAATAAAGACGCTAATCATGATTAGTGTTTTTGGTGCAAGTGACACTCAATTCAAGTTATAACATGCTTCCGATCTTTAATTACGTTCACTTGTTTTGGATTTTTGAAATACATACGCTGATAACATTACTCTGCTCCTTCTAACGCAGTTATACATATACAAATACATTATTATCAAGCCTTCCAGAAACTATCGAGAAGCCTCGGGTTCGAATCCCGGCTGGAGAGAAATTAAATCGGTTTTGGATCTTTACATGTTGTGATGTCGCTTTTTCTGGTTCCCATGACACAGGCTATTCAGGTGTGGGGCCAGAGGCAATGTATGTGCCTGTATGTAAATGATGTTTGTTATGTCGCTGTTTCTGGTTCCCAAGACAATAATTTATATAGTTACATTAATAGAAAGCACATGTAATAATTATAATTGAAACAAAAAGTAAACTTTAGAAAAAACCGACTTCCACAAACCCTATTTGATTAGATTGAGTTTAATACAAACTGTAACCCCTTATCCCCCCCCCCCTTGGGGAATTAATTTTGTCAAATCTCATATCAGTGCTACACCACGCTACCAAGGAACCCCTGTACAAAGTTTCATGGCTCTAGGTCCACCGGTTTAGGCTATGCGTTGCCTGCCCGTCAGCCACGCATTGTATTTGTACCTGGTATTGAGCAGATCTGGTGGCCATATGTGATCTTCATCAGCAGTTCCGCATCACAATATTATGCTTACCATGTGCATTTGCACGAGTTATTATGAAAAACACAAAAATCACTATATGTCTGCCTATAATATTTGAAGAGTTCCCTCGATTTCTCCAGGATCCCATCATCAGATCCTGACCTGGTGTCAATGGGACCAATGGGAAGATTAACCCATTCAAACAAAAAAATAATTTTCCAAAAAGGTCCATCCGTCTAGGCGCTATCGAGGCACATACATAAAAAAAAAAAACAAATATCCGGACGAATTGTAAACCTCCTCCTTTGGGAAGTCGGTTAAAAAGGCGAGCTTATCTCTGAAAATAGATGATGATAATGATGTGATGACTCATCTCATCACTGATGAGATGACAGTGATACAATAGCGAAGGTACACCTTTGCTTCGCAATTATGTATGTTGTGAGATGTATGAGCGGAAGTAGGCCGCAACGAGCTAGACTAGCTTTTGCACATGAGTGCGCTTGTGCTTATTACCTTGCTTAGAAAAAAAACACGTTTTCATCAATTATTTCGTTATTGTTACCTATTCTCTCATTTCCGCAACAAAAACTGCAAAGCTACGAAAGTGTATATTTTTTAACACACGAACATACACCCTTACACATATTTTACATATATAAATAATCTGGATTTCGACGCACGCCTCATCTCCCAAACCCTACTCAAGAAGAATACCTTACAGGTGTGTGCTTGCTACACGACAGTGGCCCTTATGACTGACAGGTTAAGGATCAAAAGGGAAGTGGAGCCTTTTTGTGCCGAGCAAGAGCTCAGGAAATACCATTATTGATGAAAGTAATCTGGTTATTGGGTAGCAAGGTCTTTTGCACGCTTGACGACGTCATATGCTAGACACAGCATAATGCTAGCCTGTGAGTACCAGTGTACATAATTAAATGGTTTTTACTAGGGTTCCGTACCCGAAGGGTGTCAAACGGGACCCTATTATCGGACTGAGACTTCGCTGTCTGTCCGTCCGTCCCTCCGTCCGTCCGTCCGTCCGTCCGTCCGTCCGTCTGTCTGTCACCAGGCTGTATCTCATGAACCGTGGTAGCTAGACAGTTGAAATTTTCACAGATTATGTATTTCTGTTGCCGCTGTAACAACAAATACTAAAAATAAAAATAACGTATCCGTCACGTAATAGACGAATCCGTCACAAAGGTCTCATCAAGATTTCCCGAATTAGGCCTCTAGTCAAGTGTTTAGTTTTAAGTCTTATGCTGGCTGTATCTGTAATATTTCTTATGCTGGCTGTATCTGTAATATTTTTTATGCTGGCTGTATCTGTAATATTTCTTATGAATCCTGTAAGAAAGCGCACAGTATCGCCGTATCGATTTGATGACGAATATCAAAGGCTAGAGTAGAGACAAATAGCTCTTGATTTCTTTGTAAGTAAACAAAAGTATGAACTAGTATGAAGTGACATAAAATTTTCGTTTTCATTGGAAGGTGTTCAGAATGGTGTTCTAAACAACCCCTTCAAATATGACATTATTCAGTGCACTTGGTTTGGTATTCTAATGATAAAGTTAGGTACACAAACATAGTTATCTTGATGTAACGCACAAATCTTTCGACGAGTTGTATCACTGTCACAAACAATAACCGAAAACACTCACATCATGGAAGTCCTGCCATGTCTTGTGTACGTGGGTAATTCCAGCGCCATGAAATCGAGTTACAACGTGTCCGGGCGCATACACAAGGAATACCTAATTCATTTTTATGTGACAAAAAGGAAAAGCGAACGGTGCTAACAGTCTTTGGGTATTATTATGGGTTTTTAGGGTACCGTACCCGAAGGGTGCCAAACGGGACCCTATTACTGAGACTTCGCTGTCTGTCCGTCCGTCCGTCCGTCCGTCGGTCTGTCACCATGCTGTATCTCATGAACCGTGGTAGCTAGACAGTTGAAATTTTCACAGATGATGTATTTCTGTTGCCGCTATAACAACAAATACTAAAAATCAAAAGAAATTTAATATTAAGGGGGGCTCCCATACAACAAACGTGATTTTTTTGCTCATTTTTGCTCGATATTGATATTGGTAGCAGGTAGACGCCTAAAATGTTCACAATATATTGAGTTATTTACTTAAAAAATAAATAATTAAATTAAAATTTAATTAATATTTAGGGGGGCTCCCATACAGTAATATATATTTTTTGCGGTTTTTTTATAGATAATGGTACGGAACCCTTCGTGCGCGAGTCCGACTCGCACTTGGCCGGTTTTGGGTATTCAAATTGTGTAAGGCGCGTGGGTGCGCCTCTTCCGTCAGTCCACTTAGGAAGAGGACAGGACACTTGGCGCAGCGAGGTTATGAGTATGACAGGTGCAGTAGATTCCTGACCAAGCGAAAGAACGAAAGAGAAGCGTGGGTCGACTGGCAGCCAGATGAGTCGATGACATTACCTATACATTTTGCGGGGAAGTCCTGGATTGGCACAAAAAAGGGAGCACTTATCCAGTGGAGAGCGCATAGATACATTTTCCTTTGAAACGCAACTCACCAATTTACGGGCGGGGGCGGGGGACGAGGTAAGAGAGCTGTCATTGGTCAGCCGCTGTGAAACTGTCTGGCGGCCCGTCATCGCTCATAGGTTGTGCATACGTTGAGTACAACTAATGTTTGGCGAGCCGCATTCCCCCGCAGGCACAGTCTATTGGATATATATTCTCTGACTCTATCCGATCCTGAGCGGTCTCCCTCCAGTATCCTTGTCCCATAGACCCATCTCATCACTCCATCTCTTCCTGTGTCGGCCACGCTTTCTCTTTGCAATTTCTGGGAGCCAGTTTATGGCTCTCTTCGCCAAGCTATTTGGTACCATTTGAGCAAAATGGCTTGCCCAGTCCCACTTTATTGTTTTATTATTCAAATCAAATTTGATCCATCTATCGGATAATGTCTTCCGTATCCGGCCACGGCGACTGCTTTAGGTCCCTGGTTGGTTTGAGGAGCGTCGTTCGTGTGCCCTCATATGAATTTTGTAGCCAATCTTGGCAGTAAAAGTACGTGCACATTGAGTGCAAGTTAATATTTCGTTTTCGTAGTTGTAGCATGTAACTGCAGATGGTCTAGTCTTCAGGTTGTCTGGCTGGTGGTGTCTAAGTCAGTCCATCTTGTTGCACCAAGCGTCGCCATTCTGGGCGATTGTCGTTATATCTAATGCGTGAGAATCATACCCACTGTCCCTTCCAATTCTGATACCGCTCTGTGATCCACCTTCCGTTATCTCTTCTTGTCAAATACCCTGCCACCCAATTGATAAAAAGAGAAATATAACTTAAGTTACCTACTAAGTTTAGTTAAAACTAACTTTCAAGTTTATTTTATTTTATTTTATTGGTTAAGGTCCGCCAACGGACAATACATGTTTACTTAATTGTTACATTTTGTACTCATTGTAGATGTTTGTCCACTTATAGGCAAACACAGCATGCATAGTTCATAACATATCAAATTACATTTCATTATATAACAAACATTGAGTAAAATAGTTATTTAGTTAATTAATTACTATTTTTTTTTATTTAAATTAAGTTTAAATTGATATTAATATACATCACTAAGTGATTTTCAGCTTGATTTACATAATAATTTAATTAATTAATTAAATTATTATGTAAGTTAAGCAGATATAGTTGTATTTGAATTTATGTATTTGTGTAAGAATAGCGGAAACCAGAGAAAAACCTTATAACTCTTTTTCCTTCACTTTCTATTCCTATTCAAGATCCCTCGTATTAATTTCATAAAGCCTGAATATCAATTGCCAGTTAGCCGGTGATCCGGTCAGCCCTTTTAACCACATTAACTTAATGACGTTACAGTTAAGTGGATTTTATTATCATCCCGATCTTAGCAACGCGAGTAACAGTGAGATTGTTCTTTCGGTCGTTTTGTGAAACGACTGTGAAAACGATTATTGGAGGACACTCTGGGATCTGGAGTTCAACGAGAAAGAAGTTCTAATTAGTGCGGCTTAGAATGTACAGTCTGAGGCCGGCTTGCACCAGACTTTTGAACGCCATTAAACACATTGTGCACAGTTGTGCCTCTGCCACCCCGTATGGGAAAGGACGTGACGCTATGAGGTGTTGTGAAAATATAAATTGTAAAAAATATGACATTAACTTCTGCACTAGTCAGAAAACGTCTCTCAGTTAGTTAAGATCAAGGGAATAATCTACAAACAAATTACTGTCTAAAAACAGTATTATTTACAAAAATATACCTGTTTGCAGAAATGGGTACATACGAAAAAATTAAAAAATAAATAAAACATAGATAGTTAATCCTATCATCGAATTGAGTTGTGTGTGTGTGTTGCGTGTGTGAGGGTGTGTTTAAATGGGAGGGTATGTGAGGGAGGTTTGTGTGTGTCTGCTCATACACATCACTGGAGTCCGTTACCACATACGTGAGCCACCGAGTGACTCAATCAAGAAACTAACTACAAGGCTCTGACGAAACTCGCTTGGTTGGTTGTCTTGGAAGGGTGGGTTCTATACCACACCCTGATCTCGTACCTACAAGCACAGACACCATCTACTAATAAAGATAGACCACCTAGAACAAAATGTGACACCGGCGTAAACTGAGATGCTACGGAAGCTTCTTTAGTTCGAGGCCATTATCGCTATATCATATCGAAAAATTGCAAATACCACGAGATGGCAATAAGATATATAGGAATTATTCTAAGATTAGCGCCACCTAGAAGTATGTTAACTGAAACCATGGCGTTTAAAGTACAAATCTTACTCATCACGCCATCTCTTTTTTACGACGGGTTACTAATTCTAATTTGTATGGGATGAGCACCCTGTGCTACAAGACAAGATTATCTTAAGTACGTCATACGGGAGCTCCGTGGTCTAATAGAATTTACGCTTGCTTCTCGCGCAGGAGATGCAGGTTCGAATTTCGGTGCGGACCATGTACCAAAGATAATGAATTTATCGCTCGCGATGTAGGTCCTGACTCTGACTACTATGTAGCACTAAAACTAAAACAGGGCCATGACGATCTAATGAGCCTCCGATAGACTCTAACAAAAGGTAGTTTCTGGTTCCGTCCAAAGTCCACGGACCACGATTTTCAACCTCGAGATAAAGTTCAAACCTATGAAAAAATAGAACAATAGATTTGGGTCTTTTGGGGACGCTCGACGGTTGAGTAGATAGTAGAAGGTATAGTGTCAAGGTTTAGGTTGACTTGCGGAACTTTGATAAGTATTTGAATCGATGCGTCCTCGAGAAAAGGGCAGATAATTGATATTTAGTATTACACCACCGTATCACCAGACTATATACGACGCTAAACGCTGACTCGGTGCAGATGGCAGGGTTTTTGTTTAGTTGCCAAATCAACTAACAGAAGTTTACGAGCTGCCCTTTTAGGACCTTCGAAACCTCCTGCTCATGTATGCTGCCTGCTGTATTTTATCTATACGAGATCCGGCTGCGATCGGTAGCAAACAACTGCGTGTCAGTTCTGGCTTCAGGTCGGCAATCACAGCTCATGATCTATGATGATTAACCGTGCTAGTATCCTTTCATCACGATCATCATTTCAACATTCGCAAATTATTACTAACTTAATAGATATGTGCCAGCTCTCAGCTTCGTTCGTTCGTGGTTTATTTAAAGGTTGTTGTAAATGTACGAAATGGAAACAGCTTCGCCGAACGAGTGATCCGCATAATTAGGCTGAAATTGACCTTGAAATTACACCTCAAATGGAATCGTGATTTGTAGGGAGTAAACTGAATCCTTAACCATTAAATAGATGGTGTAATTGGTAACCAATTATAAGGCTGGATTTTACCAACAAAAAGTTATGCGAGTATAAATATTTCGGGGATAATTTGTATGACAATGAAGTTCAAAATGAGGTCATTCTCTCGAGTTAAAAGTTACTCTTCGTTGGTGTAATTCGCTCTTAGTAAAGCAATACATAATGTAGGTGTCAATTTCAGTGAATTTCTAGTATGTTCGATTAAATATTATGAATAATATATAAGTAGTTATTGACATATCATCACGCCAATTTATACTAGGAAGGAATCTCTACAAAAATCATAACATTTAATGAACCATAGAGTAGAGTAGAGGCATCCTCGGTAACGTGACACATTATATTTCACTGCTCAGCGCCTATTGCTCCTAGCGTGATGAATGAATGATGATACACCGCATGTTTCTTCAAGATTCCAACGCGTGATCTGTCACTAGGAAAGCACAGCCTCAACCACTACACCAGAGGTCGTTAACATTTTATGTTCATGTAGAGCTATTATTTTTATTTCCAAAGTGATTAGCATTCATCCAGAGGCGTTGAACATTTTCACATAAGCAAATAATGCGTCGACAGTCGACACACAAGCACCAAACCATTTGTAACCCCTGCATCCCTCGTCAAAGGTTGCGAGTTTCGTGGAAAGCAGACTCGAAGGAGGTCGTGATTGATTGATGAACCTTTTTACTTTTTAGAGATCCGTATCTTGAACTTCATTTCGTTGAACAACCTTTACTAAAAAAAACAACTTTATTTTTCTCTTCTAAAAGTGTATGGAGACGTCAAAAGACAAAGTTCCTGACCCTGAGGATGTAGACGAGAGTAGTACGATTTTGAAATTGCCATTTGTTTCTGATGCGAAGGATATGCTAAAAGGGGTTTGGGTAACCTACTATGGACCATTGGCGTCATTTTTTTTTAATCGCGGCCACCGATATCTTTGTCATTATCATAATTTATTATATTTAAAGAGGAAGCATTGCTGTAAACCATTTCGAAGCTGAGATAATAGAGCTTCAAGTAACACTTTTTGTACTGAAAAAACTTTAAAGTGAGATATCTCAGCCCCGAAATGATTTAGCTAATGTACTCTATAGTAAGATAAGCTTATTTTTAATTTTTCTTTAAAAAATTATAACTTTCATGAGTGGCCGCCAATACTCAAAATCAACCAAACTCTATGGAAACGTCAAAACGACGCCAACATTACCCAATGCTATTTCTCGTGCATCTCAGGGATAGCGTGATAAGTGATAGATAACCCATTGAAATATGACTTGGTCTGTTTGAAACAGAAGAAGTCATAATATACACCCTGTATGTGTATACGTGGATTTTGAACCAGAAGGTTTCTCTTACTTTCTTTTTATTTTCTCCGTTACTCTGCCATCACCTATCTATCTATCTTTCCAGCCCTCAACACATCTGTTGAGTAAAGGCGCCTCATCTATATTTTATTTAAAGTTTATAAATGATTTTGAATTTTGAATTTTTAAATTTTAATTATTTAAACAGAGTACAGAACAGAACCATCAGTGAACTGCGGAACTCACACATTTAATGTTTTTTTTGTAAACCTTTGTTGTGAATTCCGAGAGCTCACGGTAACTACTACAACTAAACCTTTTGCGCCCTTTTTCCCTTAGAATTCAAATTCAATTCAAAATATATCTTATTCTTAGAGCATAATAATAAAAGTAATGTATTGTAATTTCATGAGCATATACTGTAATGTAACTGTACAACCCATTCTCTCGCAGAAGCTCACCGCTCGAACGACCGAATGATGGCGAACTATTGTTATATACGAGTATATAAGTGTGTCGGCGAAACAGATAAGCACATATTTTAATAATAAACACCGTATTTAATTCAAGTTCTTGTTAAGACGAATCAAATGAGCACAAACTAAATGGGTCTAAAAGTAATAATATCACCTTCCACCTTCCAGCTCTATTTATTATTAGATGATGCTGAGGAAATCGTCAATCAATATGAATAATACTTGTCACGACAAATCTCGTGAGCCGAATCTGAATATCCTTATTAATACAACGTTACTCCGGGAGTAAAAAGTTAATTGGGGAGTAACTACGGGACGGAGCTAGATAGCTGTAATTAATTAAGGCGGGATGCGTTTAGTCTCTTCCACCTTCGAAACTAGGTTGATGGTTCTTGTATTTGAACTGAAATATACATAGACAGCTTATAGACAGACATAAGTTGTATCAGTTGTATGTGATGGATGTGTCACATCACAGATGAAGGTACCATAAGGCACAGATTAATAAAGAGCATAAGGTCATTAGATATTCTTCATATGCCTTATAAGATGAGTAGAAACGGAGACTAAATATTTGGATTTGCCAATTCCCTAACGGTAACAAAGTAATAAATCCTCTAAAAGTCCACATCAACTCCGCATTAAGATCCCTCCTATAGGACCTATTCAAGTTTCTCAAATCACTACTCAAGTCTTTCGACCTCATTTCCCATCCCTAAACCACACACAACTTCCTAGTTGCTACATTGATCACTGAGTTCCTGAAGTAATAAATCGTTAGAATGTTCACTCCAACGCCAATTTCCGTAATTGGTATCATCCAGTAAATGTACGGCTCACAGCTCCCGTTTTATGGCGGGGAAGAAAGTTCTTCCCGCATTACAAGCAGTAAGCAAAAGTGGACGAGAAAAAAAACTGACGCAGTTTAAATTGCCTGTTGATGTGCCCATGTTTTGTTCAGTGAATGAACGTATGTCTATGTCTATGTCAGTTGGACGAAAAATTAGAAACTTTTATTGTGTAAGTAGATGGTAGGTACTTTATAGTTTAAAAAATCTTTTTTTGTACCTGCATCATTTGTAACTCAAGTATGATAGGTAGGTAAACTTAATAACTAATTATTTTTTAACATAGTTTTCAATAAAATAATGATTGACGGTACATTTAATTTTGCCTTAGTGCCGTTCTCTCATTCTTCAGGTAGCGTTTATCTGTCTGTATACCTGGGGCTTTTGACATTTCACACAAAGCGTCAAAAAAGTTATCTGACTGTTTATCGATCTCTTGAGAGACCCGGGATTACGTGTATTTATTTTTATTAGGAGATAATACTAGTTTCGTAAAGCTAAATATGGAATCGGCAACCGATGGATTTAAAAAAAAACCGATAATTAATTAAATCCTTTATTTGAAGGAACACAAATTACAATTAATACAATATCTATATCCAATCGATGCGAGATTTGAAGTATTTTTATACTTTATTTTTATTTATACTTTATTGCACAAAATAACACATTTTACAATTGAAAGTGGACAACACATGACAAAGGCGAGCTTATCTCTATTAAGAGATTTCTTCCAGCAAACCTAGGATGGACAGGAAATAATTTAACAACAGGTAGACCCATGTGCACAACATTAAATAAGATAAAACAATAAACTACTTAACAATACGTACATAAATACCAGACTTATAGATATAAATAAGTTAAGCAAATATACCTAAATAAAAGTACTTAAATTTAATACGGTAGAGAAAGATAGTGTTCTTTCAACCGACTTTTAAATATGTTGAGTGACGGACTGTCTCTAATAGCGTTGGGGAGTTCGTTCTAGAGTTTTATGGCGCGAAGTCGGAACCCATGTTCGTAGGCGGCAGTGTTGTGTTGCGGAGTAATCTAAAATTAACAAATAAAAATGCACTAAACGAGTAAAGTACAAAAGTATCTAGGTTATACGGGTTGCTTACGCTGCATAGGAAAATTACAATGGAATAATTAGTAACTGCCTAAAACTATCATTATGCACGCGCGATGTCGTCATAAAAGCGAGGTACCGGGTGGCGGGACCTCGACATCAGCTTCCGTGGATGCAGGGCATGTAACAAGCTGTTCTTTCTCTTTTATATTATTGTATCTTTAGAACAGTATTCCAAATGAAAGGCCATGCTGCATCACAGATTGTGGCTAGAGCCTGGGTTGGAACTTAATTGGAAAGACGATATTTCCAGAACGTTTATATCCCAGGGATAGTTTCTCATAGCAATATAGAAGCTCTTAGAAGATCAAATATTGCACAAAGCTAGAAGCGTGATTCAGCGAATATCGCTGGCGGTATTCATTATTTTCTAGGAGCGGCGTTTTAACAGCTAGATGTAGATTCGGAGTGGCCGTTCTATAGACCACAGTCTGGAACGCCGAGACCGTTTAACGATTTCAGAAAAAGTAGTTTGGTTTCAGAAACAGTCACCGCCACCATTTTCCTCATCCACAGCAATAGTCCATGTTCATTCTACACGACCGCTTTTTAGTAATGTGTGACTATTCAAACTACAAAGCACTATATCGGATGGAACGTTGAACGTTGCAGCAAACAAATCAAGTCAAGAATCAAACCGTTTTAAATATAGTCTTCGTGAAAAAACGGTCTCGTCTCGCCACCGAATAATTCGACGAAGAACCACTCATGTAGATTCGTATTTGCATTTGAAGGCGGAAAAAGACATTTGTAGTACTTACATCTGGTACGGCTCTGTTAGAGCGAGTCTACGATTTATGGTAAGGTATTTACTGCGATTGAGGTAAATGTAAATTCGAGTCCACCGTTTGTTAAAAGATTTGTGGGAGGAGAATATCGGTTTGCTCATTCAATTGAGAAGGAGGAGTATGTAAACGAGCTTAGTATTGGTTCAGCTTAGTACTATTTCGGAAGGCAGCATATAGCCAGCTATGAAGACTTATTCCGCCTAGCGAAAAACCGAGAGAGATATTCGGAGGATACCCTATGTCGTGGGAACCAGAAACAGCGACAACACAAACATACAAGGCCTGGATTTGTTTGTCTTCCTCCCCGGCCGGGATTCGAACCCGGGCCGTCTTGCTTGGAACCCACAGCCTCGACCGCAACACCACAGTCACCGGATATGTCCTGGGGAAGAATGATAAACAAACGTTTTCGCCACATGAGTGTCGACCTGTCAGGACATCGGGTCACTTCCGGTGTCGCACCGGACACGGAAGTAGATAAAAACGTTGTCGACTTGAGTGAGGTGATTTTTTGGCTATAAAGCTATATTGGCTTGACCCCGATTTGATTTGATTGCTTGGTCAAAAGCCAATGCGTAATCTTGTATGGAGATTATTTTTTTCGTACGGCCATCAACCAAACCTTGTTTTTGTAGTGCAGAATAGTGCAACGAATAAAAGTTAGTATAACCACAGGATGCTCAATTGCTCATCCCATACAAATTAGAATAAGGAACCCTTCGTAAAAAATAGATGGCGTGAGGAGTAAGATTTGTACTTTGAACGCCCTGGTTTCAGTTAACATACTTCTAGGTGTCGCTAATCATAGAATAAATCCTATATATCTTAACGCCATCTCGTGGTATTTGCAATTTTTCGATGGTGCTGCTCCAAGCAAGCGACAATGGCCTCGAACTAAAAGGCCCACTATTACCCATTGTCCTTTGATGCTTTGTCAATAAATCACAATTTTGAACAGCGACCAGGAAACCGGCTGTAATTGTGAGGGCCATTTGCACCAAAAACTTAATTACGATTAGCGTTTGTATTTAGCAGCTGTCAAAATGTATGAAATATGTCAAACTTAATTGTGATTAACGCGCTAACCACAAGTATTTTTGGTGCAAGTGACACTTAATTTTTGTCAGCTGCTAAATATAATTAAGACGCTAATCGTATCTAGGAAGGAAAATGTATTTTTTTATAAACTCAATGTTTTGTAAAAATACGGTTTTTCATTACGTCGTGACGTCACACATGCTGGTATTTATTAGAACTCATAAACAAAATTATCTTTTCGAATGTTCAAGAAAAAGTAGACAGAGAGTAGAGCTCGTCTAAGCTGAAATGACGCGCCCACTCCTTGGTTTTGTATGACAAGTAAATACGAAACCAAGGAGTGGGGCGCGTCATTTCAGCTTAGACGAGCTCTAGAAGTATTTAGACTAGATTTCCCAAGTGTGTTGACTTCTCGGTTGAGGAGACTGTGAATACGATAATTACCGCGCATCTATTAGATTTGACTACTAAGCAACGTGTAAACACTGTGTATAAAATTATTAGGTACCTACCAACGCTGTGCACATACTTGACAGTATTCCCTAAGAACGGCAACCACATAACCCCCTGGAAGAGATCTCTTATTAGAGATAAGCTCGCCTTTGTACATGTTTTTTCTAATATTAAGTGTCTGTATTATGTTTTCTGTGCAATAAAGTATAAAGTAAGTAAGTAAGTACCTCTCTTTACACTTTTTTCCGAGCTTGTTTACATGATCCTGTCAAGAAGCACTAATTCATTATGCCAACAAGACAGCCTGCAAGCGACATTGATAGATTAACATTTTTCCCTAACAATATCGTGGGTTCGAAGGACCAAGGAGTATGGGGTGAAAACGGTCAACTAAAGCATGCCAAAGTTACGCTTACTTACGTGATCGTATGAAAAGAACATCGCATATTTTCACGAATGCTAAATGTACCGAAAATTTAGATAATGAGTCTATTGCATCAAATCTATCTATATACCTATATTTCAAATCAAATATATATTTATTTCAAAACAGGAAATGTATGTACAGTGAGAGATTACAACAGATTAGTAACAAAGGAATCAACTAAATATTTTAAGGGTGTACGAACAAATTAATATGAGACCTCCTGTAGACCGTACATTAGGATGTGAGACGAGCAGGGCCCGAATTCTATTGTACACAAGCATACCACAAGCCTGGCACAAACTTCAATACGACGCATTTGGTATTCTACTAAAACCGGAATCGCAATTCACAAGCGCTAGCCTGACGCCAGCCTACTCGTATTCTACTGTCCGATAATTCACAAGCGTCAGGCTGGCGCTTGTGAACTGCGATTCCGATGCTTGTGTACAGTAGAATTCGGGCCCTGGTATCCTGGCTAGATTATGTAATAATCTGTATTAAGAAATACCATCGCCACCATCGTCAACCGACAGAAAAAGGCGCACACACACACTTTGTTTGTTAGGGTTTCGGATCATTTCGTTGTCCGTCCATCCGTCCGTCCCTCCGTCCGTCTGTCCATCCGTCCGTTCGCCTGTCAGACCTTTTATATCGGGAACGCGTAGACGTATGAAGCTGAAAATATCCATCCTACAGTTGTGAAAAAATCAACCTTCTAGGTCAACCCAATCGATCGCTTAGTTAGACCGTTTATATGCTGTAAAGTTGTTAGATTTTCATAGTAATTGCAATGGACTCATAACCAAATGGGTATTTTCAGCTGGCCTTCAATCATGGGCATAGCAAGGTCTTATAGCACAAGTAAAGGGAAAAATCCGAAAACTGTTTTCAGTCTTTTTGCAAACATATGTAGGTATTTTGTTTACATGGATGACGTCATCATACTTACATTTTTATGTAGAAACCCAATTACAGCTGTTACAAGGTAACAATCCACAAGTGTCATCGGAACTCTTGGTGCGAGAGTCCTACTCGCAACGTAGTGATTACTTTCTCTGTGCTACTCGCATTTGACTGTTTATTTTATCTTCTGTCTTGTTGTTGCCATGTAATAACTGTAAATAGATAAATTAAAAACACTGATGTGAGGGCGAGGTTTTACCTCCATCCATCATGCCACAGAGTTCGTCAGAGCAATATCAAATATTGTCCCAAGAACACGACGCATTCAGCCTACACCAACATTTGATCAATCCAACTTTACTTATTATAGTGATGTCACCTCCTAAATTGAGACGGATCGCCCAGAGGCAAGGGTGAAGGGGGAGAGCAGTCATGCGAGGTGACTGTGAATAAGGACTGGGGAAAAAACAAATCGAAGGAGAGAGGGAATGGGTGACCTTTACGATTTCGCGCCACGTGCCTCAGAGGGCTTTTACGTGACCAAAAACCTCGCTTTTTCGATAACACTTTTGCATAATATCGTCACAAAATATAACACATTTGTGTTATACTATATGTATATTGAATGACAGCTACATTGGTACTTATTTCACTGGGCAACTAGCAGTTTAGTACGTGCTCGGAACGTTGAACTCTCTCAGAACATGACTAAAATACACAAAAAAACATGGAGGGTGGCATGGCAGGAGTAAAATATTACACCCACTTTAACACCCTCTATAGCCTTATATGTGTTTAGTTTCAATTAAATCTGCGGCCGGCAGCTCTGAGAGCTATATAAAGATTAAAACATAACCATTTACATACACGCGGCACATACATTGCTTATGCCCCCACACTAGGATAACCTGTCGTGGGAAAACTATCGAGCGCGTGAAAATGATAGAACTTCTGATATGGCGAAACAGTCGCTCAGGATCTGCCAGCTAGGCCACTATTCTTCTTCATCTTCATATTCTTCTTCTTATTATTATCCTTCATAATTTCATTATTTCTTTATTGCACACAAATAGTTACATAGGACAATAAAAAACATAAAAAAACGTGTACAAAGGCGAGCTTATCTCTAATAAGAGATTCTTCTTCTTCTTCTTCTTCTTCTTCTTCAGCATTTATTTATGCATACTGCTGGACATAATTATGCCTCCCCATACTCCCCAATTGACCGCCATTCCGTGCGCTCTGCGGCCTCTCTCGGCGATGTCTAATGCCCGTTGTCACAACCAACCCAATGTTTAGGACTCTTTATTTTCATTTAAGGGGCAACTTGCGGTTGTTTCTCTTTGACCTAAGTTTAAGGGTCATCTAGGCTACTATAGGACCCGCTTAATTTAAGGGGCCGACCTTCGTAACAATCGCTGCTGGAGAGCTAAGAAATGGAGCTCATAAAAGTCCCTTCAAGAAAATTGGTGTTATCCATAACAGTTGTTCGATTTCAGTTATTGATAGAGAACTGGGACTCGGCTCGAATAAAAGAATAACCGAGTAAAAAGGCACTTCTTTATTACAAACAATATTACAGAATACCTGTTGCCGTCCACACATCGCATTGCCGGTATTCATATTTATTGCCCCCAGCCCTAGGGAGAATGGGGGGTTTCGTCAGCCATTTCATGAAGCCACTAGTTTTACAATTTACAAGTTTAATAAAAATAAGTTACGCTACAATTCCCAAATCCTAATCCCGAGTTTCAGATTATATTGCTGCTGGGTATACCATAGTAAGTAGTAGTCGTAAAAACCCTTAATCAACAAGCGCTGAGCCAGTGTGATGGAGTATGGCTCAATATTACACGTATACGGGCATGGAATGTGAATGTGCTCGTACATAGGGATGACCTCTGTGGCGCAGCGGTTGTGCATTTGTCTACCATGCGGAGGACCTAGGTTCGAATCCCGGCAGAGGGCAAAAAAAACCTCCGGGTCTTGGATGATTATTACATGTTTATGATGTCGCTGTTTCTGGTTCCCACGACACAGGGTATCCTAGTGTGGGGCCAGAAGCAATGTATGTACCTGTATGTAAATGTTTATGTTTTATGTATCAAGTGTAGCCCACATTAATTTATTTACAATAAACATAAAACATAAACATTTACATACAGGCACGGAAAACGGAATACTGTAGGCCCTTATGGGCAAGAGATGAAAAAATATTATATATGGCATTGCGATTTATAGGACACATTTCAAGATTCTAGGTCAACGGGAGGTGCCCTTTATGTTTTGAATCCCTTGGCAGTGGTTAAATATATGGCACATAATACTGCCGTATTTTTAGGGTTCCGTACCCGAAGGGTGCCAAACGGGACCCTATTACTGAGACTTCGCTGTCCGTCTGTCCGTCCGTCCGTCCGTCTGTCACCAGGCTGTATCTCATGAACCGTGGTAGCTAGACAGTTGAAATTTTCACAGATGATGTATTTCTGTTGCCGCTATAACAACAAATACTAAAAATCAAAAGAAATATAATATTAAGGGGGGCTCCCATACAACAAACGTGATTTTTTTGCTCATTTTTGCTCGATATTGATAATGGTAGCAGGTAGACGCTTAAAATGTTCACAATATATTGAGTATATTATTTACTTAAAAAATAAATAATTAAATTAAAATTAAATTAGTATTTAGGGGGAGCTCCCATACAAAATGTTATTTTTTTATAGATAATGGCACGGAACCCTTCGTGCGCGAGTCCGACTCGCACTTGGCCGGTTATTTTGTTTTGATTCAGAAGTTTCTTTTTTCACAGCTCTAAGAGATTGCAGACTTACTTGTTGCTTTACGAAATGGGCTACAGGTAGTGATTGCATCACTACCGAGTTTAGCACCCTATTTAGGTTACGGACTACAAACATCTGCGATATTACATTGTATTCAGCTGTAATAAAATACTTCACTTTGCATTTGATTATATGAATTATTAAAATAATTCACCCTAGAGCCCTAGATTATGGCAGGGAGCTCAAATTCTCAGGATACTGTAGGTGGAGCAGTTGCTCACATACGTCCAAAGTGAATTCTTGGAACATACACCGCGTTGTCTTTATCTGTGAATTGGTAAAGTTATTTCAAAATATTTGTTCAAGTTTAATGAGTTTATTTTTTCCGTGTTTCCGCGGCTCCATAGCAATGTGACCGAGTGTTGTATTGATTTATGTTAATGTCTAATTTCGTTTGGCCATTGTGGATGCGAAGGAGCGGCCCTCTGTTATATTATTGGGTAATTTTGATTAGGTATATTGCCTAAAATTGGGTTGTGTAATCAAATAGGTAATCAAAGTTGTAATCAAATAAAGGACAGTGCCACTTTTGTATGGAGAGCGTTGCCTTTTTTTTCGCGTTGTCATCAACCAAACCTAGCTATTCTGGTGCAGAATAGTGTAAATAACAAATAAAACTTAGTATGACATGTATGTATACCTCTATACTATTACACTCAGTCCAGATTGAGTTATAGGAGCTCAAAGATTGTAGCTTTTATTAGGGTTTTGAATAAATGGTGAATTTTTGAATAATGAATGATTGGTCTCCTAGGGGCAAGTTAAGTGTGGAAACGTAATTATAATCATGGTTCAGCTTGGCTTGGTGATCCGGATTGATCGTTGAGGTTAAGCAACTCCAAGTGTGTTCGATTTTTGGATGGGACAAGTGAAGGTTTGGTTGATGGCCTGGCGAAAAAAAAGGCAAATCAAGAACCTGTGGACGTGTCAAGCTAAAAATTAAATCAATTGCCCAGGTCTGCGATCCCCTATAGTTGTGAAAAATCAACCTTCTAGTTCAACGGAATCGAACGCTACGACCGTTTATACTGTAAAATTGTTGGATTTCATGTAATCGCAATGGTCCCTTTGCCAGAGGCAATTATATGATGATCGACTCCCTCGGGAGTAGAGTAAAAGGGCTGAATGCGCGCAGATACTAAACTGATTTTATTATTAGAAATACCTTATATATAAATAGGTACAAACTTACGTGGTAAAAATAGAAATACGTTATCTGTGAGGGTCGACAACTTATCTAAATAAAACGTGAAAATTTGACTAACAATGTCGACCGGCACAGTCCCAAAAACGATAGGGTATATACTCACTCATACTATTTTTTATGTACAAACCTAATTACACCAGTTACGAGGTAACAATCTCTAAGTGTGATCGGAACCCTTGGTCCGTGAGTCCTTCTCTCACTTGACCGTCTATTGCTATTTCATAGAACTCATGTACAGAAGTATCGTTTTGACAGTTCCTAAAAAGTATTTATTTTGACTAGCAGGACACAAGCCTTTGATGTGCAACACAATATGTGTAAAGAAGTTTATGCCAGGCTTGTCGTATGCTTGTGAACAGTAGAATTCGGGGCCAGTTATCATTGTAGGTATCCACAATCAAGCATTATCCTTACACCCACGAGGTTTCCTCCCGTGGGCGGAAACAAGCTATCAATGATGTGATGAATGATTGAATGTCTGACCACCCCAGGGAGTAATAAATATCCCTATTACTATCCAACCGTATCTGTCTTCATGGGCGGATGATTTGCTTATCAGATTGCTTATTCAATATACAGGATGGACATTGGACAATGAGGATGTTCTCAAAAACGCCACCAGTACCTATAGTTCATTCAGTTTCATTCAATCTCGGTCAGTGAATGAAGCGGACTGAATGCATCTGTTTCACAGTTGTTAAAAGCCGACATTGCACAGCACAAAGTTAAACAAGCGTTAGTTAGCACGAGCTTGAAATTCGAATGCGGAATAGTTCAAAGTTCAGTTTCAAAACATTTGTTACCAAACTTGTCATTGACCCTACGGGCATCTCTACTAAGCATAAATAAATTCCTTTCACTCACTGAAGAATTATGATCTAGTTTTCACAAATAAGATTGACTATTAAATGGACAATACTAATTAGGTAATCTGTATAATATTTTTGTGCAATAAAGTATGAAGTATGTAAAATTGTTGCGAATTATGTTATGAATTATTTTTTAAACAAAATGGTTAAACGAATAAAACACATGTGCACATAGGTATGTAGGTTTACCTGTTGTTAAATAATCCCATCCATCCTAAATTTGTTGGTGGAGATATCTTATTAGAGATAAGCTCACATTTGTGCATGTCTTTTCCATTATTAAGTGTCTGGATTCTGTTTTTGTGCAATGAAGTAAAGCAAGAAATCGAAAAATATTGCATTTACTGTGATATTTTTTCTGTGCTTTTTGTCAAGACATTTTTCAATAATAAGCGTTTGCTGCTAAAACGATGAATTTATTCTCTAACTGTAATTATGCTTTAAATGTTACCCAATTGTGTCCACATCGAGAGCCACAGACAGAATAAAGATTGAGCCATACTCCACCACGCTGGCTCAGTGCGGGCTGGTGGAGGGATTTTACGACTAATACATACTAACAAGTGGTGGAAGACGCCCAGACCGACAGTATCATCCGAAGCACGAAAAGTCCTATAGTATTATACTTATCACATCGATACATAGTCAGCACCGGATCTGAACCTGCATCTCCAGCGTAGAACCCACTAGAACGCGCTCATACTACCCGGACACAACCCACGAGTCGAAGTAAGCTATAAATTCCTCCTATTTATTTAATTTCTGCTCATAATTGAGACTAGAGTCTGATAACTCTGTAACATGATCGGTAGAACAATGCAAGTTAAGCTGTATTACTAGCATTTAACGGCAAACCTTTTCTCGTAAGGCTTGGCAGAAGCACTTTATTTAGTAATTTGGTATACTTGTTATATCATGTTATAAGTAGGTATATTTATTCATACTTGTCATTCGTTTTGGTCATTTATTGTGCATCGAGTTCCCTCTCTTTATCTGTTTTTTTTCCAGTCATGCCTAGGTTTGCTGGAGTAAATCTCTTTTTAGAGATAAGCTCGCCTTTGTTCATATTTTTTTGTAAATGTTACGTGTTTCTTATGTTTTTGTGCAATAAAGTATAAAATGAAATGAAAGCAAATTTCCGCCACGCTGGTTTTTCCGGTTTCCAACAGGTATTTTGCTTGACAGTTGTCTAGTCAATCACCACTATAGCGAAATGAACCATAAATGAATACATTATACAATAAGTAACGATAACCCAAAGGTTCAGGTTCTTAATGCCACATCCACCAAAATGCAATTTACGATGGCGCAGCCCGAAATCCGTCCGGCTACTCATAAAAACTGCTTCGTCAACTCCCGAAGTATCAGCTCAATTGTTCAAATCAGGCAGGTGTCCGATAATATTTACACTTCTCTTTTATTCAGGAGCGGTACTAAGCCTGGGCATCCTACCTTACAGCCGCTCTATCCTGAAACACGCCAAAACTCTTATGAAAAACCGGAAAAGCCTATTTTCCAACGCTCCATGTTACCAGTTGCGTTGGTTGGTGCGTATAGATCGGAACCTTTCGGAGGGTAGTTTCCTTCAGTACCTAACCGACGCTCAGTGAGAGAGCACGTCTCGTTGAACTGAAAAAGAGCGAGATAGAGATACAATTATTGGCGGGTTAGAGTGGGAGGGTAGCCAACTTCGTCCAATTTCAACAGGTCGTTACTGTTGCCCCCACTGAATGGTGATTTTGTGTAGTAATTCCTGCTTTGGACAGACTTTTCCTGTAACGAATCTAACAGTTTAACTTATAAGAGTAGTGTGTGAATTGAACGGATTTTATTGTAGGGCTGTAAGGTTTGTGCCATTGTCATCTGTATTGGGACAACATTGTCATCTGTATTAGGACAACATCTACTGGGATTGGTTGAGTGAGAAGATCATAAGTTGCATTTGCCTTTGCAAGTCTAGTAAGTCTACTTGAATTGAATGTTCTGTGAGTATCTATTTTGTCATTTGAAAGTATGTTTATTACAACTTTTCAGCCTTTAATTCGAGATTATGGATATGAACTTTTTGCCGTAAACAATCTACTTTTATAATATAAGTACTACAAATGGCCAAAGCCAGTTAAGAATATTGAAAATCTGTATCAGCAAAGTGGAGCACTGCTATGCAATCTCAACTCGAATAAGTAGGTCAAGCACAGCCATACTTGTTGCGCGCTTGGTTCCGTACCTATAAAAACGTCTTGGCTTAGGGGCTTCCGTTTACGAGCCCTTTAACATGGCGGAAAACTTTCTAAAATACTTGCTAATTTGCCGAATTAACTAGGTTTGAAGTTAATTCTCTCGGTACGATAGTATTCTCAAATAAAATCTGAGTTTGAATGAGTGGGCAATTTTTTTTTCTAGACTGGGTGTATCCCTGGGATATTTTTTGATAGACGATAAGATCTAGTCATTGGTTTTTTTTGGGCGCTTGATGAATGTGCCCGTTTGTGATCCTGCAGCTATGACTATCCAGAATGAGCATCATCATCATTTTTCATCAATATGCTCAGCCCATATCGTACCACTGCTGGGCAAAAGCCTCTTCTCTATAACGCCAATGTCAGCGCCATATTGCGAATTGGGTATATCATAAAATGGCGGTTTTTAATGAAAATATGTATTTTTAAAAGCAGTTCAGTTCAGTTCAAAATTTTTATTGACCATAAAATCATACATATTACTTAGTCAACGTCAATATAATATTAATATTTTTGTATACTACCGCCCGTTCGGAAGTTGTGGGCTTAGGGATGGAGCAAAGAAGGGCAAGAAACCTCCCCCGTACCTCTTTTAAAATATCAGAGCCTTAAAAATACAATGTTATGTATTTCTACTTAAGTCTAAGGAAATACACCGAGGAGAGACGTACTGACTCAGTCCATCGCCCCTCTTTGGATTTCTGTGCGCTGAGATGGTAAAGACCATGCAGTTTTGTCATCTAAATATTCTTTTACACTGTAATATGACTTCTTCAATAGGCCGTTTTTGACATAGTTTTTGAACCTCCTTTCTGGTAGGTCCGTTGCTTCATTAGGTATTTTATTATAAAAACTAACACATACTCCCATAATAGAGTGAGCAACCTTACTGAGTCTGAACGCGGGCATAGCAATCTTATTTCTATTTCTAGTGCCAATACTATGATTATGACCTAAAGTCTTAAATAAACATATGTTTTTTCTGGTATACATGATATTTTCATAAATGTATTGACAGGTAACAGTAAGTATATTGATATTTTTGAATTTGTCCCTTAGTGATTGCCTAGCATCTAGTTGATAGATAGCCCGAATGGCCCTTTTTTGTAAGACAAATATTGTGTTTATATCTGCCGCTCTCCCCCAAAGAAGTATTCCGTAAGACATAATACTATGGAAATAACTAAAGTAAACCAATCTGGCAGTTCCTTCATCTGTGATGTGTCTGATTTGCCTGACCGCATAAGCAGATGAGCTAAGTCTCTAAGCATTTTTATACTGGTACTTTATATAAATACTACAATCGCAATCGCAACCGCAACCAGTATCATCAACGACATGATGAAATGAAATGAAATGATTCTTTATCTGCCAGAAAACAGTACAGTGGATTTTATATTATGTTCAGTGTTTTCAGCTGCAAAATAATAGTAGGTAATAGTTTTAAATTATGAATTAGATTAGATTAGAGATGCGCATAATGTGCTAAAACAAAACGATGTTTATCTAGCCAAGTCTAAGTTTAATTAACGTACTAAATTGCGTTTAGTATGCAAAGACATAAATCCAAATCACAGTAATTATAAACCTACAAACAAAAAGGGTTTATCAAGCGAGAGCTCGCCCGAAACTTGCAATCACGGACGCACAAGAACGCAAAATTAAATGTCAACATCACAAAGCCAGTGGATTGCGGAACCCGACAACTTTGCCCGCGGAACCCTGGAAGTGGCGGACTATTCCCAAATCAACCCGTTTTAAATTGATTAATTTGCCAACGTGGCAGGCGCAACTGTACCTCTACCACTTCGTGTGGAAAAGGCGTGACGTTTTGCTTCTTGTTATGTTCATCGCCATAATATTTAGTTATTTATTTAAGTGGGCCTTCACATAAATCAAAATATAATTTTATAAACCCAAATATTATTTCATAAACGGGCTTAAAAGGTGGATGATATTGTGCCTACTATCATACCGTATACATATTTGTTCTAGTTTAGATGAATTGAGTCAGGAATATCCCGGGCTGCAGAACCCGACAGCTAAATCCGCGGAACCCTGAAATTGAAGTGCACCGCTTATTGCTCTTACTTGGTGCGATTTTTCTATTAAAAGAAATAAACTGAGAGCCACTCTTAAAGTTGAGGGTATAGGGTTCACAACCGTCTTCCAGTAATCTGTTAGGAAGTTGTGGCATCGAGACAGGAAGTCCAATGAAAACTGTCATTTAGATATCAGATACTTTGAAGGAGGTCCTGATATAGGGTGTTAGTAAATCCATTAAGAACAATTATGTGATATTAGGGACCGACCCGTAACGTAGAGCTAATTTCTAGCATTATTTTTCCCATGTTAAACAATAATGTGTCACGTGTTTTCGTATGTATGGGTTAGCCTTACACAAAATGGAGCAATGATTGCTCCAGCATGACGTTTTGAGCCGGTGTATCAGCTGATTTGTATGAAGAAGTGAAAAATGAAGATGTTCTGATCAAATTGTCAAAGTTAAAACTGTTCAGAATGATGTCCCTAACAACCCCCTAAAATATGACTACACCTTTCTGTTACACCATGTATATTGTATATGTATAGTTATTGTTGATATCTTAACCTAGTGGCAACCCTGTCTTTCGACTGAGATATCACAATAATAGTTTTGTAAGAGACGTTATTCTTAGCGCGTCAGATAAAACAACGGGTGCGGAGACTGCAAAGCTTTCTACTCAAAGCACTAGAAGGGTGATTAAAGCTCGCGATATCGACACATCTCAAATCACTCTAAAAGCATTTTTAAGAATCTTCTGTATACTCTAATTACCTAGCTCGTAGCAATGGTACGTAGTTAGATTTTTTTTCTTGATGTTTTTTATTTATTATTATTATATGTTTATGAATTTTTAATTTCACTCTTTTTAAAGAGGTTCTGAAACACGGGCTTACGCCAAGTGCTATGAGACTATCTATGTTTAGATCATGGTCCTTGCCCAAGAATTTTCTTACTATTCTGCAAGTATTCAGTATGGTCGCTTTTTGGAGAAGAATGTGAGTGGATCTGGGTATATTGAGTGATATTATTATTATTATTATTATGAGCCTGTAATGTCCCACTGCTGGGCAAAGGCCTCTTGATGTTTTAGTACATATAATATTTTTACTGGCCAGTGACCTTTTTGCTTCAAATTATGAATTATGAACTAAGAAATGGCCATACCTATACGTACAGTATTTGAATACATAGGTATACGCTTGAAAATCATAAGCGACTGACTGTTTCGCTTCCCATACAAATATGAGACATGCGTATCTAATCTAGTGGCATTTCTTTATAATGGGCTCTCTCACGATGCAATCTGTCTCGAGAGTTGTTGCTGCAACTTGTATTTCTCTTTCGTCTATCTTCCTGTTCTGTCCTTCTCCAGCGGTTGCAAGGCAACCTGCCTTCTATGAGTTGCAGCCACAGATTGCAAGCCAGGTTGCATCGTGAATAGAGCCCATAACATGGAAGGAAACTTGACAGCCAGCGCTCACGACAGCCGTAGTAAGAACAAAGCCTTACCCTTCTTCCGGCGAAGTCGGGCAAAATCGGCAGTGCCCTAAAGCCATTCTTTACAAAGCCGTCTTGAGATGTGGGGAGAAATAGAGCAACAAGTTTCTAAGTATTGATTCACCCGCATGTACCGGACAAGCTTGTGGGGCTGTGCCTTAGTGTGGGTATCGGGGCCATCGGGTCATGAATTCATGATATATATGTATAGGAGGTTCTTTCGCGTCTAAGAATAAACTTTTTTTAGTTTGAAAAAACTTCTTTCAGTGACTGTACTGAACTGCTTAAAACAAGCGCTCAATATACTTCTCTGCTCGTTCTCCTAGAGGAAAAAGAAAAATATTTGACATTAAGAGTATATGGCAAGGCAGAATTGAACATATTCATAACATCGCGTAGCGCGGCAAATTTTATAATTATTATGGTATTACCGAAAAATAATGAAATCCGTCATTCTACAGTGTTACTGGTAAGTAGACCTACAGATATATCCCAAATAATGGCGGATTTCATACTTTGACGGTGACATTATAAACATCAATGTAACGATGACCAAAGACAATATAGACAGCAGCAGTATAAAAACACTCGTCCAAAATACGCTGGCAAAAGTCTACCAATACAAACTTTTATTTTACAAGCTTTTATAAGTTCTTCCAGGTGACGAGCTTTGCCCGGTGTTTACAAGATTAACCCAATCACAATCCAAAGTAGTCCGATCGAACTGTTGGGTTCTCTTTTCAAACTGTAAACTTTACTCCTGGGATAATAGCCAGGTTTTGCTGCAATATGTGGCCGGCAACTATTGGTGTCCCTCTCTTACTCACATGTTAGACAAAGAGGCCAATAGTTGCCGGCCACATATTGCAGTGAAAATGTGGCCCGTTTAGGAGCACCATTACAAAATATTGGGTCTACGAAACTATATAAATTCTGACAATCCGACAATTTGGAACCAGCTCTTTTCAGAAATCACCGAATATATTTTATTTAAACTTGTTATTGTGCAATGCCTACCCTCTAATTACATAAATTTTCCTTTCACGCCTGGTATGCTGAAAGAAATATCTTTTTAGAGATAAGCTCGCCTTTGTACACGTGTTTTTGTTTTGTTTAAATTATTGTGTGCAATAAAGAATTATGAATTGTGATCATAACAAATCCGAGTGGAAACTCGCAGATATCATGTCAGAATTATCAACTTAACTTCGTAACTCGGGTTAACGGAATGACGCAAACTAACTACCAAAACTGAACTCCAGCCTTCATTTCGAGTCCCATTGAGTACGCTTTGGTTCAGGGCGTTGTAGGAAACAATAGTCTTAATCAGTTGTTCAACTTTTGTAACATTGAGATAGTTACCAGAGGAGTTATTTATTACTTTGGAGGATTTTAGCTTTAGTATTATCTCTTCTGTGCTTTAGTGATCACTAGATTACACCAACAGTTCTTGGAGGTTGGTTCTAACCTTAGGATGGTTCTGCCCAGCTTGGATCTGCCAGGACCAGGGTCGCTAAGGATGGCGAAACGAAACGATAACTTTTTATTTATGCAAATTGACATTTGTAATCGCTAAGTGATGTCACCTTAGCGAAACCAAATCGCAGAATTTTGCCCATTAAGTTGAATCGTAAAAACGAGGAGCCTCAAAATAGGTAGTGGCTAAACGACGAACATTGCCAATGACACGCGGAAAACGCATACATAAAAAGTTATCGTTTCGTTTCGCAAGCGTTAGCGTTTAACTTTGTCAAGGGGGGCTTATCTGTTTTCAGTTTAACGTGGTCTTCCTCCAACTTCCAAGTCTTCTAATAAGCTATCTCTTTCTTGCCATCGGATTAGCGACAGGTTATCTTCGAGCGGACGTTTCGATGAGTCTCACTCACATTTCTAAATATACGGACAAGTGCGAGCAGGACTTGCGGACTAAGGGCTCCGATCACACTTGGAGATTGTTACCTCGTAATTGGTGTAAATAGGTTATTTCTACATTAAAATGTACAGCATGATGTCATCCATGTAAACCAAATTAAATATTTTTGCAGAAAGACAAAAGATTTGCAGTTTTCAGATTTTTTCCTTTACTTGTGCTATAGGACCTTGCTTTGTGCCTTTCATGATTGCAGGCCTACGGGAAGTACCCTATAGGTTTTGGGTCGATTACGATTTCGATGTCGGAAAGACGGACAGACGGAACGGACGGACAACAAATTGATTCTATAAGGGTCCCTTTTTCCTTTTAAGGATCAGGGTTCCGATCCGAAAACTAACAACTGATCAAGTAGCGATATTAGCGTGATCTACATCTTATCGTATCATCCGAAACACCGAAAGGTCCGATAACATTTATTTCCTTGTTGAGCTGTTTACTTTTAAACTACTGAACCAATTTTGATAAAACTTATCTAAGAACCATTGCGTTGCCCGCAATGGTTTTTAGATAAGTTTTAGTCTACTTACCATTCACCGCATCAAACGACAGACCGACAGACGCTTCAAACTTATATCATCCCCTCTAACTCTTCTTCTTCGTAATTAAAAATGTATCAGAATACCAAGCAATCCTCGACATTCTTCTCTGCAATGTTACTCGATGTGCCTTTTCTCTCTCAAACGACACGAGACCCGGCTTAGAGGCGATGTTGTCCCCAGGCTATTTCCAGATTCAGGGCGAGACTTCTCGGTGAGCTTGTTCCATCTGTGTAGGTAGAATAGACACAAACTTAGTGTAGGTGTAGCTGCTACTCATCTAATGAGGTCTAAGACATAGAGCGATTTGTAGCATCTACATTCTATTCGTAATAAGAATGCAGTGAAATTTAAATTTAAATCTGTTAACACACACTCACAGGACAGGACACAACCTTCGCGTTCGAAAGTATGCCTTCACTGTGAACTTGGCTTGATAATTGGAAACGATTTGATTGGTTACGGGGCGTGGCTAGGACGCCGGACAGTGATGACTTTACTGCATTCTTATCACGAATAGACTATAGTAAATATTTTTGTATTTGGTGGTTATTTGTACTGTCATTCTTAGAACAGACAACTCATAGCGACAAGAGTGGTCCAAGATCGTAATAGATGCGGTATGTGGCGTTTAGGATTAGAGTTTTTTTGCGTGTTAGGGTGTAAGGGTGTGTAAGGGGGTGTAAGGGTCTGTGAGGGTGTGTAGGGGTGTGTTCCATTGTATGTAAAAGTAAAAATGCATAGAACTTCATGAATTTTCTCATACGGGATGGTGGAGCCCCAGGTAGCCACTTTACTAAGGTGCCCAGGTGTAACTTTTCACAGGCTGTTTAGCCAAAGAACGTTATAACATTTTTTCGTGAGTTGTGATACAAATTCCCGTCTCAGTTTTTCACAAGCTGTCCAAGTCGTATTTGATCTTTTCATCAGTCGGTAGTTTTATAACAATTACATTTCAGTTGTTATGTGCCCGAAGCAGCCTTTTAATGAGACGAGGTTAGGTACCTTACCCACACATAGCTTTTTGTTGTTATTAATTTATGTGTGTGTGCCATGTCAAATAATAAAGGATAATGCTTAGTTGTATAGTTGGTAAATATTTTTAGGTTAATTGAATAATCATTTGAATAAAGCTGCACTATGTATTAGGTCTAACCTGTAATGTAGATGTAAGTTTTAGATAAATAAATAAATAAATAAATGTCCATTGAATAAATGATTTATCTATCTATCTACACATCGGTCAGGATAGGACAAATCGTGTTCAACAGGGCAGTTCGACCCTGTCGTACACATTATCTGTCTAATACAACCACACTGAGACATTACAGTGTTCGCAATAACCACACCACATCAAAGTCAATTGATATTACAAGTTGGTTTATAACATATTCATGCGCTCGCAACTCTTGCTATATGTGACACAAGTGTGACCAGGGAGCACTTATCCAGTGGAGAGCGCATAGATACATTTTCCTTTGAAACACAACTCACCAATTTACGGACGGCTGTGGCGGGGGACGACGTACGAGAGCTGTGATTGGTCAGCCGCTGCGAAACTGTCTGGCGGCCCGTCATCGTACATAGGTTGCGCATGCGAACGTTTGTTGAACACAACAAACGTTTGGCAAGCCGCATTGCCTCGCAGGCGTAGTCAATTGGATATATAGTCTCTGAGTGTGACACAGTCCTCTGAGACTTGATGTCTGCGAGCGGGTCAAAGTTAGGATTTGATCACTATTATAACTGAATACAAAGTGGGTTGATATAAGGAACGGTGCAACAACTATGTATATTCTGGTGACTGAATTCAGTAGAGTTATATATATAAGAGTATTTAGGGGAATGTCAAGTAAAGCACTTCATAAAACCGATATAAATTGTTTATTTTTGAATCCACTTAGCTCAACATAGATACACGGAATTCGTACACGATATATAAGTAGGTACACATGCTACTGTGTTCGTGTCCACGGAACGACTAACTCGTCGCACGGTTATGCTGACATATCAGAACTGTTACCCCTACACTCATCCCCCCCTTTTTGAAAAAAATAATAATAATAATAATAATAATTAATAATTAAATAATACAATATTACACACTAGATTTTTGTTGGTAGTACATCATACATTATTGCTAAATGTGTACCTACTCACGACCCACAATACAACGTAGTTGCTGACTGAGTTCCTGTGACACCAATACTTACAATAACAATGAGTTTCAAGAATGAAATAGGTACCTATCTGCATTTATTTTATTACTTCTGCCAAACCTATCTTGTTACATCCTGAGTTATAAATAACAACTTGAATACAAACTGGGATTATGAGAACTGATATGATACTGCGCCTTTACAATAACACAAATACATAAGTCAATAAGTATACAATACATTTCTTCATTGCATTTCGTGACACAAAAAATAATAATATAAGGTTTCTTTTTGTGAAACCAAAGCAATGACAATCGCGGTAACATGTGTTTCGATGTCCGACTTTAAATTCAATACATACTTATTTATGATAAGACTGTGGTAGTTATCACGAAACAGTTCCTGCCATAAACTAATTCAACTCCTTCAAACTATTGTCGTGACAACGCCGATTTACATATCTAATACACAACCAAGAAAAAAACAAAAGAGAAAACTATACACTAAGACATTCGCATACGTAAGCAGACACTGTATAAGTTTCGTTCAGGATCCGCGAAGATTTTGACTACACATTTTGGTCTTGGTTTGACTTCCCCAACTCTTTCTTAAATAACTTTCTCGTATGTTTCTTGTAGTGTTGGAACGCTACGTACACGTATAGTATGACCACACCAACGATTAACACCATGGTTGATAAATAGTTATTATCGACTCTATCTTCAATGTCCGTAAGGCGCGGACTCGCATTGTTAGCTCCGTTCTGCGCTATAATTATCTCCTCGTTCTTGCTCTGCGTTTTACCCATGATGTTTGCGAAAATAGCAATTTTGGACACTACTTCTGGTTTATCCAAGTGAATCTGTATGTATCCGACAGTGAAATAATTATATCTAACGTAGTTCTCTGCTTATAAGATTCGAATACTGATTACTTACTAAAAAAACTGCCGTATAGGCAACGGTTGCTCTAGTTAGCTATTAAATGCGCTGTACTAAAATACTTTAGCTAAGTAGGTACTTACTTTACATAAATCGGACAGGGAGTTTTATAACTCTGCCGGCGCGGGAACGCCGTTCCACGACCTCTGCGGGTGGTGACGGCAGCGACGGCGGCGGCGGCGGCGGCGTGGGGTTCTGTAGGTAACCGGCCGCGTCGAAAATTCTGGGATATAGTTCGCTACTTTGTCCCTGATTTGTTGATGGCACACACCTAGTGGCGTCATTAGTGTCGGTCTCGTTAAGTATATACGCTGGTTTGAGTCTGTCAATTGAAACCTGTGTCTGTCTATTAGCTAGTTGTACTGTGAAATATTTATCTGACTTCCTAATAACCTTGAATGGCCCGTCGTACGGTGGCTGTAAAGGCTTGCGTACGGCATCATTCCTGATAAATATGTGCGTACATGTCTCAAGGTCTGGGTGCACAAACATGTTCTTTGAATTTGAATGGCATTTTGGTGCCGGTCTAGTCTGCCTAATGATTTCACGTAACTTATCTAAATACTCGTGTTGGTCTAATCGATCTTCGGGGCCTTGGGTATAGAATTCTCCCGGTAACCTAATCGTCTGACCGTACACTAACTCTGCTGGACTTATGCCCGAGTCGCTGCGGATTGCTGCCCTCAATCCTAACAAAACCGTTGGCAACTCATCTGCCCATGAGGTATTCGATAGTCTCGCCATTAGGGCTGCCTTTAGACTGCGGTGCCACCGCTCTACCATGCCGTTACTTTGGGGATGATACGGGGTGGTTCTTATCCTACGGGTACCTACCATACGCATTAATTGGTCAAATAACTCGCTTTCGAATTGGCGGCCCTGGTCAGTCGTAATTCTGGCACAATTTCCAAATCTGCATATCCAGCCTTCATACAGCGTTCTGGCCACTACTTCCGCTGTCATCGTTTCTACTGGAAAGGCCTCCGGCCATCTAGTAAATCGGTCAATCACTGTAACTAAATATCTATACCCCTCCCGGGTAGTCGGAAGCGGCCCCACTAGATCTACATGTATATGCTCAAATCTCTCGCATGTTTCAAATTGACCTACACCGGAAATAGAATGCCGTAATACTTTTGCTCTTTGGCAGGCGATACAAGTTTTGGCCCAAGTGCCTACATCCTTGTTTAATCCTGGCCAGAAATAACTCTTAGCTATCATTTTCCTAGTCGTTCGAATTCCTGGGTGGCTGGTGCCGTGGATTGCGTCGAAAACTTGACGTCTCATGTTTCCTGGTATATAAGGCCGAATATTTTGAGTGGATACTTGAAAATTTTTGATCGCTTCCACTTTTTCATCGAGGGGTCTGATTCCCTCGGATGTTACCTCATAACCTAGGAACACTACCTTATCCTTGGCAAACTGGCACTTGCCCATGTTGATCGTGAGCCCGTTTTGTTCGTAGCGCCTGAGTAAGGCATCTAAATGTTTTTTGTGACATACTTCGCAATGACTAGCTACTATGACGTCATCTATGTAACAAAATAGCTGTGACTTCTCGCAGCCTGTGCTCCCCTCTGCCACACATGTAACTTGCTCTACGTCTTTTAAAACAACATCATTCATAAATCTTTGATAGGTTTGAGCAGCATTACAAAAACCAAAGGTCATGCGGGGAAATTCGAAAAGCCCAAACGGTGTTATTATGGCTGTTTTCTCAATATCTGAAGGATTTACAGGAATGTTGTGAAATGCCTTATTGGCGTCTATGTGGGTAAAAACTTTCTTACCTGCAAGCCCGTACGTAAAATCTTGCATCCTCGGGATGGGGTACCGGTCCGGCTTCGTTGCAGCATTCAGTTGTCTGTAGTCCCCGCACGGGCGAATTTCGCCGTTTTTTTTGGGAACTACGTGGAGTGGGCTGGCCCACTCACTCTTTGACGGGCGGCAGATACCAAGCTCCTGCATGTTCCTGAATTCCTCTTTAACTCTTTTGTACCTATCTGGGGGCAATGGTCTTGCCCTCGCGTGGATTGGGGCACCCTTTGTCTCTATATAATGATGTACCCCGTGTTTTACATCCTGTTTTAGATTGAACGGTTTCGTTACATCGGGGTACCTGGCTAAAATGTCACTACATGCGTTTTTGCAGTCAAAAGTGCTCACCCTAGGCTCGCTGTCTTGCGTCACAAGTCCTGACGCGCTCAAATTTGTAACTCTATCTATGATTTTCCTACCGCTTATGTCCACAATAAGTTTATAGTGATTTAAAAAATCTGCACCTAGTATTGGTCTGCTTACGTTAGCGATTACAAATGTCCATTTTAAAGCCCTCCTTAACCTAAGATTAAGCTCTAAAGTAACAGTACCATACGTCTTGATTTCCGATCCATTCGCTGCATACAGACTATATGTCACATTTTCGCGAGTCAAAAATTTACGCACTTTAGCTTTCGGTATCACTGATATATTTGCCCCAGTGTCAACTAAAAAACGTAACGAATTTTTACGATCATATACACAAAGACGATTTTCCCAGGCAGCGACGTCGTCATCCCCTTCCGTCTTTCCGAAGGTTGCCGCCACTAGTTTTCCGACCGCTTCTTCCATGCACAAGGCTCCTCGCATCTCCTGGCCCTAGCTCCGTATCTGAAGTGGAACCGGCACATCCAGTCTGGGCTGTCCGGTGTCCTCGTGGGCGTCGAGGATCTGTCTCTTGAATTGGGTCTGCCTCTCGAAATGGATCTGTTTCTCTCCACAAAACGCCGTGGATAGCTCTGCACTTCGCCGCGTAGAGCGGCTACTTCCAGTGCCAACTTATTAACTGATGTCATAATCTCGTTCACTGTAAACATCTGTGTGGAGACACTGCTACTCACCGCTGCCACTTCACTCGAGCCCATCATATTTTCCACTATCTTGTCGGCTATATTTGCAAGGTTTTCCAGCGTCTGGTCCTGGCTCACTGTAAGAACCGCTCGGACCGATGCTGGTTGGCGCGCCAACCATAGCCTACGTACCGTTTCTTCATCTGCTTGGCAATTTCGCGCGAGGTCTTTCATCTTGCGTAGCAGTTGTGATGGTTTTTGAGAACCGAGTTCCATCTCGCCTACCAAACGTTGGAATTGTCTTTCCGGTGACTCCTCGTAAACCTTCAATAAACGCTCCTTGAGGGCCTTGTATTTCTCGGTTGCTGGTGGCGTAAAAACTATGTCCGAGACTTGTTGCAGCGCGTCTCGGCCCAGTTTTGATACAGCCAACTGGTACTTATACTCGTCCCCTTGCTTTTGAGGACTCACGATAGCTTCGAACTGAGCAAACCAGAGTCGTGGGTGCTCTTTCCAGAACTCTGGAACCCTCGTCGACACGGAGATCGTGGCCAGCTCAGTTGTGTCTTCCATCTTTACTCGTTCACTGCCTCCGGCTTTCCCTGTGGGCAGCGCCATTACCACTTGAAGGCCTGCTCAGGCGTGGACTCTGAGCAGGGAGTCGTTCCGAGTCCGTTATTCACTTTGTCCAAAGTCGTGGGTCACCAGTTTAGGGGAATGTCAAGTAAAGCACTTCATAAAACCGATATAAATTGTTTATTTTTGAATCCACTTAGCTCAACATAGATACACGGAATTCGTACACGATATATAAGTAGGTACACATGCTACTGTGTTCGTGTCCACGGAACGACTAACTCGTCGCACGGTTATGCTGACATATCAGAACTGTTACCCCTACAAGTATATAATTTCTTTATTGCACGGAAAACAATGTGATACATAGTCTTAAAACAAAGGTAAATAGGCAAAGGCGAGCTTATCTCTAAAAAGAGATTTCTTCCAGCAAACCTAGGCGAGATAGGACTGATTGTTCTGAGAGAATAGTACTAGTGCACAATAAATAAAATGAAGATAAATGAATGGATGAATCTACATATATCTACCATAATATATCTACATAGACCTAAATATGAATACATATATAAAATAAAATAAATATATAGAATACATAAACATACATATACATCTACTTATATAACCAAGATACCTAACACGAAAGAGAAAGGAAGTGTTCTTTCAAACTTTTAGAGAGTTATTCAGGTCACGATAACGAGTGGCAGACGACAAAATCATCATCATCGTTGACTAATTGGAGTTTTTCCAATTAAAAATAAACTATCAAGTGCGAGACTCACAAACCAAGGGGTTCCGATCACTCTTGGAGAGCGTAACTGATGTAATTAGGTTTGCACATAAAAATAAACTAAAGTATGATGTCATCCATGTAAACCAAATTACATATTTCTGCAGAAAGACAAAAATTTGCAGTTTTCAGATTTTTCCCTTTACGTAGTACAACTGGAAGTACCGTGTATGTTTTGGGTCCATTGCGATCAGAAACCTAAAAATACTATCACTCCAATATCGAGGTAATTCGCTGGGATAATTAATGATAATGAGTTAATAGTTCAAAAAACCGGCCAAGTGCGAGTCGGTCTCGCGCACAAAGGGCTCCGTACCATTATCTATAGAAACGGGAAAAAAAATAATGTCTGTTGTATTAAATATTTATTTTGTTCTGTTTTTTAGTATTTGTTGTTACAGCGGCAACAAAAATACAATATCCATCTGTGAAAATTTCAACTGTCTAGCTACCACGGTTAATGAGATATAGCCTGGTGACAGACGGCCGGACAGACGGACGGACAGCGGAGTCCTAGTAATAGGATCCCGTTTAACCCTTTAGGCGAGGAGCCCTAAAAACGAACTCGGCAAGGTCAAGATTGTCTAAAGCAGTCTATCAATTCATAACAAAATCTGTAACAGGAAGAGGAGGAAGGTTTGTGCTTGTATTTATCCTCCTATGTACCTTTACAAAATAGCTGTAAGTATATATGATACATTATGAAATACATTATGAAACAAGACTAGTGAGCAAAGTTGGTATACCTACGACGTTTTTCAACACACTTGTGAGGAAAAATATATAATTATCTTCATCGTTACAGGACATTTTCACAATAAAAACAATGAATGGAAAGTTTTATTTGTTGAAAACTGAAAATGACTGAACAAACTTCGTCTGTTATGACCAACTTTGCTCACTTATTTCATAATGAACTATTACATACACATCGCGTGCACAGTTATGTACCTACCCAAAAATAGCTACTATATACTACGTGACCTGTTCTGAGGGAGGAAAGTCTTCAAAATACCACATTTTATAATATATTGCATATTCTACGGATGGTCACCGAGGGTGATGGGAAATTTCTTTTCAAAATATGTATGAGTCAGGTTAAGGGTACGCTCGTTCATCTGATAACTATTCCGACTATCCATTCATCACGCCCGCCTAGTACTTATTTGATATCATTGTTTGTTTAGTGCTGAATTTATTTAGTCGTGGCCACACAAAGTACCTAATAGTGGCCCAGTAGAGCCACTCCTTCATTGGCTCGGGGCGATAAATAAAGGTGGAGCTGATATTGGACCCGAGGTCTGTTTATTATTGCTACTGACAAGTGTTCCTTGCGCCATGATGTGGAACTGGAACATTTTTTTACACGGTACACAGATTAATAAAGAGTTCACGGTATAAGACTAAACGTACAAATATCTGGTTACCGAGCTTTGCTCGGCGGTTGGCGGTGCGAATCAAACAGACATTTTGTTTTCCTCGTAAGTTTTAGGCTCAGATAAGTCAATCTCTCAGCCTAGTCAGCGTAGGCTGAAAGATTGAATTCTGTGCCTAACACTCACGAAATACCGCATTTCGCCGCAACTATGTATTTCAACCCCATATGTCCCACCAACCTATGCTGCACTCTATATTTATCTGGCAGTAACTGGTTCGCCGACACATCTTATATAACAATAGTTCGCCATTGTTCGGTCGTTCAAGCGGTGTGCTTCTGCGAGCGAAGGGGTTAAGGGATGTTAATTTTCTCCGTAGCTGCAGTGATGGGCTAGCCCCTTGTTACCCAAATAATATGGATAACTGGCTAAAAGTTGGCGTAGTTATGACTCCGCCACCCCGTATGGGGAAAAAGCGTGACTATCAAGGATGCTAAAATAATACACGGCTTGTAGTAAAATCAGGGAGCACTTACCCAGTGGAGAGCGCATAGATACATTTTCCTTTGAAAGACAACTCACCAATTTACGGGCGGCGGGGGACGAGGTAAGAGAGCTGTGATTGGTCAGCCGCTGCGAAACAGTCTGGCGGCCCGCCATCGTAAATAGGTTGCGTATGCGAAGCCGCATTCCCCCGCAGGCGCAGTCAATTGGATATATAGCCTCTGAGTAAAATGCATCATTCAAAACAGCCAAGCTCGTGGAGCTCATTCACTCACCCTGTAGTTTATAAAGTGACACTATTTTAACATCTAATGACACGATATAGCGTACTTTAGACGAAAGTTTTCCTTGCAGCTGTTCATGCTCTGGCATTATGTGGTGTACGAAGCTTGTTAGGATTTATGAGTGTCATTTCACTATCCTATTTTCTCTGGAATACTGTCAGATAATTTTGTATAGAATTTATAAATACAGCACAACACTACGCCTCGTAAACCGCTTAACCCTCTCGCTCCGACGTCTATTGTTCTCGATTGTAAGTTTGTTCGGTTCGGCCTATGTTTATGAGAGTATACCGATTAAGGGATAATTTATAAATTACAAAGTATTATACATAAGTATTATAATTATAACATTCGGTAGATAACAAAGCCTTTAATTTGTTTCAGGTTGCATCAAGTAAAAATGTGCTACTTTAGCATCATTGTGATAATATTCAACTCAGTGCGCAAGTGAAAGTGACAGTGATAGTGTTTAGTGTTGCCATGGAGACGAGGAGGGTGCGAGTCTCTCCCAGGCCACTGGTCCTCCAGTTTTTGGTTTTTGGAGTTGGTAAGTTATTTTCATTCATGACTCTTTTAATAAAAACACGGGTGCGATTTGGAAGGTGTCAAAACCACTAAACTGGCACTAAACTGACATCCTTAAATCCGACAGCTCTTGCGCGGTGGCCACAAATTCCATTTTCAAACACACAATTTTAATTAGTTTGCTTAGTTTAGTTTGTGTTGCTTGGTGAATCGCAGGCACTAACTAACTAACCTATCAACTAAATAAATAAACTATCTCACTAACTCAGCCATGTTTGGTTTAGACTTAGAATAGAATAGAAATAAAAATAGGAATTATTTATTTAGTAAAACACTTCACTTAGGAGTACAATTTACAATTCTAAATTCCATGGCTCCCACATTAGGAAAATCGTGTGTCGTGGGATCCCATTCTGACCTTTTTACTGTTCGGAGTGGAAGGTATGCAAAGTAAACATGATTGTAGGCACCTAGACTTACGGCAAAGTTAACTAAAAATAAGCTAATTTCATTGTTCTTCTAAAAGTTAGTGGACATAATGCATGCAGACAGATAAGTAAAATTAATAATAACAAACATTGTAGGCTATTCTTGAGGTGTCAAAACCACTAAACTAGAGGAACTAAAGGCACTAATGAGAACCTTCAACTCCAAAAATCTTTATTGTCTAACAAATGAAGAGATAGAGCCTTTCAAGATTTATAATGAAATGTTAAAAAAACACGCTTTTCTATATATATATATGTCGCATTAAGATAGTAATAGCCGTGATATGATCATATCCCTTCCTAGTGATATAATCATGTCCCGGGATATAGTAATGAGGTCCTGGTCCATTCATTACTATCATACTAGGGATATGATTATGATACGAGTGCAGTCTAGTTATATAATCTACTCACTAGACTAATCTAGTTAGATAGTTCTAAATCCAACGAAGAAGACAGTAAAACAAAGTTTTTTTGCTTAATCAACTAAATTTATTAAAATAAAACAGCTTCTATGAAAATAATAATTATAATAAATGCAACTCGTTAGTGGGGTTTGGGTTAGTGGGGTGGCATTGGGTTACTGGCCAACTCGACTATCAGCAGTTATTGTTGATAACTAGCTTTTCCTTAAGAGTACTACCACCACCGAGAAACCATATTAAGAAGTCCGTCTGCCGACCGCGCGAGTCGCCCACATAAACCGCGCCTCCCACCTCGCATATCGGTGCAAAAATCGACAGTTCATAACTATCTAACTAGATCAGTCTAGTTAGATGATTATATAACTAGACTGCACTCGTATCATAATCATATCCCTAGTATGATAGTAATGAACCGGTACCTCATTACTATATCCCGGGACATGATTATATCACTAGGGATTTGATCGATCTAAAAAGTATAAACCCAGATACGGTTGCATCGTTTGGTAACAAAGTATGCTTGGCTTCCTTGCGTCTCCATCATCAGATCAGCTCCATGTCAAAAAAATATTGAAATGTCATTTAACTTTTCAACCGACTTCAAAAAAAGGAGGAGGTTCTCAATTCGACCCGTATGTTTTTTTTTTTTTTTCTATGTTTGTTACGCGATTGCTCCGCCAATTATGAACCGATTTGAACAAATCTTTTTTCGGCGTATAGGTAATACCTCAAGGGTGGTCCCATTGACACCAGGTCAGGATCTGATGATGGGATCCTGGAGAAATCGAGAGAACTCTTCAAATATTATAGGCAGACCTATAGTGATTTTTGTGATTTTCATAATAACTCGTGCAAATGCACATGGTAAGCATAATATTGTGATGCGGAACTGCTGATGAAGACCACATATGGCCACCAGATCTGCTCAATACTAGGTACAAATACAATGCGTGGCTGACGGGCAGGCAACGCATAGCCTAAACCGGTGGACCTAGAGCCATGAAACTTTGTACAGGGGTTCCTTAGTAGCGTGGTGAAGCACTGATATGGGATTTGAAAAAATTAATTCCCCAAGGGGGGGGGGGATAAGGGGTTACAGTTAGTATTAAACTCAATATAATCAAATAGGGTTTGTGGAAGTCGGTTTTTTCTAAAGTTTACTTTTTGTTTCAATTATATACATACGTTTCCAAAATTTCAGCTCAATCGGTAAACTGGAAGTGGGTCATACTGTGGTCATACTACATAAGAGCGTTCGATGATTCCGTTACAAACATACAATACAAGCTTATTTGTCTATTATAGTACAACTTGATACAAGTGAAGCAAAAAAAAAAACCTTTTAAAAATAAAGCCACGCGTCTGTATATTTATGACGGAGATGGCAGATGTATATTTCTGATCATCAAATGAATCGATACATTCTTCAAACATAGAAGTTATTTTACAGGACTTCAAAAGACAAATGGACAATTAAATAAATTCAAGTCAATTATTGACAATGAATTAATAATATCCCTAAGTGCGGATAGCAGAGTCACAGTGACAATGATGACAAGTCTTCTATTATTTAGTTCAACCAAATAAACAATTTCGATTATTTCCGATTGTTCTGGTAGGTAACATCCCCACCCTCTTTATAAAACTTATCAAGCGATTAATAACTAAAATGTATTTTGTCCCTTTCTCACAAACACAAATTAGAGATAAGCTCACCTTTGTACATGTTTTTTCCATTATTAAGTGTCTGTTTTCTGTTTTTGTGCAATAAAAGCATAAAAAGTATAAAAAATAATAATTGCAAAGTGAAACAGATAAAGAGATAAGATAAACGAATTTTAACGGCATTTTAGCTATAATGGTTTATTGGACGTTTAAAGATAAACTAATTTTAACGGCATTTTAGCTATAATGGTTTATTGGACGTTTATGAATACGAGCGTTTATAAAAATTTAAGTTATCGCCCGTCATATACACAACCAGTATCTATGGGAATAGACGCGATTATTTTATATATATTTTTTGACTTGAGCAACGACTTCATTTTCAGGACTCACATCACAACCCAATTTATCAAGAACTTGTTACTTTCCGAGTTTGAATCGATTGCTTGATTTATTCAATTGTTTCGAGGAAAAAAGTTCGTTTGATCATCCATCAATGATTTCTCCAAAAACTGTAAGCTGATTAAAGTAGTAAACTACGGAGTTATTATTTATTAATGTTTTATAGCCTGTTTTTAGATATCTATTTATATATAATTGCCTGTGGTAATAAACTAATAATATTTTGCTCAAAGTGTAATGTTTTGTTACTAAGTACTTAAAGATTACTACGAAAATAAATAGAATTGAATGGTACGAACAATAACAAAGTACCTAATTAATCAGATTGATATCAATCAGTACAACTGACTTGACCTAACTGACTTAACCCTGACTGACTTGACCTGATTGACTTGACTGACTTGACCTGTCTGACTTGACCTGTCTGACTTGACCTGTCTGACTTGACCTGTCTGACTTGACCTGTCTGACTTGACCTAACATGATCTGAAGTAACAATAAAATAGCGCGTGATATTTTTGGATAGCAAAATTATGAGATGAAGATTGAAGATATTCACTCACGAAATAATAGTAATAATAAATAATAATAAAATGTATATTTTTCCAACGTACATGGTTTGCCGACACATCTTAAATAACAATAGTTCGCCATTGTTCGGTCGTTCGAGCGGTGTGCTTCTGCGAGAGAAGGGGTCTACCTAATTTGGAACAATATTTTGTGGTTGTGTTATAATAAATGTCAGGCACTTTTAATTGTACGATGGTGCGGAACCCTTCGTGTGAGAGTCCGACTCCCACTTGAACGATTTTATTTAAGTACCTACGTTTAGTGACGCTCAGCCAGTTGTAGTAGAATGTAGTAGTTAAAAGTTAAGGTTATTTTTAAGTATACTAGTATAATTTAAAGCTTGATTAAGTATAAGTGTAAAAACTATTCAAGTATCTATAGTAAGTTCAAGCATGGAATTTAGAATTATTAACTTATTTAGGAAGGCCCAGAAGGAGAAAGCGGCTATTATCTCTTCTGTGATGGCGGGACGACCTGGACACGTTCGAACCAGAGTGGGTCAATCTAGCTCTGACTAGAGATGTGTGGGCTCGAAATGAGGAGGCCTTTGCCCAGCAGTGGGACACATTATAGGCTACGTAAAAAAAACTTATTTAATTTCTTCACAAATTTTATTTGAATAACCAATAGGTGAAGTAATTAAATAATAATATAGTTTCACGCCTTTTCCCATACGGAAGTAATGAAAGTACCTAGTAAATATACAAAGTAAGCTTATAAAAATATGAGCAACTTATATACTTTTAAAACTAGTGGCTCTGTGAGCTGTAGACCTCGCGAGTATGTCGGTGGGAAAGCTGAACTGCTAACACACATAAAAAAAATAACCCAAATAATTTTCTTTCAATAACACATACAAACTTATGAATGTACCTGGTTACGTACATGCAGTATGAAAGTAGCCGCACCAATAACTTTGTAAACTACATTTCGCGATCTTTTATACAACCTATTGACTTTTTACTAAAATTATATAATCTGTTTCACTCTCATAGTCTTTACAAATCCAACGACACCTCATTTGTTAATATCCATCGAGCCGTTTGGGTTGTAGCGATTTTTTTACATTTTAAAACCCCATATCTCCGCCATTTTGAAAAAAATCAAAAAACTGGCTCTAGTAAAAAATTCTATTTATTTTTTCAACCTGCTCACAAAATTTCACGACAATTGGTTCATAAATGCGACCTGTAGAGGAGAACAACCGGACATACAAAAGCATTTTTGCCCAAACCTGAAACGGAGATGCTTCGCTCGCTTCGCTCGCTCATCTGTTTCACTCTCATGGTCTTTAAGAATCCAACGACACCTCATTTGTTAATATCCATCGAGCCGTTTGGGTTGTAGCGATTTTTTTACATTTTAAAACCCCATATCTCCGCCATTTTGAAAAAAATCTAAAAACTGGCTCGAGTAAAAAATTATATTTATTTTTCCAACCTGCTCACAAAATTTCACGAGAATCGGTTCATAAATGCGACCTGTAGAGGAGAACAACCGGACATACGAAAGCATTTTTGCCCAAACCTGAAACGGAGACGCTTCGCTCGCTTCGCTCGCTCGGTCAATAAACATGTGCAATGTAATGAATCGTCTATAGCTATGTCCACACTGGCCTTTTCACGTTCAACTTTCGTCTTCATTTCTATTCAAGCTTCGTTTGGCGCATCATTCAATATTGAATGCGTTAATCATCATAGTTCAGTCACAGATTACTAAATAGTTACTACGTAACAGATACTTCACTCAGTAGGAAATTTCCAATACCTACTGCTATAATAGCCTAATCCGTCGCGTCAGCAACCGCTGCATGCTAAAATGTGCCTAAATGCTCAAGCGTACAGTTGTGATCGCCTCGCACCGCGCGATCTCACACTAATCGCAGGGCTGGCAGACATCGCAGATACTCGTACGATACGAACACAGTTCAAAACGTGCGTGCGCTTGGCTTGCGACAACCATACTGACGTTGAGCGCAGGGCCATAGCCGTGAGCTCCGAGAGCTCGGGCGGGCGGTAGGTAATTATAGCGCGCGAGTACATTCAGTGACGGAGGCCTGGTTCAGTGGTAGATAGCATTATTTGTCCACACTGCGAATTTTCGTCTAACGAGTGTCACGAAACGAGCTCTTTTGACTGCGCCCATGACGCATACCTATTGAACAAATAACCGGCCAAGTGCGAGTCGAACTCGCGCCCTAAGGGTTCCTTACTAATATCTATAAAATATTGCAAAAAAAACACGTTTGTTGTATCGGAGCCCACTTAAATATTTATTTTATTCTGTATTTTAGTGTTTGTTGTTGTAGCGGCAACAGAAATACATCATTTCAACTGTCTAGCTACCACGGTTCATGAGATACGGCCTGTAAAAGACAGACAGATCGACGGACAGACGGACGGACAGCGAAGTCTCAGTAATAGGGTCCCGTTTGGCACCCTTCGGGTACGGAACGAAAACCCTAAAAGGCGCAGTGTGGACATATCTATTGGGGTACAAAAAAGCTCCCTAATAAAAGCCAAGCCAAGAACTTCCGACAAAAAAATATATCCGTGCGCGTATCGTAAGCTGCTTCTTCAGAGTCGTTAAGTTAGCCTAATTATTTTAAAAGCTTTTTAATTCAATTATGGAGGGAGGGTTAATGTATCTCTTTCGGATTAATACCTACCTACATATTACCATGTTGTTCGTAATTAACGTGTTATTTTTAGTATCTATTAGTTCGTTTCAAATTACGTTTTTTTACGATTCACGTGGGCTAGATTTTATTGGCTTATATGAACTGAATTAACTTAAGTAAGTAAAATAAGTATTTTTTTGGTCTCCCAAAATCGATCCATTTGGTGTAATTTTTAGTGGCTTATTTATAATAAGTCTTAAAGCTTACAAGGGCAATTTTTCGAGACAAGTTGCCAGGCAACTATTTTCATCAAATTGCGCCAATATTTCCCGCAATATTGCTTCTAATTGATATTTATGAAGTGGCGCGGTATATGTCCTGTCCACCTACTACCCACTAAATTGCTTGATGTTGCTATGAGTGGCGTTACGTCATAATTGCTTCTAATTGCGCAATTTTAGTTGTATTTGTATGCGTACCTTCTGGCATATTGAATAACCTATGAATAGAAAAACTTTCCTGTAAATCCCTATCAGTCCACCAATATTTTCCATCAAAAAACCACAGGGTACGCCCCAAGGATAATGGCCTCAGAAGATACCTAAATCTTGCTCAATCTCACTGCATAAATGTTTTTCATGACCCTAATAAAAAGGCCCGTCCCTCTTAGGTGGCGTTCTAAGCGTTTAAGTCCCGTACTTTTATATCCCACTGGTATCACTAGCCAGACGTGGCAGGAATTATAACTAGCTCTGACTGTTGAGGCAGCGCCTGAAATAATAAACACGGCAAAACATGAATATTTTAATAAACATAGTAATACAAGTCAGTAGTAAAATAAAGTTTCTGCGTTCAAATGGGTTTCACAGCTGTCAATTTATTAATCTCCCTACGGTCGTGATTCAGTCGTTATAATCTTTCACTTGCTTGTGATTCATAATGGCCCTCTTAGTAAATCCGTCCTTTATTCACCAGTCATGTTGTGTGAAAAACTACTTTAAAGTACTTACCGCATACCAATTCAGAAAGAAAAAAAGATTTTTCCTTATTACCCGATATCGCGATAACCCTTATTCTGGAACTTAATTAATAACTTTCTCTTGGCACCGAGAGTTTAATTTGCAAACAACATTGACTATAAAACTTTTTGAATTACGCGGAAATTTTTGATAACGGAGGCGGAAGCGAGGATTTCTTTTATGAATCTGAAAAGTTTTATAAAAAAACAATTTGTTTCTTTTTCTCCCATTCTCGAGTCTCTTATTTTCTGTATTAAAATGGTAAAAATTGTAATTTATTTAAATTATCGTGACATTTGCTTTAGAACTTACTTACGTCATGGAAAGAACATTTGAAATAGCTGGTAAAATCTGCTTCTTGATATCCAAGTTCCAAGTTTGTTCTATTTTCAAACTCAACTTTGACCTTCTAGCCGGCACCCGCCGGCATCTTTATATAAGTTACTCTATGATCTTTACCGCATCTTGAGTGCTATACTGACATGACTAGGGAAATAAATAGCTTCTTATTCAACTCGGTAATAGTAGCTTGTTTACCAAGGGAAAGAACTATTTTTAAGGCGAGAGTGTTTTTTACTCATAAGTAGAATCCTGAGGGAGCGAGGGATTCAATGTACGTCACTCGAGCCAAAATTGTTTTCACTCCTGAGGTGGACACTCTACTTTTCATCACCCTATATGAGAAATTAGAGTACCTACCTAATATATAAGTACATATTTATAATTAGAATTGTATATTTACACAAATGTGATATGTCCTCTACATAGTTAAAATTTGTTTAGTATTGGCTAAATCTTGAAAATAAGTTCAAAATGCATTTTAAGAAAACTACTTTATTTGTCTTTAATTTTTCCACAGGATTTTGCTGATCTTGTAATTGTTATATCATCTGGAGTAGTCTGGAGTTAAACAGGCTCAATTTAACTCATATTTTTTACTTATATCCACAAATGAAATTTAAATAATTACTTACGGCATTCATATTTGACGCGGTTTGTTCACTAATTTTCCACATTTTTATTATTATTTGACCCGTGTTTCGATATCAATCTTTGTAAGAAGCGGAAGAGAAGTATAGTGATCGAGGGATGATCAGAACGAAAGATGCGCGTGCGAAGACGATTGGACAGCAACTGGATGTGTGTCCTTTGCAGAGGGCGATCCGTTGGTTCACGCTAGCAAGGAGGCACAGCCGAGTTTTCATACTACCCGAAACTAGATGGGCAGTCGAATAATATACTCATTCATGACAACCATTACGCCAATACATCTAGTTGGAAACTTTCGGCAAACTACATACAAGGTTACTTGTACTTTTGTTAGTTGTAAGTACATTATTGGATTTCCCTGAGCGCTGAAACATTTTTACGAAAGAGATCATTACTGAACTTTTGCGTGGGCTCACCTTCGTAAAGTAGAACTTGAACCTACCTATCACTAAAGTTACTCACATGAAGTTGTAGATCATCAACCGTAGGTACCGAGTTCTTTAAGTCATGTGGGCAAGTTAGACGGATAAAGACGTACTGGGAAGAGGGTGCAAATCGTAGCTCCGCAACGTCAGGACGGGTGTGGCCAGCGTAGAAAAGCTAATGCGCTTGGCGAAGAACGGAGAGGAATATGGAGCTGACCGCCAACTTCCAGTTATGGAGAGGCACTCTAAAAACAAGGTTGTCCAAAACTGTTACAGAGTGAATACCCAGAACCGCACGACGACCAGTTGTAAGACCACCAGTAAGATGGACGAATGAGATTGCCATAGCTGGCAAGCAATAATGAAGACGAGATGCTCAGGACCGGTGTAGAAGGCGTGGTAAATAAGTGGCCAATTTTACCCAGTAGTGGGTGAATGTAGACTGATGATCAACGATGACCAACCACACATTGACCTACTGCTTGGATTTGGCTGTTCCAGGCATGTTTTAAGGCTTCTTCTAGCTAGAACTTCCGTAGACAACCAGATCATTGGACAATCAGGCAGTTGGTCTGCGCATAAATTGTAGATCGTGTTCAGCATTACTTTTTTGGCCTTATAGCACATTATTTGGTGTTCAAAAGAACAATGTAATTTACTATCTCAGACAAGACCATTAGTAGCAGACCAAAAATAAAAGGTGCGAAAGATCCTCGACTGTACAAAAAAGACACAGTCTCCACACACATAATCCTGTCCTCCAGTGCAGATTGGCCGACAGTACATCGATCAGGGGACGCACACACGTACATTACATCCGCCAAACTTCGCTTCCAGAGTACAGTAATGTAATTTATTCGTGCGACTGAAGCTGACACACTAGCAGACTTGCCAAGGTACAAGCTAAATAAACCTATATTCAAATTCAAAGTCTTTATCTTGTAGATATCATCAAATAAACATATGAAACACATAATTCTTTGCCTCATTTCAACCTTGGACCACTGTGGGAAAAGAGGGGCGAAAAAACTCCTATGGAACTTCCACATGCTTGATATCAAGTTGTGTAATATAATGAGCAACAGGCTGTGTAAGCGGGAATATCAAAGCTATTGATTTCACGTTGCTAACAAGTTCAGTACACTGTTCTGTGAAATAACAATACCCCTTGCATATTGCAATGCTGCTACAGCCAGAACCACTATCGCTTATCAGTGGTCATCATCATCATAATCATAATCACCAGCCTGTCAGAAAACCTACTGTGGAATAAATGCCATTTCACTCGGTCCTTTGCAACCCGCGTCCATATTATAAAGGTACGATACTAGGCGTCACGATGGATAGAGATTTAGTTTGGTGCTTGTAGTACGTTTTGTAGAGGTTTTTCAAGCGTATAGATGTACCACAATGTTGAAATGACTTAAAAACCTGGAGCACGATTCTCGCGCCTTCGATATACTGATATCGAGACCTATATTGACAGATTCCCCTACAAAATCACTCGATATAGGTGTAGATATCGTATATAGAATGCGCGAGAATCATGCTCCTGACTGCGCGGGATGCGATGTCATGTATGGACACGATACCTACCTAATGAGCCTACGAAATCTGTCTTCTGACTTCACAATATGTACTACACAAAATAAACAAATATCGGTCCTCACAGCCATAATTCATCTCAATGACAATGAGGGTAAACGCCACAAAGTCACTTAAAGGCATACGTACTATTGGTTACCTGGATAACAGTATTTTCTATGTAGAAACCAAAGTACAGGACCGACTCCTGATTTTCAAAAAATGGGACCAACCTGAAGAGTTTCCCTGTTATATAAAAAAATAATTTTTGAAATTGGTTAATAAATAATACCAGTTTCGAAGTAACACACATAAAAAAATATATTATAACACAACCGAATTGTTAATCCCCTCCTTTTTTGAAGTCGGTTAAAAAGTAATAAGTAAGACCAAAGTAAGAGTAAAGTCTCAGTCGAGTATGCGAGCCTGAACCCAGTTGTATAATGTACAGCCCCCACCATTAAGGGCCAGGGGTTTCGGAGACTGTCGTGCTGGTAATTTTTTCTTCTTGTAGCTTTTACAAACCTCGTTTTTATGGCGGCAGTAACTTTGTGTAGACACGTGTTGCTCGTTAACACTTTAGGGCGTAGTTCGTGCGTGCGATTGTACTTGGCGCTGAATGCGATTTAATTACGGGTAGTATTTAGAATTTGTTTGTGTTCACCCCTGTACTTTATGTAAGTTTTAATATTTGTAAGAACTGGAGGCCTAATAACAACTCTAAACAGTACTTCCCTGCTTTTTCGTACTTGTTATTGTGCACTGCCTACCCTTTCATTATATAATTTTTCCTTTCACGCCTGGTTTGCTGGAAGAGATCTCTTTTTAGAGATAAGCTCGCCTTTGTACATGTGTTTTCTTTTAATGTAACTGTTTAAATTATTGTGTGCAATAAAGAATTGTGAATTAAAAAACGAGCGTTGGTACCGAATTAAGACGATTGTCCAGCAAAATGCCCATCTTTAAAAAGTTATTCCAGCAGTTTGAGATACTTCCTCAATCCACAAAAAAAAATGTTATAAAACCGTCCCTTGGCTAAAAATTTTGTGTTTGAAAACATCCTAATGCAATTGGAAACAATATGGAAAAAAAAAACTAATAGTTGTTTTTTACCTAAAACGAGTTATTCCAGGAACTCTACAAGGAACACAGGTATGGTTGTTATGTGTAAAAATCGGTATCAAAATATCTAAAAAATAAGAGATTAACATTTTAGAAATCATCAGTGTGCAGAAATCAATCATCTTTTTTGCACTTTTCGCACTTTTTGCGCGGACGTATGTGTCGCGCTGCAGTTTACGCCATTATATACTTTATTTTATCATTTTTATTTTATGATTTTGGAAAATTTCCACCACCACAAACCCAGTTGCTAATTTTAGCGTTACCAGGCGCCTCAAACCAACCTAACCGTTGACATCGTTGAAATATGAAATCCCATATGAAAAGTAAGCATATTCAGTGAAATACTTGTTTATATTTCCTTTACTTTCATCCTATCTCATAAGTTAAAACATTTACCATTACTTAGGCCGGCCACATACAGCCGGAATATTTCCGATTCGGAATTCCGGCTAGCCTTTAGAAAGAGGTCGCAGATGCTTATGCCGATTTTTAACCGACTTCCCAAAGGAGGAGGTTTACAATTCGTCCGGATGTTTGTTTGTTTTTTTTTTATTTTTATTTTTTTATGTATGTTCCCCGATAGCGCCTAAACGGATGGACCGATTTGGAAATTTTTTTTATTTGAAAGGGTTTACCTTCCCATTGGTCCCATTGACACCAGGTCAGGATCTGATGATGGGATCCTGGAGAAATCGAGGGAACTCTTCAAATATTATAGGCAGACCTATAGTTATTTTTGTGTTTTTCATAATAACTCGTGCAAATGCATATGGTAAGCATAATATTGTGATGCGGAACTGCTGATGAAAACCACATATGGCCACCAGATCTGCTCAATACTAGGTACAAATACAATGCGTGGCTGACGGGCAGGCAACGCATAGCCTAAACCGGTGGACCTAGAGCCATGAAACTTTGTACAGGGGTTCCTTAGTAGCGTGGGGTAGCACTGATGTGGGATTTGACAAAATTAATTCCCCAAGGGGGGGGGGGGATAAGGGGTTACAGTTTGTATTAAACTCAATCTAATCAAATAGGGTTTGTGGAAGTCGGTTTTTTCTAAAGTTTACTTTTTGTTTCAATTATTTATATACTAGATTAGTGTATATAATGACGATATCTGTTAAAACTACTTGGAACATTGTGTCAAGCCTGTCACTGTCATATTTATTTTGAATATATTGTGATAGTGTTTTTACCTTCAGTTGGAAAATATACTTTGCATAGTAAACAAGTATTTGTTTATTCATAGCCCCAAACAAATGGTTATGGGCCAATAAAACTAGTTATGGATAAACCAACTCATAGTGGAGACCACCAAATGCCAATGGATAAACCAACTCATAGTGGAGACCACCAATCTTCGCGGGTCATTACAAGACTAAATGGTCATAATTTTTCAACGTGGGTGTTTGCTCTAGAGTGCTGGCTAACAGACCATGATCTGTGGGACGTCGTCACCGTTCCAGCCAACCTCGAGGACCCCATTGCCAAGCGCAGGGACGCAAAGGCACGTGCAAAAATATGTCTTGCGTGCGAAGAGGGAATATATCCCATAATAAGGTCAGCTAAAACTGCGTCTGAGACCCTTAACTCCCTCAAAAAGGCATTCGCAGGTACTGGCCTCATACGACGACTTCGCCTTATGAAGAAACTCTTAGCAACTTCCTTTAATGGAAATATTCAGGAATACACGAACAAAATGCTCGCCACGCAGCAGGAACTCCAAGCTATCGAAGCTGCAGTTGACGATGAGTTCCTGGCAATAATGATGCTGTCAGGTCTTCCAGAAAAATTTCAGCCTCTGGTCATGGCTCTCGAACACTCCAATACGAAGATTACGTCAGAGAATGTCGTTTCGGCTCTTCTAAAAGAAGATCAACGACGAGTTACGCCTATCAGAACCGTAGAGACACACCGGGATACAGCTGCTGCACTTCAAGCAAAGAAGAGCCAGAATGTCACTAAGAAATTCTGTGTTTACTGCAAGAAAAATGGCCACGCAGTTTCAGAGTGTAGAAAAGTTCTAAATAAGAAGAATGTAAAAAGTGATTTAGGTTCTAATTACACTTCAGAGTTCACACTTTCATCCTGTTTCACTAATTTTTCATCTACTCCTACAGGTTCTCAGGATTGGATCATAGATTCAGGAGCTACCTCTCACATGAGCAACAGGAGCGACTGGTATTTGTCGATGTCGTCCTACGTAACGCCGATTAATGTTGCAAATAAGGAGAAATTAATGAGCCGTGGTATAGGTACAGTTCAGATTCCTATTTCAGAGCATGTCAGTAAAATCGAGCGAGTCTTATTCATTCCTGATCTGGCTACAAATTTACTTTCTGTTAGCAAAATAACTGAAAAGGGCTTTGATGTTTTGTTTACATCGAAAGATGTCAAAATATGTCAGAGTGGCAACTGTCAGGTGACAGGCCCTGTCATAGCGACAGGATCAAGCCATAGAGGTATGTACAAACTAAATAAAAATACTTCTCAGGCCTATGTCACACAAACAACGAAGGAGGAAGCATTGCTATGGCACAGACGCCTAGGTCATTTAAACCCAAGAAGTTTGTCTATTTTAAAAAGTAAGCAGACTGGCGTAAATTTTAGCGGGAATATGGACGTGAAATGTATTCCCTGTTTACAAGGTAAACTTGCTAAGAAACCATTCAAAAGTTCTACAAGCAAATCGAGTAAAGTCCTACAATTAGTACATTCGGATCTATGCGGACCTATGAGTGCGCATTCGTGGGGCGGTTCTCTTTATTTGATAACTTTTACTGACGATTTTAGTCGCAAAACTTTTGGATATTTTTTAAAATTAAAGTCCAAAGTTTTTTCAAAGTTTGTAGAATTTAAATACTTAGTTGAGAACCAAACTGGCGAAAGAATCAAAATTTTGCGGACGGACAACGGTGGTGAATATGTAAATAATGATTTCACTTTATTCCTAAAGGAAAGCGGCATCGTACACCAGACTACAGTCCCGTATACTCCGCAACAAAATGGCGTATCAGAACGTGCAAACCGTACGATCATTGAAAAAGCCAGATGTATGCTCCAGGATTCCAAACTACCGACTTCATACTGGGGAGAAGCAGTAAATACGGCGATCTATATCAAGAATCGAGTGCCTACAATGGCTCTAGGAAACAAAATTCCTGAAGAATTATGGACGGGCAAGAAGGTCAATCTTTCACATATGAAAGTCTTCGGATGCGAAGCTCATGCCCTAGTCCCGAAGGAAAAACGTTCGAAACTCGACTCCAAGACTAAAAAATGCATCTTTGTTGGATACTCAACAGAAAGCAAAGCCTATCGCCTTGTTGAACCCCAAAATCCTCGGGTAATAATCACGGCCCGAGATATTGTCTTTATTGAAAATAAAGAACAAGATGAACCGGTACAAGAGTCCAATATACAATCGTCTAGCAGTCAACAACTGTCTCCAACTTCAACGTCAAAAGTCGTGACATTCATTAAAGACGAAGACCCAGTTCCTGACTTTCAGCCGCCACTACTACCAGCCGAAACTCATCCTCAAAGTGAGGAACATCCTGAGCCGGCAGAAGCGATAGATGATCCTGTGACTGCACCAGACTATCCCGAGGAACAGCCTGATTCTGACTCAGTTGTACAGTCAGAACCCCCTTTAACTGTACAGTCGGAACCTGAAAGAAGATATCCTCTTCGCAGCAGGCAACCTCCTGAAAGGTACCAGTCCAACCTTTACCTGACTACTGATCAGGAACCAGAGAGCTATAAAGAAGTCGAACATCCGCAAAAAGAAAAATGGTTGGAAGCGATGCAAGCAGAGTACAACTCCTTGTTAAAACATGGAACTTGGACCTTAGCAGACAGACCTACTGACAGAAAAACAACGAAATGTAAATGGGTCTACAAAATCAAAAAGGATACTTCAGGCCGTATCACAAAATTCAAAGCCAGGCTCGTAGCAAAAGGCTTCACCCAAGTGGCTGGTGTGGATTATGGTGAAACCTTCTCTCCTGTGGCCAGATTATCATCGGTTCGACTATTAATGGCCTACGCAGCCCACCATGGACTACAAATGGACCACCTAGATGTGGAAACCGCCTTTTTGAACGGAGACCTAGATGAGGAGATTTACATGGAGCAACCAGAGGGATTTTCAACAAACCCAAAAGAAAAAGTATGCCTACTGAAAAAAGCCCTGTACGGCTTGAAGCAGGCTCCACGTCAGTGGAACTTAAAAGTAAGTCAGGCAATGGCAGAGATGTCACTGACTCAAGCTCAATCAGAGCACTGTATATACTACAGAAGATGCGGCAACGACCTACTGATTGTTGCAGTGTTTGTGGACGACTTCTTCGTGCTAAGCACAAATGATAAAATGAAGGCAGACTTCAAGAGCAACCTTGAGAAAAAGTTCACTATAAAGGATCTTGGGGAACTCAAAGACTGCCTCGGAATGAGAGTATCTCAGACTGAAGATGGAATAAAACTCGATCAAACAAAATATATAGAGAAGCTGATAGAAAAGTTCGGTATGCAAGACGCAATTTCAGTCACGACACCCATGGAATCAGGTCTAAAGCTAACTCTTCCTAGCAAGGAAGAAGAAGTAGACGTACCATACCAAGAGCTTATCGGGTCGCTAATGTACCTTGCAATATGCACTAGACCTGACATCGCTCACACGGTCTCCTACCTGTCGCAATTCAATGCACATTACGGGGGGGTACACTGGAAGGCCGCTAAGCGGGTCCTTCGTTACCTCAAAGGGACCAAAGATATGGCTCTTAACTTCTCGCGTAAATCTGAACTTTACCCCTTGGGGTACGTGGATGCCGACTACGGCAATAATCTCGTGGACCGTCGATCATATACCGGCTTCGTGTTCATGATGAGTGGAGCTCCAGTGTCATGGGAATCCCGCAAGCAGCGCACAGTAGCCCTCTCCAGTACGGAAGCGGAGTACATGGCATTGGGCGAGGCTTGCAAGGAGGCCATATATCTTCATAAACTTATCACTGAAGTATTCCATCTCACGAACACCCTCATCATACACACGGATAATCAGAGTTCCATCAAACTGGCCACAAACAACACATACCACGCCCGCACCAAACACATCGACATCAAACATCACTTCATACGCCAATCATTATCCGAACATAGATTCATACTCAAATACATTCATACCACAGAAATGACTGCCGACATCCTCACCAAACCTTTGCCAAAACTGAAGCACTACAAGTGTATAAATAGCTTAGGGTTAGGTTAGGTATGTATATGAATTTTGTGTGTTTAATATGTTTTTTGGTGTATAAAGTTTATTAGTTTTATTTTGTCATGTGAGGTGTTTTTATACAGGGTATTTGTGGTATTATTATTATACAGGCTGTACACATTGCGGGGGGGTGTTAAAACTACTTGGAACATTGTGTCAAACCTGTCACTGTCATATTTATTTTGAATATATTGTGATAGTGTTTTTACCTTCAGTTGGAAAATATACTTTGCATAGTAAACAAGTATTTGTTTATTCATAGCCCCAAACAAATATATCACAATACGAGAACCGTCGGAAATTATTAGTTTTCGAGTAATTAATTATTAAAATTTAGATAGATAGATAGATAGATAAATCATTTATTCAAAGGACATGGTACACACACATAAATTAATAACAAAAAAATCAATTTAAATAGACGGCACTTAATAGCACGCACTATGCAATTAACAGTAGGTACCTACAGCTGTGTGGTTATGTGACTGTACCACGGCAGTGAAATGGCCCTGACTCAGCAATGTCACAGACGAATCTGTGACGCTGGTATTCTGCCAGGGCCAAAGCGGACGCACAACAGTGGCTCAAGTACTTACACAATTTAATTTATATAAGTAATTACATAAGAAAAACAAAATTAAATAATGAAATTAGTTATGTTATTAATGGAATTGAAAATTGAAATAATTGGTTTCAAATTGAAATAATAAAGTTTCCATTTTGAGGTTACAAAAACTCACAAAAGTTGATATGAAAACATAGGCCCCATGTTCCGAAATCGATTACAGCGTCTACGAAGCCGTTTCGAGTTAGTTTTGTCGATACAAATCGATAGCATCTTAGACGCTGTAATCGATTATGGCGCTGACGGCGATGTCGCGGAACGCACCGCTTATTTTGTATTGCGCGGCTTATTTTGTATTGCGTTTTGTTCTTGCTATGCTAAAAGCGTGTTTCAATGCTATTGAGAAATAACCTGTACTATTATTGTTATTTAAGAATATACTAATAAAAATTAAAAGTGAATTAATATTGTTTTATTTTCAAGTCTTAAAGTTAGTTCTCATGTAGTTTCACAGAACCAAATTGGTTAGTATAGGTCACTTTCTGTTTGAATACTAAAGATAGGTTGTGTTAGGTCACAACGTTGTGAAACAACCGGAGCCGAGTGAAGCGGAGCGGAGCGAGGCGACCCAATGAAGTTTCACAGAACCAAATGGATGGTATAGGTCACTTTCTGTTTGAATACTAAAGATAGGTTGTGTTAGGTCACAACGTTGTGAAACACCCGGAGCCGAGTGAAGCGGAGCGGAGCGAGGCGACCAATGAAGTTTCACAGAACTAAATTGGATGTTACAGGTTACTTCTCAGTGAAAACTAAGGATTTTTTGTAAAAAAATGCAAAAGGTCAATTTCAAATTCAAGGTCGACGCCCTTAGGTTTAATATATTTTAAACAACGGCGAAAAGAACAAAAAGTAGAAATTTCTGGGGAAAAATATCAAGTTTAAAGTCAAGGTCAATGACCCGAGGTCAACGTACTTAGAACATCGTTAAGGCAAAAAATTGGGTTTTTTTTTTTTGCGAAAAATTTGCTTAAGGTCAAGTTCAAGGTTAAGGTGAATGACCTCTAGGTAAATGACCTTTTCATGACATTTTACTTCAAAAAAGCGGCCAAATCCGTCATTTCCTCACCCTAATACTCCCACATCCCCACGTGTCCCGAATGCTTGAAATGGCGATTTTCAAAAAATCATAACTCAAAAACTAAAGAATTCCGACGGTTCACGTATTTAGATATCGTCATTAAATACACTAATCTAGCATAGAAAAAATCAGCATAGAAAAAATCAGCATAAGCATCTGCGACCGCCCTCTTTCTAAAGTCCTTCCGGAATTCCGAAACGGGATTCAATCCCATACGAATCCGCGAAAATTCCGAACGGAAAACTTCCGTTTGTATGTGGTAGATCCATAGCTTTGTATGAGTTTACTGCGTTCGGGATAATTCCGCTACGGAATTCCGAATTGGAAAACCGACTGTATGTGGCGGCCCTTATACCTAGCGACACCTACACACAAGTAGATATAATGTACAAATCATGAAACAAAGTCCGTGTCAGAAATTGGGGCTGCAAACCCGACACAGACCCGAGATCTGAGATAAGCAAACCGAGGTTCATTCGACGAGAGATTGGAGATACGTCAACATATCACTGTTATTGGAAGGACAGCCTAATGGATGGACGGAGTTGATTATGATGGTAATTCTCAGTAACATAGTTATTAGTTGGATCCGGTGGTGTGACTGAAATCTCAAATATAGTTTCGAATTCATAATTTCAGTTCGAAATTCATTTCATTATTTAAAACGCTTTTCTCACTCAAGTAGTCGCTATTATATATATACGCTCTTATTCATAAACATCCAATAAACCTATTATAGCTAAAATGCCGTTAAAATTTGTTTGTCTTTCTCTTTCACTTTGACATTTGTGTTTGTGAGAAAGGGACAAAACACATTTTAGTTATCAAAGGCTTGATAAGTTTTATGAATAAGAGGGTTATAATTTAACGTGCGATGTTACATTGACCTTTTTGATGCCCCGTTCTGTCCCGATGTAAAATTGGAATATCGGGTATTTATACCCTACTCAGAGGCGGATATTGATTTTCTGGTATCTGCACGCACACATAGCATGCCTGCCCTGTAGGCCTAGACAAAGTTAATAACGCTACGAATTCGAAACGAAACGAAAACTCAAAATGTATGCGATTTGACATTTGGTGACGCCGCTGTCTAGCGTGAATAACTGTCAAATCGCATAAATATTCTTAGCGTTTCGTGCGAACGATAATAGCGTTTTGCATCTTGTCTAGGGGGGCTGGTCGCGACGCGAGAAAGTGAAGACAGACCGTCTCCGCGAAAAAACCTCCGGGGGCTCTCGGCACGCTTCGGGTGCTGCTGCACATTTTAAAAGTACCTCTAACGGTGTATGTGTAAGGAACCCTTATAGTTTCGTTAAGTCTGTCTGTCCGTTTGTCCGTATGTCACAGCAACTTTATTCCAACAAAATATATCAAAAATAGCAAAGATAACATTGTCATTCACACTATGAAAAATAATGTAACAACACAAACATCCAGTGATCCAGTGATGTAATTACTTGCTACTACGGAACCCTTCATGGGCGAGTCAGACTCTCACTTGGCCTCTTTGTTTTTTTTTTTCAATTTCACCAACATCATTAATTGGGTCTATATTAATGAAGTAACTAAAACGTTACCAGTTACCCGCACCTCCCAAATTACGGGTAATAAAATAAGTTACCCGAATAGCCGGGTTTCCCTTGAAACCGGATAAATTGTAAGCATTTCCTATTTATAAACTCAAGACGCACCGTTTTTCTACGTAACTGAATCTGAAACCCCACTAACACCTGAAGACTCGAGTAAAAGCACTCACGTCTGCATAGAAATACAAAAATTTAAAAGGAATCCTAACCCTTTGCCCTTAGAGAATAATGGCGAGAACTGCAACAAAACCACGAGAGCCCGCAGTTGTCAGCAGCAAGACCCCTGGCCTTCGATTCCACTCATCACTGCACAATCGTTGGCCTGTCCACTTATTTTAAACCCCCGCCCGACGAAGGCAAAAGGGGTGTTATGACTTTGACGTGTGAGTCACTCTGTGTGTCTGTCTGTCTGTCTCTCAGCACGTAGAGCGTAAGCGGGTGAACCGATTTGAATTTTGTTTTTTTTTTATTCGAAAGTAGATTTCTTGGAGCTGGTTGTTATGGTACCATCGAGCTGGTCTGATGATGGAGTCCAAAAGTGGGAGCTAGAACCCTATGATAAATCCGTCGAATTTGGGCTCATTAGGTTTGTTGTGACAAGCGCTTTGAGAATATGGTACCATCCAGCTGATTTGATGATGGAGTGCGAAGATCGAAGGTGGGAGCTGGAACCCTGGGATGCTAACTAGTAAACCCATCGAGTTTAGACTCATTAGATTCGTTGTGATGAGACCTTTTAATTTCACCTGGTGATGAATAGTATGATAGAATGATATATTAGTAATATTATGATTTATTTATGTTACCTACCTGTTCTATATTTTATTTTTCTCTGTCCATCCTGGGTTTGCTGGAAGAGATCTCTCTTTCGAGATAAGCTTGCCTTTGTAAATTACTTCTCTGTATTTTCTGTTTTTTGTCTTTTATGTGCAATAAATATATATCTACAAATATACAAAATGAATCTGGAAGACTGATTTTATGCGGGGGTTTTTTAATGCTAAAGTTATTAATCATTAGTCAAAGATAACCCCCTATTTCCCGAGACGGTTCCCCAAGGTTAGGATTAAGATTAGCTAAAGAGCAACTAACTAATTTCAACCAATCACGTTCCGCTATCAGAAACGCACGTGCCGCTATTTTGAAGTAATTATCGATTAATTAAATCATAACCTTTGATCAGCGTCTCGGAATTCAGTAGTAGCGAACTAAGCTGACAGCTTGATATCCGAGATCACTTGCCCGATTGACATAAATTTTATCAATAAACGCGTGTTCTTAGTTAGTAAACAGACTTAGTTCATTAAATATACCCCTGTACTGTAGCCTATTCATTCGAGCCATACGATTAAATAAAGTAAGAACTTTAGTAAGAACAAAAGTTACCTCTGGAATCAGGTAGTCTCACTGATGTCACATTAGAATATCTAATTTGAAATGCCAGATCCCTGGCTCATCTTCATCATTGCAAGCAGACCGAGACATTTCGGGCAGTAAAAGTACAACGACAAATTAACGACAGATAAAAAAGACGACACTACTGGTGGGTTGGCAACGACACTACGTATACTCTATCCATGCCAAAAAACAACTTGACGGCTAACCGAAAACTTCATAAAATCCACTTTTTAAACACTAGGGATGTTACCAAAACAATCGGAAAGAATCGAAATTGTTTATTCAGTCTTCTAACAGAAGAGTTGTCATCGTCATCACTGCTATCAGCACTTAGAGATATAATTAGTTCATTTTCAACTATTATTGTCTATTCTCATGTCTCTTAACAAATCTTGTAAAATCATACCCGATTCACAAAGGGTGTATCTGTATCGCTTCTTTTGATTAATCGATTTTTATGAGCATATCCCCTCACTTACAGGCTATGATTGACATCTGTCAAGTTGCCTGTTATATTAGATACAATATAGTGCGGCTGGTAGTGTCGTTGCCAACAAATGAATTCTTAGCAGAATCAGCCTTATTCACTCTACCCAGAACCCGGTAGGACTGGGCGGGTAATAAAATTACTGCCGATTTATCCCCAACTGGCCATTCCATACACCCGCGTCTACGGAACCTCTGACTGATTTCGGTCCGGGTATTCCAGCTACAAAGGGTGGTTTTGTTGACCACAAGTTTATGTGTTGTGTGTTGTTGCTGCCAAAGGATGGAAGTTGACTCATGGTTTTGTAGTTAATACTTTTATTCACTACTCTTCTTTAAGTGCCTTATCGGAGGTCGGCTATCATTTAACGGCGACTTCCGTGGCGTTGCGATGGAGAGTGTGCTTTCAAAGCAAGATATCCCGGGTTTAAATCCCGACTGGAGAGAAAATTAATTCCCAGGTCTTGGATGTTAATAAAAAATGTTTTGGAGGTAACATCAATCACTACAAGTTTGTGAAAGTTTTGTCTATAGCTGCTTTTTTAAAACAGTCACTTAACATCCCATATCCCATAGGCATAGTCACAAACGGCTGTACTAAACAAGTATACTTATTTAAGTCTATCACATAATTATCATAATCCAGGTTCCATACAAGAGCCTCAAACCCCTTACCGGCCCTCAGGCGGTCCAGTGGACCAAAAAACAGTGTTGGTAAATATTCCGTCTTTCCTTTGACAGCATCTTTACTTTGAGCACTCGAATTCAAAGGCAAGTCATTTTAATCTAATAGTCCTTAAGCAACCGTCTTGTAGATAAAGGTCTAATTGGATTATAAGTACGCGTTTGGGCTTTTAATGTTAACTCATTCCTTTCTTACTTTTTTTTTTTATTTTGTGTTGTCTGCTTAATCGCAATCTAAAGGATAGGGCCTTCAATAAATCGATGCGGTTCTCCGGCTCGCTTGGCTTACTTGTAAACCTGACCTTTTAACCCTGAGTTGCACAAAACTTTTGTTTAGCAAATCCTAAAAGTGGAAACTGACCAACGACGTTACGGGGCGTAATGTAACATGTTACACAGCGGAAAAACATTCAACACACAACAAAAACGGAGAGCATCCATGCAGTACTGTATGAACTTTCCCCGTAACACTACACGTACTGTCTGAATGAATATTCGCTGTGTACCCATGTTACATTACACCTCGTAACGTTTTGGTCAGTTCCCACCTTTAGGATAGAGACAAATGACAATTCTATGAGATTTCCGACCAAAACAGTAGGTAGGCTAGTTGATGAAGCAATTTGTCTCATGAAACTCAGGGTAAATCGCGTAAGTTAGCCGGTACCTACGGCCATCTGAACTTGGAAGCGAACGAAACAAAAGCCACATAGAATCGGGTCACCCATCCAGTACTCGTCTCGGCCGGATGTTGCTGAACCCGCACGATCGTTTCCAACGCGCGGATACCGCTCGGCCACGAACGTTTCTACTGAAGTCTGTTTTATTAAGTGCCTGGCCGATTTATCAGCTCTCGGCATAAGACGAAATAACGCAACTTATTTATTAGTCGTTGCAAACCTAACAAACTCTTTTATGGCCATTTTATTGCTAAATAAATTAACAAAACACTTATAACAACTCGGTATTTTTATATTTCTGTCTGCAACGTTGTGTACTAAGAGGTCTGATAAAACTCAGGTAACGTTTATTAGTCCCTGAAGGCACCTATTCTTACGAATGGCTTAGACTTAAGACTTCAGTCTAGACTTGGTATGTAATATCACTGAGTAATATCAAAGAGGTTTCACGATTCTCATAAACGAGTATGTACAGCTTTCATATTTACATACACAAGTATTGGGACTGATTCCAGTAGCGTCACATCACAACTGCGAGTCAACACTACTTTCAACTCAAAAATTAGTTGTCAAAGTTAATCAGATTCTCTAAAGGGCTCTACTCACGATGCAATCTGTCTCACGCTTTGTTGCTGCAACTTGTATTTCTCTCTCTGTCTATCTTCCTGTTCTGTCCTTCTCTAGTGGTAGCAAGGCATCCTGCCTTCTGAGTTGTAACGACACATTTGCAAGCCAGGTTGCATCGTGAGTAGAACCCTTACAGCTGGGAGCGGTTTATCATTACGGGTTCAACGTAACGTAGGTAGCAAGATCTGGTGATTTATTTTCACTCCATCATCAACCGGGATTCGAACCCAGGACCTCCCACATCTGAGGCAAAACCTCGACCTCAACACCGTGGAGTCAAAATAAGCGTACAAAAGCTACCAAACTAACCTGTTAACAAAACCCTGAATTTGCAACTCTGTGGTAATGAACACCTAACTTACATGTTGGCTTGTATCTTACTTAGTGCACCTACATTACCGCGGCTAATTTAACCAAACTTTAATATCAAATTTGCATTAAAACATCCGCCTTGGAAGCCTTAAGCTCTGATAAAGTTCAAACAAGACGGTGTAAGCGTTACTCGCTGTGGCTTTATGAGTTGAAAGCACGCGACTGGCTAATGAAATAGGTATTTTAGCTACAGCTGTGCAAGGCTTGGTTAATAAAAATTTGGACGGATAATGCACTTTACAAAAACGTATTTTAGCTCCTTTATTGCTTGGAATAAGGGTGGGAATTCGATATCATTTGGTTAGTCAGCGTCAAAGTAAAAGGGGGAGTTCATTAAATTATTCATTTTGATGGAGTGCTATTTTGTCGTTTGGGAGATATAACGTATTTTCGCCCGGTTTCTCGTACACTTTTTTCCTCAAAATTACGCGACGCGTTTAAATGTAGTTTGGGTTACTGGAAGATTCAACTGACAGGCTGTCATAATCTCCTATAGGCCTGACGACTATATCAAATAATCAAAGATTTAATGATTCTAGAGGAAAATACATAGAAAATGAATTTAAAATACTAATTTCATCTGATTTAAAACATTGAGATTAATTATTTTCAATAAATCGAAAAGTTAAAATACTGCATTCGGCCATTTTGATCGAAACAGGAATCATAGCGCATGACGCTGCATGACGTCATGACTATGTAAACATCACTGTGTTTTGTTGTGATTTATGCTAATTACTCATTTGGACATTGACATGCGTGACATCAAAGCCGACGCCATGACACCTGAGAGCTTTTTTCGCGCACCATTACAAAATATTAGAAAAATGGCTTTAAACTTCGTCAAACTTTAGTTTATTTCCGAAATAAAGTTTTTTCGTGAATATTAAATGTGTACCCACATTACGGAAGATGATTTCAAAATCTTTCGTGATGCCTATTTAGAGCCTTTTTGGATTTCCGAAAGCATTTTTGACCGAGCGAGCGAAGCGAGCGAAGCGTCTCCGTTTCAGGTTTGGGCAAAAATGCTTTCGTATGTCCGGTTGTTCTCCTCTACAGGTCGCATTTATGAACCGATTCTCGTGAAATTTTGTGAGCAGGTTGGAAAAATAAATAGAATTTTTTACTCGAGCCAGTTTTTTGATTTTTTTCAAAATGGCGGAGATATGGGGTTTTAAAATGTAAAAAAATCGCTACAACCCAAACGGCTCGATGGATATTAACAAATGAGGTGTCGTTGGATTCGTAAAGACCATGAGAGTGAAACAGATGAGCGAGCGAAGCGAGCGAAGCGTCTCCGTTTCAGGTTTGGGCAAAAATGCTTTTGTATGTCCGGTTGTTCTCCTCTACAGGTCGCATTTATGAACCGATTCTCGTGAAATTTTGTGAGCAGGTTGAAAAAATAAATAGAATTTTTTACTCGAGCCAGTTTTTTGATTTTTTTCAAAATGGCGGAGATATGGGGTTTTAAAATGTAAAAAAATCGCTACAACCCAAACGGCTCGATGGATATTAACAAATGAGGTGTCGTTGGATTTGTAAAGACTATGAGAGTGAAACAGATTATATAATTTTAGTAAAAAGTCAATAGGTTGTATAAAAGATCGCGAAATGTAGTTTACAAAGTTATTGGTGCGGCTACTTTCATACTGCATGTACGTAACCAGGTACATTCATAAGTTTGTATGTGTTATTGAAAGAAAATTATTTGGGTTATTTTTTTATGTGTGTTAGCAGTTCAGCTTTCCCACCGACATACTCGCGAGGTCTACAGCTCACAGAGCCACTAGTTTGTAAGTCAACAGATTGTTGGCAGGCAGGATATTCGATTTGTAATTGGAGAATATTGAACAATTAGTGTCATCCCGATTATCTCGAATTTAACTTCATATGATTCAACTTCCAAGGATGTTTCATTAAAACCAAGTGAGTAAAAAGGTACGTTCCTCCGTTGTAACAAAAAACATAGAAATAGGTAATTCAAATTCTGCAACTTATCTTTTCAGCTAAAAAATTACAGATTGGTATTGTCCCTTTCAGTATAGTTTTTACGTGGTGGCATTTTCACGGATTAACACATAAGTAATCATAATCATTTTATTCACTAAACAACATAGTTGTATGTGAACATTAATACACCAGAGTCTTAACTACTACTTACAACACTTAAATTTAATCTATAGTAGAAGTAATTTTTTTATGTTAAAAAGTCTAGTGATCGATATATGTATTTAAAATGTTCAAAATTAAAATTAAAAGCCATCAAGGTCCAAGGTCCAAGCCACAAGAGCTTAGGCGTTTATTTATTGTGATATCTAAGACTTGAAATTAAAAACTCTTGAATAACTAAACTTTTCTTGGAGAAAAGAAGTAGAAACAAACAGTTTCATTGATCTGAGAAACTTTTACAACAAACTGTCAACAGACGAACGTGAATTTGATGTTTGGCCTAAGAATAGAGAGAAAGCTATGTGCTAGAGGGAAACAAAAATAAGCGAAAGGGCTGGGTTACCACATACAATATAAATTCAGCCTTCAACAGTAGATCACCTAATTTTCCAATCATTTGCGTTCTAGAAACTCAAAGCTTGTCAAATGATAATTGTGACAAACTGCTGACTGATACGTCAAATTTAAATCGTACGAGAAACCGGCCGTAAGTATCAGACACACACACATGCACACACATTCAGTTCAGTGAATCAAGCTTCTCACCTTTCACTCAGTGGTTGGTAGCTTCATGAAATAAGTAGCTGCCAATTAAAATTTTACAAGTGTCAACATTATTCAATCCGACAATCTTTTTGGCAATGATGCCACTTTCGTACCTTAGTCCTGAAAGATGCTCACTATTGTATCGCTATTCCGTAGGTATGACCGGTAGCTAATTAGAACGCTCGCATTGAAATTTGAAACATGGGAATGCGATACGCACAGTTCCGAAAGCTCGGTAAGCTTTCTGTAGGTACGTAGGTACCGTGCGTATAGAGACGGTGCAATGCAAAATTGCAAACCGATATCGCACGCTCGACCGTACTGACAATAGAGAAAACGCGTAAAAAGCGGTTATCAACAAGTTTGGTTAGGTTTTGTGAAATACACACATCATTCCTCCCATAATTATAATATACAGTGTGAAATTAAATTAGCTGACCATATTTTGAGCAGAACTATCCCGGGGAAAACTTGTATGACAAATGACATTTTAAAATGAGGTGATCTGATCAGTCTGGTGTCTATGAAAAAGTTACAAGTTATCCCCAGGATGGTTAGTCTAGTCTGCTAATGAATGAGAGGTTCCAAAGATGTTGACCCGTATGTGCTCACCGCCCATTTTTAAAACGCCTAATAGTCTGTGTTATTAAAAAGTATTTATTTGTTTTAAAAAGTGAATGGTTCTAATCTTTAGAGTAAAAAGTTGGGCACATAAGGACACATAAATTGCTTCCTTAACACTGTATTAGTTCATGTCTAAAATGTATTGTGACGTCATGTTTATGTTGGAATACATCAACATACATTAAACTTGTATACACGACCCAGGTCTCGTCTCACTATCTCCGAGGAAACCCGGTTATTGGAGTTTTGTCCGTACACACAATTTCCTTTGCTAACATTGGATTTCCATCTTTAACGGAAGGAGCGGGGAACGGAATTTACATTCAATCATGTTTAAAAGTACTATACCGTCGTTCGGTAGGAACTCCGGAGACATTGGACACAGGGAAAATAAGTTTTGACTAAAATAACGGTTTTAACCCGAAGGGAGTTTTGAAAATCGGTCCGGCCTGCGCGGGCTGAATTTATATGTTTCCTATAACTTCTGAAACACGTTTAGAAATTTAAAGTTGTCACTTTACGTATTTATTGACAAGAATCTGTCATTTGTTTCTAATACATATATTCAAAGTTTCGTGCAACTCAGGGTTAGTCCCACCTAGTCATGCCCACTAGAAGTAATTACGTTTATTTTAGGTGGGAGAGAACAGAATACCAAAAATAAATAATGTTCAAACAATATTGTTTGGATACATATCTGACATCTCAAAGAATAAGAGTATAAGGTACTCTCATAGATGTTACTGTTACTGATTTATTTTATTACCTAACTAAGTGTTTCTAAAGTAAGTGAACTGTATAATTATTTTTGAGAAATAAATATCTTAAACCATAACTGTCTCTCGTTTGAGTAATGTAATGGTGACACATAATATAACCTTTAAAGCAGAACTTAATGTGAGTAGCCATCTATGTATGACATTGAAAGTAACATTTGAACCTAACAAAAATATAATTTATTGTTTTCATTGAAACAGACGAATAAGATGAATAATTTCGCCTCATCGCCCGGAAAGTGCATAATTAATTTGCATCAAATAGCCAATAACTCAGACTTGTACCCCAAACGCCCCTACCCGCTTACGCACCTAAATTTTTCCTCAAGCACTCAACTCGAGGCGCCCCCTTGCCACGCAAAACGCGGCTTTCTAAATAGCTGTGATAAATCACCACTCAGGCGCAATACAAGTACAGTACTGCCAAGGTGAATTCGCTGTAGAAATGGAGTAGGAACTATATTTACTATCTGCACCTTTTATAGATTCGATGTTATTTAGAGGAGTTTCGAATGCAAGGACGTCCCGTGCCTGGAAATGAGGACTGACTGTTGTAACCAGAGCTTGGCCAGATCGCGTAGTCTGCAGACTATTTCAATTTCAAGATATAATGAAGCAACGCCCGACGCCCAAGGCGATATGATGAGCTAGATTCTACGTTGACTTGATAGAAGATCAGTCGCTCGCTCGAGGCTAAACCAGTCTGACGCGCCCGCGGTAATTAGCGCAAGAAAATATCGAACGTTGATCTAAAATGGTGAAATGTTACAAGTGCGCACGGGTCGTTAACAATAAGAGTCCAGGTATTCAGTGTAGTAAGTGCAGTAAATGGATACATGCTACATGTGCATCAATCACGGCAGAACAGCTAAACGTATTGTACGCAACGGAGTCGGTCGACTGGAAATGTCGCGTATGTACCGGTACTTTGAAAAAACCGAAGCGCCTATCATGCATCATGCCGGATCCAGAAGACGACGACAATACCGACGGGGAGGCATTACCGAACGAAGACCCTCGTGAGGATTACCAAACCATGATGGGACGTATGTTACGGGAAGTTCGGCAGGTTATACGGGATGAACTGGAAAAAACACTCCAGTTCTACTCGAACAAAATAGACGACTACGAAACGAAAGTCAATGGATATGTTGATAATATAAAAACAGTCGAGAGACAATGCACGGACCTAAAAAACCATTGCAAAAATTTAGCTTTGAAGAACGAAATACTTGAACAAAAAGTGAATGCCATTGAACAAAAACAAATGACAAATCACGTCGAAATCTGTGGCAGGAGAAAGAGAAGGAAGATATTAAAGAGATTGTCACATCAGTAATCGAAAAGATAAATCTACCAATACAAGAAGTCGAAAAAGCATACAGGAAGAAAATAAAGAACAAGTCAGGAAACAGTAATACATCCTCAGATATCATTATCGTAGCACTGAGAGAGGGATGCCGTGATAAATGGCTGCAAGCCGCAAAACAATGGAATACAGGAAAAAAAGACAATGAAAAAATATATATCCGGGAATCTCTCACTCCGAATAATTCATTTCTACTCTGGAAGGCTAAACAAGAGCTTAAGTCAACCAACTTATTTAAGTATGTGTGGTATAAAAATGGATCGGTACTGGCAAGAAAAGGAGATAATGAAAAAGCCTACCCGATAAGATGTATTACAGATATAGAAAAACTGACAAACAGCGTAACCAGGAGCGAATCTTAAATGGCCGGCATATAACCAGACTAACTTACCTATAACCAAAAGAGGGCAGCATAAATAATATCTCAGAAGAAAACTATAACACCTGGAATGAATTCACGGATTATACTCCATACAATCACAACTCTCTAACTATTCTAAACATCAATATCAGATCGATGATCAAAAACTTTAACCAACTGGAATTTATCATAACAAACAGCTCACGGCTAGTTCATATCGTAGTAATATGCGAAGCAAACATATCTCAAGCATATACAGGGATGTTCGAAATGGAAGACTATACTATGTACTTCGAATTGAGAAATGCAAAGAAAGGAGGAGGAATTATAATATACGTCCATAAAAGTGTCACATTCACGAGGAAGACGGCATGTACATGTAATTTTGAATGTGTTATAGGTGAAATATTAACAAGTGATAATAGCGTTGTAGGAATGTGTGCTGTATATAGACCACCCGGCCGAAATAAAAACCAATTCATAACAGAATTATTCAATATATTGTGTAAGTACCCAGTAAGCAAAAATTATATACTTTTAGGAGATATAAATATTGATCTAAAAACATCAAACACGACGGCTAATAGATATCTGAATAAAATGTATGAATTGGGTTTAGAGTGTGGTATCAGTCAATACACGCGCATCGAAAAGAAACTAGACATGATAACCAAATCCTGTATAGACCACATATTCATGCGCGACATTGATACAAACGAAAACAGATGTGTCCGAACAGCGGTAATAAATAACGCTCTCGCAGACCACTTTATAACCGGTCTATCAATCACTGATAACTCAAAGAAAATCAATAGTAAACAATATAAATACATTACAAAACTAGATAACGATAAAATACGTAACAATCTAAAATGCGTTGACTGGAACCAAGCTCTAAATTACCAAAACCCGAACGATATACTAAACTTTATAAATGTAAATTTTAAAAATGTGTATGATAACAGTAGAATAGAGATAAAAATAAACACAAGTAAACGAAGGCAATGTGAGTGGAACTGCAACAGTATAACAAAGATGTGTAAAAAAAGAGATGAACTGTTTGCAATATGGAAAAAGAATGAGTGTAATTTAGAAAATAGACTTTTATATAATAGATATAGAAATAAAACTAATAAACAGATAAATAAGGTAAAAAACAACCATACCAAAAAGACTATAAGTGAAAACTTCAGGAACCCAAAGAAAATGTGGGAAGTAATTAATAAACTGTGTGGTAGAATTGTTAAATCAATAGACGACACTATAACTAAGGCTTTTAAAAATCATCAAATAGATAATATAACAAACAGATTTGCAGAAGAATTCCAGAACAATGTAAAGAAAATATGTAACCCATGTAGTAGACCACTATTAAATGAAGAAACATATATAAATGTACCCAACACATGTATGAGAATTAAAAAGATAAGTGATAGGGTGGTGCAAGCAATAATTAAGAACTTAAATGATAAGAAGAGCCCTGGCTACGATGGAATCAGAGCATCGGATATAAAAAGTATTAATTCAAAGATTACACCAGTAATAACACATTTAATTAATGCATGCATTACCACATCAACATATCCAAATGACCTCAAATTAGGAATAATAAGACCAGTGCATAAGAAAGGCAGCTTTACAGACATAAATAATTATAGGCCCATAACCATTTTATCATGCATAGACAAAATTATAGAAAAATATTTTGGCCACCAGTTAAACCAATATCTATCACTTAACAAAATTATTCACGAAAACCAATATGGATTCCAACAGAAAAAGAATACTAGTCAGTTATTAAGTAAATTTACAAATGAGGTCAACGGCTACTTAAACGCAAAACAACAGGTACTGGCAATATTTGTAGACTTCAGTAAAGCATTTGAAACTTTAAACTACCCAACATTGTACCAAAAACTTCAGCAAGGTGGAATACAGGGCCCGCTACTGGAATGGTTTAAAGACTACCATAATAACAGATTTACTTCGGTAAGTATTGCAGGCACACGAAGTAAGCAGATACCTACCGAAGTGGGCTCGGCACAGGGATCAATCCTGGCACCGACTGAATACTTATTATATGTAAATGACATGTGTAAAATATTTAACGGCGGGTCTGTGTATCAGTTTGCTGATGACACCTGTTTACTATATGCACACAAAAATGTTATGGAGGCTCAAAAGAGACTTCAGGCAAACTATAATATACTATGTAAATGGGCCCACGATGTTGGATTAGTTATAAATGCACAAAAAACTAAGCTTATGCATATCCACTCCCCATATCTCAAAATAACAACACAACCAAAAATCGTGGCCCACGATCACCAGTGTATGCACCAATGTAATTACAGTGGCACTGAATGTATAGGATTCTGTGACAGGTTGGACCTAGTTGAACAACATACATATCTAGGCATGATAATAGATACACATTTCAATTGGGGTCCACATATTGAATCTATATGCAAACGGTTAAGAGCTATAATGGGTAGACTGGTAATGTTAAAGCATAAATTACCTTTTAACATTCTTAGACTGCTATATTTATCACTAGCAGATTCAATAATGAGTTATGGCTTAAGCAGCTATGGAAGAACATATAAAACATACATTGATAATATATATAAAATACAACTTAGAATGCTAAAAAATATTATTCCAACTAAGATAAAAATGCAATACAAAGAGGATGATAAAGCAATATTCGATTATTGTAAAATAATCGATGTATACAACAAAACAAATATGTTAATTATATGTGAAGAAATAAATAATATCCACAATGTACAACGTCGTACGCGACCCACACAAATGCGATCACTATCATACATGCCTACCTATGTTATACCTAGATTTAATAATGACTATGGTCGTCGAACAACGCTATGTATTTTACCGCAGATACTCAATGCAATCCCAAACGAGGTCATAGATTCCATATGTTTAGATAGCCATAAATGTAAAACTATACTAAAAAGGTACCATCAACAGCGAAAGGAAAAAATAGTCGGCCTACGTGGCCTGTCATAAGTCCTAAGTATTAATAGTTAAGAGCGCTTATGGCTCGCGGGATGCAGCTTGGCCGGCGTATGCTGTGTGTGACTCGCTCTCGCACAAAGTATATCTCTGTGCGAGAGCGGGACACGCGCGGCGGGCGCTGGCCGAGTTGCATTACGGGAGTGATACCTTGGATTATATAATAATAGTATAAGTGTAAGTATGTATTAGTTGTTTGTGCTCACAAATCTGGGAGTAGAAGCAACTATAACTTAAATATAAATATAAGAAAATTAGTTAATATGTAAGGATCCGCCTCGATGGAGCAAGTAGAACAAATAACAATATACTTACAGCTAAAGATACCAAAAATCCTGAATAAATTAAGTATGTATCTGCTGTGCTCCATTGAGACAGGTCAATAAAACATGCGTCAGAGGGTTCATTGCCCTGGAACGAGCGACAGAGATCACGCATAAACCAAATAGGTTTCTGTGATTGCTCCGCAAACTTAGTTTTTAATAGATTTCATTTTGTAACATGGATAATAAAGAAAAAAAAAAAAAAAAAAAAAAAAAAAAAAAAAAAAAAAAAAAAAAAAAAAAAAAAAGAAGCCGAAGCTACCGGGAAATTGGTAACCTGGTCACCGTATATTTCAATATATCTATCCGATCATATATCTTATAGAGCTAATATAATACTTTGTCGGTTTTCGATGAGGTAAGTAAGTAACAAATTGTATGTTCCAGTAAATTGGCAAAACCTTGGGCCTAAAATACTCTACACTACAACTCATCAAACTTAGAACAACAATCAAGTTCTGAAACGAAAATTCAGTGAGAATTGTTTTATGCGATAAGTTGCTAAAGTAAGAATAATTCGGTTACGGACATTCTGACGGAAACCTTTATATTTCCATTAGATATGTAGCGATCAGCTAGCCCTCTAGTCACATTGAAATTGGAAAAAGATGTATTGCACTTTGTTTTTGTCTTAACAAGTAAATTCACCGTAGTTTCCCTGCACATGGCAGTTTAATTAAACTTCATATTATGTTAACACAAGTTTCGTCAGCAATTTCTGTAATAGAGATCTTAAGACGGTAAACAACAGTTAATGGGTTAAGCTGGGTAATTCTTAGATATGCTGATGTGGGGTATAAGACGTATGGTTTTCTACGGGTGTATTACCTAAGTGTGCGGGTGTCAGGATGCAGTAATTAGAATGTGTGGATTTAGGCCGGGGTGCTGTGGCGATTATATCTACGTCGACAAATGCGAAAGAAATATCATATTTTCTTGGGTTCTTCCTGGGGTGTAGGGATAGGCAAAGTGGGCCCCTGTTTAGCCTTATACAAAGATGTTAATTATGCGGTGCAAAGTATTATGTATCTAAAATATCTCAAAAGGAATCATTTAAAACTTGCATTATCTGTCTCTAAATGGCCAAATTTGCAATAAGTATAGGGATTTTAGGGGGTAAAAAATTGAACGAGCTTAGGTCTCGTAACTGAAAAATCGCGTATTTCCGAGTTTTCATGCTTTTCTCATACCCGTGCAATAAGATTGACAATTTCACTTCAGTACAATGAAAACAAGGCATAAATTCCAATGACAATCAAAAAGTTAGTTAACTCATTGTGACCATCAAGTGACACTTTTCGGCCCGTGTCTTCGGAAAATTCACACAAAAAGGTTTCAAACAAATAAGGTCGAATCTAAATTCATCATCTGCTATTCAACCTTCTTACTTGCTACTTAGCAAACAGGCACTTTGTTTTACGTGTAGGCTGAAAGATTGAATATCTGTGCCTAACCCTCACGAGGAAAACAAAATGCCTGTTTGCTTCTCGTTTGCAGAAGCATATCGATTAATGTTAAATGCATTCTGATGAATATGAATTCAATGTTTTGCTGTGTTTGTACCACTAACCGCCGAGCAAAGCTTGATTATTTGAGCCGACTATTTGATTAGTGAAATTCTCAGCTCAGAAATCGGAGGTCAATCATATTCCTATGTCAAAGCAGAAACCTATAAGTATAATGAATGTATCTTCATAAATGGTACCAACTACCAGACGATGTGTTGGATTGTGGCCTTTGTGATAGGCTTGCTTTGATTGCTTGCTTGGATTTATCTCTGATTATTATATATTTTGGCGTGAGGTTCATTTCTAATGTTCCTGCTAAAGCTTAATCTAAATAAAATTATGAGAGAATTTGTTTTCTTGCGACGTCATGAATAATTTATGTGATGTCGCTGATTCTGATTCCACAACAAACACTAGGTATCCCATTATTTGTATATCATTACATACTTATATCTCACATATTCACATAGTTTTTAGTTAAGAATAATAAAAAAGCCCAGGTCTTGGATGTTTACATGTTTCTGATGTCGCTGTTTCTGGTTCCCATGACGCAGGGTATCCTAGTGTGGGGCCAGAAGCAATGTATGTGCATGTATGTAAATGTTTATGTTTTAATAAAATAAAAAGCATTAATTAAATCCTTTAAAACTTGCAAGCGTAAACAAACACTTATAAGAACTATGAACTACCGAGGAAATCATAATCATAAATTAGTTTATAAGGCGCCCTCATAATATAGGTTTTAATTTCAAACTATTTCTCAACACTTCCTTCGTATTCGCATTTGACTGTTTATTTATGTTTCAACTTGAGAGGAAACCACAATCATAAATCGTAGCTCCTCATATAAATATTTTTTTCGTGTACCTCGTGAGGTAGGAATATCAGTATCGTACCCAAGTCATTCCTAATGGATAGCCAGGGAAGGAATTGCTCGCGGTGTCGCTGTTTTATTGCTATCTCGCCAAGTAAACTATCAGGGGGTTAGGAATATACATTGGGGTTATAATTTATACAAGTAAGGCTATAAACCAGTGTGCGGTAAGGGTGGTATCTAATTGGGGACTTGATTATATAGTCAAATAATATAAATAAAAAGCTCTTTAGTTTTTCCAAAAGTTTACTAATATCTAGGTAAGAACTTATTTTCTTGAATGAATTCTTGAATACTTCTGTATCTTCTTTGCTTACTTCAATGCACGTTGAAACAGATAATAATTTGACGTAATAATTAATTCTTGTGAAATGACAGTTTCCAACAATTTATTTCAATGTTTTTCCATTACTGACATAATTCTGATTCGCGTATCGCGTTCATCACGGGGCGCACTAAAAAACTTTAATGCAATGGCCCTCAGTAGCGGGTGTGACGGCCCTTCCTAGAGGTCGCAATATACGGAGTTTCGTGAACAAAAGATGTCCTTTGGCAGGATTGATCTGTAGGTCCAAAGGATGGATTTAAGAAGTGGAGCCACCTGGATTTGTTGTGCAGGGGCAAGAGGAGGAGGGGCAAAGTTTGTATGGGCAAAAATAAAATACTTGACCCATGAAGCTGTAATGAAGGTTAGAGAACCAGGATGTAAGTTCAGTAATTAAAGGCATCCAGCGAATTACCACGACCTTTTCAGGGTCAGCAAGTCTATTCACCTTGAGGGTTTTTCCATTGAAATTTATAATGAAAGAGTTAAAAATCTTAAAGACCAACATTTTAGTTTATTTTAGTTACAAGTTAATGATGGGCTTTATATTCAGTGGCAATTCATCATTATGGCTTGAAACATAATAATTGAAACAAAAAGTAAACTTTAGAAAAAACCGACTTCCACAAACCCTATTTGATTAGATTGAGTTTAATACAAACTGTAACCCCTTATCCCCCCCCCCCCCTCGGGGAATTAATTTTGTCAAATCCCATATCAGTGCTACCCCACGCTACTAAGGAACCCCTGTACAAAGTTTCATGGCTCTAGGTCCACCGGTTTAGGCTATGCGTTGCCTGCCCGTCAGCCACGCATTGTATTTGTACCTAGTATTGAGCAGATCTGGTGGCCATATGTGGTCTTCATCAGCAGTGCCGCATCACAATATTATTATTATGCTTACCATGTGCATTTGCACGAGTTATTATGAAAAACACAAAAATCACTATAGGTCTGCCTATAATATTTGAAGAGTTCTCTCGATTTCTCCAGGATCCCATCATCAGATCCTGACCTGGTGTCAATGGGACCACCCTTGAGGTATTACCTATACGCCGAAAAAAGATTTGTTCAAATCGGTTCATAATTGGCGGAGCAATCGCGTAACAAACATAGAAAAAAAAAAAAAAAAACATACGGGTCGAATTGAGAACCTCCTCCTTTTTTTGAAGTCGGTTGAAAAGAGTAGACTTTATGGAGTATGTAATTAAATGAAATTACGCAGGTTGATAACTGAAGTTGTCCTCGAGCGTGCTATTTAAAAATGTAAGAACACGCGGCGTCTTTCAATTCTTTGGTAAGTAGAAGGACAAACTAGTGGTCTGGGAAATGGTAAAGTATAGACATTTCCCAATAAAACGTCATTAGTAGGTCATTTAATGTAATATTTATAATATAACAGAGCGAATAAGTTTATTTCTATTATATTCTAAGTTAATTGATCTTCCTCAAAAGCTACTAAGGATTTTGAGGAAAAAGATCATTACTTTATACTTACTTTACTTTATACTTTATTGCACAGACACTTAATATTAGAAAAAACATGTACAAAGGCGAGCTTATCTCTAATAAGAGATCTCTTCCAGCAAACCCAATCATTAAACACTCTCTCTCCCTAAAATTTCGTCAGCTAATCGAAGTACGTCTAGTTTTCTCGCTTAGCGGTCAGAAAATTGAAAGAAAAGTAGCGGGCGGGTGGTCCTTATTATAAGGTTGAAACCTGCCTCGGCGGTGCTATGCAGTCTTGCACGCAAGGTTGACGTCAAACCTGAAAATTACAATGTTTTGTGATACTGAAGATTAATCGCTTGCATATTAATTTACAGCTAGTCACTCTGCGTAGGTATGCTGTGAACTCATTTTCAAGCTTCAGAGTTTACGTAGTGTAGTCACGCAGAAGATGTCGGTTCTAAGCCCGTTGAGCAGGTTTAGAATAGTTAAGTACTTATATCTTGTATTTTTTTTTTCGTAAGTTCTAAGGCTACTCTGGTAGAAAATATTAAGAGGAATCGTTTTTAGGGTTCCATACCCGAAGGGTGCCAAACGGGACCCTATTACTGAGACTTCGCTGTCCGTCCGTCTGTCTGTCACCAGGCTGTATCTCATGAACCGTGGTAGCTAGACAGTTGAAATTTTCACAGATAATGTATTTCTATTGCCGCTATAACAACAAATACTAAAAATCAAAAGAAATTTAATATTAAGGGGGGCTCCCATACAACAAACGTGATTTTTTTTGCTCATTTTTGCTCGATATTGATAATGGTAGCAGGTAGACGCTTAAACTGTTCACAATATATTGAGTATATTATTCAATTAAAAAATAAATAATTAAATTAATATTTAGGAGGGCTCCAATACTTTTTTTTTTTGCGGTTTTTTATAGATAATGGTACGGAACCCGTCGTGCGCGGGTCCGACTCGCACTTGGCCGGTTATTATTCTTTATAAGCACAATTTATGGCATAGCCGCCGTAACATAGGGCGAAAATACATCGCGCATTAAAAAAATACGGCGGCTCAAATGTCACTGACCGCATTTGACATAGCATAGGAAAAATGAATGTGAATTAATGACGATCAGACCAAATAATTAATTCGTGTAGTTTAAAAATTGGCAGAAATATTCTTTGAGGTGTCCAGGTGGGGGGGTGAACCAGCGGCGGAGTAGGGGGGGGGGGGCGAAGTTTTATTTTGCTTGTATCTCGAAAGATATCTCTTTAGTCATTTCTACATTAATAATGTTTAATAATTGAAACAAAAAGTAAACTTTAGAAAAAACCGACTTCCACAAACCCTATTTGATTAGATTGAGTTTAATACAAACTGTAACCCCTTATCCCCCCACCCTTGGGGAATTAATTTTGTCAAATCCCATATCAGTGCTACCCCACGCTACTAAGGAACCTCTGTACAAAGTTTCATGGCTCTAGGTCCACCGGTTTAGGCTATGCGTTGCCTGCCCGTCACCCACGCATTGTATTTGTACCTAGTATTGAGCAGATCTGGTGGCCATATGTGGTCTTCATCAGCAGTTCCGCATCACAATATTATGCTTACCATGTGCATTTGCACGAGTTATTATGAAAAACACAAAAATCACTATAGGTCTGCCTATAATATTTGAAGAGTTCCCTCAATTTCTCCAGGATCCCATCATCAGATCCTGACCTGGTGTCAATGGGACCACCCTTGAGGTATTACCTATACGTCGAAAAAAGATTTGTTCAAATCGGTTCATAATTGGCGGAGTAATCGCGTAACAAACATAGAAAAAAAAAAAAAAAAACATACGGGTCGAATTGAGAACCTCCTCCTTTTTTGAAGTCGGTTGAAAAGGTGTGACACGTGGCACGCGCCAAGAATCTCCCGAAAATTATGAATAAATGGTAATGACGAAATGAATAAGAAGGGATTTACAAGAATCCGGAATATTCTTTCTAATCCCTTTTCTATTAGCAGGTTTTAAATCTTATCAAGATCGACACAAAGGTTAATGTTGCCCGTCAGGAATGATTAATGCTTTTGTTTCTAAAACCCGCCAATTCTGCCAAGGGCTACCGAAGGGTTTCCTTAGGGTCAATTGTCATTACGTCATTAGCTCGATTTCTTAAGAGCTGTAAGTAGGTACTTTAGCCCAAATCGTATTGTTAACTCCTAATTCATTCGCCTTATACCTACGTCGGTTGGGCCAGTGTAGGAGACGAAGATTGCAAATGTACAGGGTATTTTTTAGAAAAAACGTCTAACGTTGATCGTTGTAGCGATGATCCTTGAAATTACCTGTATATGTTTTCACAACAGACTAACTTTAGGCCCTGTACAAACAAAACACCTAGTAGTTATTTACCTCGTGAGCAATAAACCCCGCTCTAAGGATTAAAAAGTTAAGCCTCGTGCACACTAGTGTTGCCGAACTATCGATAGTTTTACTATCGATAGTAAAACGCCAAAATCATCTATACAATCGATAGGCCTATCGATAGTATCGATACTATCGATAGTATCGATAGACTATCGATACTATCGTTGTGACGTCAACAATCGATAGTCTATCGATAGGCTATCGATAGGGCACTATCGAGCGGCAACACTAGTGCACACGTTGCTCACTTGGAGCCGGCGTCCTGTATCACCGTCGGATAATGTTTATCAACTGGCTTTAGGGTTAGTGTGGCCAGGTGAAGGTAAATGGAAAACCGCTACAAAATTATTATTAACAATCACATTAATTGGTTCGCCGACACATCTTACATAACAATAGTTCGCCATTGTTCGGTCGTTCGAGCGGTGTGCTTCTGCGAGTGAAGCGGTTAAAATCTTAATCAAATCAGTTTCACAGATGAGGTCAGGTATCTCAAATGGATAATTGTGAAAAAGCTTTAAAAAGACAAAACTAAGAGTCGCAGCATTTTGTGTAGCGATTTGCAGGAGCACAGTAATACTGCTCACTTTTTACCCATAACAAAAAATGAATTAATGATAAATTAAGGTACACCATTGGTACCGTTCAGAGCTATGCACGATTCTTTCGGTAAATATTTTTTACATTTTCAGTATAGGTTCATATTTTTGTATGTATTAATAAAATATCAAGATGCTAATAATAAGATTTCTGTACAAAAATTCTGAAGATACTGAGTAAATCCGAAGAGTTACGGAAAAAATAAACGAAGTGAAGCCTCAGGAATCCCTGTGAGATTAAACTTTAACCTCCCCCCCTCATCTTCTTAAACACATTATACGCCTCTTAAGACATCCTCCCCCTCCCGTTCCCCTCCTTCATTAGTCTCTGGTCGTACAAGAAAACGAATGTACTAAAGTTGTGATGTTTCCTGGTAATAGAATACAACTACCTACTAATTTTATTAACTTTCATTTTCGCGAATATCATTTCAAATAGACTTCGAGCCTAATACAACATTGAATTACGAGACTGAAGCAGGACACTTGGCACGGAGGGATGGCGGAAGGTGGACCAAAGCGGTAACGGAGTGGCTATCCAGAACCGCAAAACGCCAAGTAGGCAGACCACCAGCCAGATGGACGAATGACATCACCGCCATAGTCGGCAGGCAGTGGATGCAGGAGGCACAGGACCGGAGCGGATGGCGTGGTAGAGAAGAGACCTATACCCAGCAGTGGGTAGGTGTCCAAACCAAACTGACAGGTTGAAAGTTGGGCGCCAAAACAGGTGTAAGACAGTGCTAGTGTGCGGGGTTGATGGATGCATGCAACGCATTCCCACTAAAACATGCCTACAGAAGTACCTACTCAGCGTAGTGTGACATTATGTCTGTGTTCCAGTGTCAGCGATGAACGAGGTGTGGGTGGAGTTACAAGCGCCGAGGTTCGTTGTCCATCGACACAGCGCGACATTGCGATGCGAGCACAATGTCGATCCGAAGGATTTGTACAAGGTAAGAGCTAGGATATTATCGCGGCAATTGTCACCGCTAAAAACACCATAATCATATCTGTGGCTCAATGGTCGGGGCTTTAATTCAAGTCGAATACGGCATTTATCGGTGGATACTACTACCTCAGGTAGATAAGCCGACTGATCTCTGAGCACTAACTCTCTAGGTCTCCACGTTGTGAGTGCTGCGAATCTTCTGTCCACCCAGGGAGCTCTTATACAGTGGAGAGCGCATAAATACATTTTCCTTTGAAACGCAACTCACCAATTTACAGGCGGCGGGGGACGAGGTAAGAGAGCTGTGATTGGTCAGCCCGCTGCGAAACTGTCTGGCGGACGTCATCGTACATAGGTTGCGTATGCGGACGTTTGTTGAATACAACAAACGTTTGGCGAGCCGCGTTCCCCGCAGGCGCAGTCAATTGGATATATTACTCTCTGTGTCCACCGCACCCTTCAGTGCAAGTGTGCTGCCCACTTTCACCTAAGCCGGGCGATCCGCTTAGTGACATCGGCCATCTCCGATCGACGTCCGATCCCTGCTGCAAGGATGGCTACAAGCGTTAAAGTTAAAAGAATGGAATATTTTATTGATATCCCAACAGTCGAGTACAAGTTAGCATACGAAAGGTTCTGTTCATAGCCTAAGAAAAATCCCAAAAAGTCCCGTCCATTACTATGGCAATTTAGTTTAATAAAATGTCAATACACAATTCTGTGAACATTTCATATCTCTGCCTTTTATGGAGAGCCCTCAGACTGACATAGGTATGGACGGACGGACATACAAGCAGGTGGACAGCGGAGGCTAGGTAGTAATTAGTTACCTTTCAGGTATTTTTTCGAAGTTCGGTAATTATGTACCTTAATGTGAGTAAGTAACGGTAACACGCAGAGTAACACGGCACTTTGCTTCTCATATTTTTCTTATCGTAGCAACATTTTCTTAGAAAATATCCATAACGATTTTTTTATTTCGATCTTTTCAAATCCCGGCCCTAAATACTTGCGCGTTAATTTTCCCGATAAAGAGGAACTTCTTCTTCTTCCCCAAGTCTAAGAAAAACAGCAACTACTTCCCGATCACGTAGGACATTAATCACAAAGCAAAATACGAAGAAAAAAACTTCGGTAAAAAGCGTTAGCAATAGTAAAAGGAAAAAATCCGGGCAAGTGCATGTCTGACACGCACATGACGGGTTCCGTACCATCTTAAGATATTTAAAAAAAAAGAACACAATCGCTGAAAAAGACTTTGTTTTTAATAACAGCAATACAAATATACCTTGGCAAGAAATGCTAAAACTTAATTATAACTAAGACTGGTTTGCAGACTGGTCCGGACAGTGGAGGCTCAGAAACCCTGCAAGCCACAGACTTTTGGATACGGAACCCTAACAAACAGACGGAGTCTCTCATTCCTGTACTGGAGCTCGTTATCCAATTTGAAACGAAAAGTTTATTTTAGTTTACGTGGAAATTCCGGGAAAGAAGTAGGTATTTCCAAGGGGCTTTTTTCTGTCTCAGTGAAACAATAAATTGAAATTAACGTATCCGACATTACAGACACGGGCAAATAAAAATTCGCAGCAAATTAATTATATAGGTTTAACGAGTCCGCGCACAAAGATGATGAATTAGCAGGCAGCAGTCGACGGCAGCAATCGACGGCAGCCTTAGAACGTGTTGACGGCAGCCAACAGCTCCTGCCTTCGGCTGCTGTACGCGGAATAACACGCGTCAGCAGCTGAGCAGTCGACAGAAGTCGACGGCAACCTTACAACGTGTCGATAGCAGACTTCGACGCATCGACACTTCAGGGTTGCTGTCAAAAGCTACCGCATGACGGTCATGTGTAAGACCTCTGTTACTTGGAAGGCCTGTAGATCGAAAGTTAGATAAATTTACTTATAGATTTTACTTAAGATTGGGCTTTGATTAAGACGCATAGTTACCGCACGGCACAGATTCATGGTCCAAGTCCTATCCATCGATTCGGATTCCTAGTGTGGGGCCAGAAACTATGCACGCCTTTGATTTGTTGCAGGTGGTGTTTTTCAAAGATGGCCACCGGATCATGCAGTACGTGCACGGGAGAGACCCGCCGTTCGAAATGTACAACTTTACTGGGGCTGATATCAAAGTAAGTTCATTTATTGATTCACAATCCCTGAGCTGAATGAAACTTGGATATTTTAGCATATCCTGCATCAGAAACAAATGAAAATCCTATGAGATTCTCGCGCTTTAATCAGTAAGGTGACAACCTTACATTTCAGAATCGTTTCGTGAAACTCAGGGTACCTATAATCAATCAGACGTTTATCCGATTTCCCATTTTGCCTAGGACTTTATAAGTTCAGTTAAGTTCTTTCCTTTAGCCTTTTTCACGCTGTAGTTAAACCAGTATTATCGGTATATTCTCTTAAGGACAAAGGCCGAACAAACTTACAACGGAGAACAACTGTACCTTAGGGTAGACAAAGTAAGTCCACTTTTTGAGAATTTAATTTCTGTACCTCTAGTGGACTTACTATTGTCTACCTCTAAGGTACAAAGACGTCGGAGCGAGAGGACATTGTGACTGATGAACTGACAGACCCTAACTAGCTCTTTGCGAGTTTCGCGCTTACCAACAATTCTTCTTACTATTCTATAATAATAGGTTACAAGAACAGAACACTAATCAATTTATTTCCAACGGCTAAAATTTACCTAACAGTTGTGCTGAAACCGAACGCCTTTGACATCTGTCAACTTAGCTGTCATTCTGTATCGGCTACCTTTTCTGTTAAAACCTCGTGTTCCAAGTCATCTTTTGAATACAACCTACGTGAAATACAGTCCAATCTTTTATTGAAGACCGCACCAGACCAGGATCCCTACTCTACGAGGAAGGACTGGCCCCAACAAGTTGTGAAGCCTGAACAATAGGTATTTTCCGAAGCAAGAATATACACATAAGAGCACTTTACTTGAAAATTATTTAATACTAATCCAATCTCTTTTAATTAATAGACACAAAGTTAGTTACTTAGCAAAGCAGCTTAGAAACAAGTCAAAGAAGAATATAAGTTCGTAATTAAGAAACGCAGCTTACAAGCTTGTTATCTCTTAGAAAGCTTTTTGTGTCTAAGCACAGAATAACGGTCTAAGCTCGGTATGAAATAAGCTGCCAAGTGCGAGTTGGACTCGCGTTGAGAGGGTTTCGTACAACGTATGATACAATTCAGTTTTTCATGCAAACTTTTCACCCTACATTTAGGGTCCGGTTAGGGGGTTAAAGTTGTGGATTTTGGAGTTATTATAGGATATGGGTGCAAACATGTGCTTGCATACCAAAAGTCTGATTTTTAGGACTTCGGTAAGTACCCTAAAGGTTTTGATGACATGCGAATCGGTCATATTATTAAGTATATTTTTTTTCAAAATTAGTCTCAAAAATATTATAAAAATATATTCACACCATGCGCTTTCATTTGATATATCACACGGCATATTTTGTTTTTTTTTTTTTTTCTCATTTGGCCCCACAAAAGTGGCCCCCATTTTCCATATTTTTATATTTTCATTGCACCTCATTTATTTATATTTAAATGGCATTCTATTCTATTATATTCTATTCTATTTTCTGTTTTTGTGTCACAGGTATTGATATGTGTACCAATTTTCAACTTCATCGGTCCAATATGTTCTGAGTAAATTGCCTGTGATGGTCGGACGGACGGGCAGACGACCGAGTGATACTATAAGGGTTTCTCCTTCTGAGATACGAAACCCTAAAAATATGAAAAAGGGGTATTTTGTAAAACAGCTCACAACTGCACAACCTTTGCCACCTCCCCGCAGGGGACAGGTGTGACGTGAATTTCTATAAGAGGTCGAAAGGATAGGTTTACCTGCAACAGTGCAAATCATTTGTTTACCGATAACGATAAGAATAAAGTTAAGGAATTCCCAAATCTTAAAGAAAATCACGGCTTTCCTGAGAACACTAAAATAATCCTCATAAAATAAGTACTTGATAATTACTTACTTGATTCTTCGATGACCTGGTTTTCTGAAGAATACTGTAACTACGTATAATTATTATAATCAATATTGCTTTTCAAATTGCCTGATATAAAAAATAACATCAAACAAAAGAACATCGATAATATTCGAAGTTTCTCAATTTCGGACAAAATTACTTCGAAATATGCTCAATCAAAACTCGTGCTACAAAACATATACCACATGAGTATATAGTCGATTGGAAATGCAAGGAAGCTTACCGGGCATATTCTCTTCTCCTGCAATTTCTAGTATCGGAAACTATTTGTACCTCGTATGTCTATACTGCAAGTTGCAATAAAACTTTTATTTTGCAATTGAGGTTCTTACTGAAGGCTATGTGCATTGTGCATCGAATTGATTTCATAGAAAATTGTTTTTCTTTTTACTTCCTATATTCATGCAATTCCTGTACGCGACTTCCGGCTTGGAATGTTGAGCCCTCTAGCTATAAATATATTTTTTTCATTTTTTTTTTATTTTTTTTATTTATTGTCAAATTAACATGTACAACATAACAGAAATGCTTCCAAATCGTCATACAAGTGCAGGATAATAATGAGATACAAAGGATAATTAACAATATAAAAATATAAAATATATTGCCATGCAATTAGCGTACAGAATACGTATATTCGTCGCTCCATATCCCATACAAGTTTATGTTTTTTATTGTACGATTACGGAACCCTTCGTGAATGAGTCATTAAATGTCCAAATCTATTTCCCAGTTATCAAAGCTGTCCTCAACATCGATGACACTAGAAGCGATGGACTTCTCAGCATCAGGGTCGTACGCGTGTGAGATCGCGCTGGAGACGCCTCTCTACTCCAAGATCTCCAGGCCGCATGAGATCACGGTCATGGGTAAGTTTCTGCTTTGTGTCTACTGACTGCTTACCGTAATTTGAAATTTAAATTTAATTGTTAAAGACTTTATTAGCACATATTATTATAATAGAACAGACAAAAGATTACAGCGTCATAGTTAGCTAATAGGACCCGGCTCAGCAATGCCGAGCTGAGACGGTCTCAGCTCAGCGCTGGTTTTCAGCTGGACCTTCGGAACACTGACTACATACACACGTAATTTTGATAAAAGGAAAATAAAATAAAAAAATCTAACAAGAAAATATTATTCCTGTCTAAAAGTCAGGTACCAACTTTTAAATAATAAGAGTTAAAGAATATAAAGCTTAATTAGAGAAAAAATAGGCTCCGCACTGCGACGCACCTGCGCTTGCAGCACTCTTTAGCGCTGACACAGCGTGTCCTGGTGTGGGCTCAAGCAATTTATGTAGTTATAGATTACGTTTAAATATTGAAATTTTATTGAATAATACTCGTTTCCACAGTCCGCCAGAAATACCGGCCGAAGATCAAACTGAAGCACGTGAAGTTTGCCGCAAGCGAGGTGCTGTCGGCGACCTGTCAGAGTGCGCCTGCGCACCCCTCGCCCCACCTCACCTGGTTCATCAACAATGTGAAGGTAAACAAAACATTTTACATAAACATAAACATTTTCTGGCCCCACACTAGGATACCCTGTGTCGTGGGAACCAGAATCAGCGACATCACAAAATGTAAACATCCAAGGCCTGGGTTTTTTTTGTCCCCAGCCGGGTTTTGAACCCGGGACCTCTCGCAGGGTAGGCAGATGCGCAACCGCTGCCCCACAGGGGTCGTCAAGGTTGGTACTTCATCAGCATCACAAATATTCATCATCATCATCAAATCATTATGTACCCTATCATCTACGAGTATTAGCCCACATTCCCCCACTGCTGGGCACAGGCCCCTTTTAACCAAGCCATCTATAGGCATTCGGCATTGTGCCTTTGGGAATAGTCGATACGCTATCGCTTTGTCTATTATTATCCATACATATCATAATAGAATAAGGACCTCTAAGGAAGTTGTATTTCATCTGCACATGGAGAGTTTAAAGAAGCCTACAGCATTACAGCCATAAACGTCCTTACTTCATAGAGATAGAGTAAAGAGAAACCACTGTTGATTTCCGTAGGCATAGCATATTTGATTGGGCACTTTTCCATTTATTGAGCATTTCAACGGACCCAGGATATCTTGTTATGATGAAAGACTCGTATTTCTTCAATTGAATGATCCAATTACCGATCGTTCATCCATCCAATCAAAATTTATTCTTATAGATTTCCGACAAAAATTATGTACATGGAATCCTATCTAATACGGAGTCGAGCCCATGCTGCTATGGAGAAACATGGGTTTCCTCATGATGTTTTCCATCACAGTTAGAACATTCCTAATACTTCTCTCGTATTACTCGCCATATCTCGATTCCTTTCAAATTGAAATAAGTGTGTAATAATCGCGTTATGAATTATGATTGATAAACATAATTTGAAATTGGCAAACAGCTTTAAAAACTCCGTTTGAAATCAATATGGGTCGGGATAAATTTCACAGATATTGAATACCGTGTACTGCTCCTGCATATTAGCTAAGCGTATGTTAACCCTATACTAACTTGTCATGATATAGCGTCACGCCTTTTCCCATACGGGTTGGCAGAGGCACAATTGTGCCCATGTTTACCCGGTTATTCATTCAGTTGCATTACAGAGGGCTTGGCCACTAACACCCGGTTTCCTGAGCGCTGATAGTTAACAGGTTGGTTAAATCAGTTTCGGCCAATCACGTGGCGCTATTTTGAATAATAGCGGCTTCAGGCTGATTTATCCAATTGGTTAACTTATAGCGACCAGAAAACCGGACATAAGACAACTAGATTACAAATACGGCTTCAACGAAATAACTTCCAGATAGCTCTCCCCTCGACATTTCTCAGCAGCGCCACTGCTATAGATATCAGGCGCTGTGTAAGCAATGTTTAATTATGAACGCGCCCTAGTTCCCGAGTACAAAGGGCCTGCAAGCACAGTCTTCTACAAAAGAACAAATTTTCGCTAAAGGGGAAAGTGTCGAGCTAAAAAGGGTCCGAGTGTTTATCGTAGTTAGTGAGATAAAACGTTGGAGTGGTACTTAAAGCTGGTTCATATTTAAGTATGTACTTTTGTTTTATGTGAAAAAGTTGTAGTAATATTTGAAAATATTATTAGGGATTTGGCCAAATCAAGTGGCGTTTTATTGCCGTGGTTGCTGTGAGAGGACTTATGTTGGTTATGGAAATCGCACAGCGATAGTGATCTATCATGAAATGGCAGTTTTTTTTAAATGAAAACATGTATTTTAAAAACCATTTTATAGCTCTAGGTGATGTAGTTCGAAAACTAAACTCCCACCTTCAACCAATACGGATTAGCACTGCCTAATTTGACCCAAGAAAATAATGTCACCGTTTTAAAACAAGTCCTATTATAGGTAAATGTAGCCCATTAATGTCCCCATCGAGAGGCCCTTACCCGGATAGGTACGATACGAGTAATATTGTAAAAGGCAGCCATGGTGTTATATATCTGAACGGTATTTGGATTTAAAATCGCATTTCATATTGAAGTTAGGTTGCAGGAGGACATGAAGATGACATGCTGAATTTGTTGATCGTTACCTCATCTCCGCAGGTCGACGAGAGCCTCACAACCCCGTACGGCGTATACTCCGTACCGAAGCACCATCACGGCATGCCTCTCTCCGTGACCAACAGCTCGCTCCACTTCCCGCTGAGCTCGCTGCAGCTGGTGCCCAACCAGACCGTGGAGATCAGCTGCGTCGGCACCATCCCCACCTTCGCGCCGGAGGCCGACGGTTACGCTGACATTGAGAACCGGACTGTGACTGGTAAGTGTTGATGTCCGGCTGTGTTAACGGTGGCGGTGTTTTTTGAAGTAAAACTTCTTAGGGCACGGGGGTAAAATTTATTTAACCTCTCAACTGTGGGTTATTCATATATTTGCTTTTCAATTGCAACTAGCCGGGTGCTATCACGAGTGGCTAAGAAATGTAACGGAAATTGGAATCGGTGACGTCAGGGTCGGCTGAAGACTTTTAAAACCGCAACTATTTTCAATACGGTTTTTAACTAATCAGATAAGATAATAATACATTCGTACAATAAAGAATGTTAATTAGTGAGAGAAAAACCTGATGAAACGTTAACAAATAAAAATTATTTTAAGCATTCTTCCACGAGTTCTTGATTTCCGGTATGGCCAAGATGGCGCCGCCGCCGCCGCCGCCGCTGGCTGGGATAAACAAAACCAGTGACGTGACCAAAAACTACTTCGTTCAACCTCTTTGTTGGAACCGGAACTTATGTTTGACAGCTGTGCGATGCGATCCATACAGTTTGTAAGAAAAGAGTTTCATCAATGTCACACGGGTCGATATGGATTTCTAAAACAAGCAAAGCAATGCATACATTTGAGCGAGACGGCTTATAGACGTGACGTCAGATGGTATATAATCTGAGCGAGATGCAAAGTAGTGACACTATTGAATGAGTTAAGTATATCACCACGAGCGCGACAAATTGTAGATAAGGAATGGTGGGAAATAAATGACATGAAGTATTAAAAGTAAGTACAAGTATAAAATAATTTCAAATAATCGGACGTCTGAAACTTAAAAGTAACTTGAAGCAGAGATTGGATCTCAAAATTGGAAATTTAAATCTCTTTTAGTATAGGTAGGTATAGGTGTATAGTACAGGTACCACTCTAGCTACAGAAGTTTTACTTCTAACACGTGTACGGTGCTACACGCGTATTTTTTTATTTTTTTTTTATCTGACTCTGATTCTAGCTCTGACTCTGACTTTGACTCTGAATCTGGCTGTAGCTCTGGCTCTGACTCTGACTTTGACCATGGTTCTGACTCTGAATTTCGAATTTAGAAAAGATCGTAATTGATTTAATCTGTGATGGAAATTGGCTTAATTTTACGCAATCTACGGTCCTGCGCCTAACGCACCAACTGCCTGCCAGTTACAAAGATGATGTCATCCGTCTATCTGTCTTCGTGTCAAATGCCCTACCCATACCCCACCCCCCCAAAAGTACGTTTTTGTTGCATCCACTAACCAAATAATGATTTTCTGGTTATCCTTCCTGAATAAAAGTTTTCTAGTAGGTATGCACAAGGTCAGTTTTGTAAAACCCACATCAATACGTTATATCGAATTTTGTATTATAAAATGTATGATTGAAGACGATATTCTTTCCGTGGTCCCATTGTTGTAAAACTCATAAATAAATCGTCGGAATTCCTGCGCTCCGGGCTTTTGAACGGCAAATATTTTAGCATCCATTTTAGCACCAGAACAGTTTCCATTGTCGCGTAGGATCTTAGAAATCTGCTGGAATAGCAAATGTTGATTTGAAATATGGCGATGGACGGTTGGATTACTATTTGCATTAAACCCTGCATATTTACTCGCGGGTTTCAAACGTTTTTAGTTGTAACAACAGCGATGAAATTAAGAGGTTTTGATCTGATCTTATTCTTGGATCTTGAATGTTTGTATGTTTGTGAAGTCGGTGTCTGCTTCCTACGACACAGGGTATCCTAGTAAGGGGCCAGAAGCAATGTATGACTGTATGTGCCTGTATATATTTTAAAGTATATTTTATACCAACACCTATGTTTAATATACTTGCGATTTTCCATTTCCTTTGACCGGCCAGCCTGAACCTCAGCCAAATGACTTTATCCGATAGTGATGGTCGCCAATTACAACATGTATGTCGGAGTTTAACCTTTTAATTCATATGAGTGGTGTTTATAGTTCTACAACATACGGGGGGCAGGTCATAATTGTGTGCAGAGTGGGACCGGTCGTAGGGGCAATTTATGCGACTGTTTAAAAAGTTAAATTAAAAAAATGTCGGTTGTCTGTCACCTTAAAATCTACAATTATTTTCAGTGAACGTGGTTCGCCTGGATCCTCCACCCACACAAATGCCAGTCAAAATCATCGGTTCCGATATGAGCAACTCGGCAAGATGCTATATAAATCGAGCAGCCATCTTTTTACTACTATTTATTGTATTCGGATGTCAATTGTAAATATGGTTGTTGTATCGCTTAGCTCATTACACTGCTTGGAAATGTGGAGCATCCGTTCCAAGGTTTTAATTTGTAATGAATGATAAAAGGATACTTTTTTTTGTGCAGAAACCTCACAAAAATATGAGATAGATTGTATTTATCGTAATGTCACGATAAAGTAAGAAAATGTGTCTCGAATGTAACGAGACATTGTACCTACATGAAATGTAGAATAAAAAAAGTTATAATATTTTTATAAAAATGTGTGTAACAAATGAGAAAAGTGGTCTTTATCAATCTAGATTGCTAAATTATATAAGAGTATCTATCGTTATCGTTTTATTTTTTGTTCTTTTACTTAATTAAGCTTTTATCTGCTTTGTCTTCGTAAAGCTTAGGTTTTTAATTTCATTACATTTTTTACTATGCAAAATCAAGATGTGTACAGTACTCTCAAAGTAATAATGCACATAGGAATTTTCTTCAAAGGTCAGCAGAGGTCGTATTCCGACTGTTCAGGAGCCGATGTGAGATCAAGGATCAAGATCAAGACATAGAAGTTTTACTAAGAACAGTTTTACTATAACCCACCCCTATATAATTTTCGTCTCCCAAACTTTCGAAGTAAGACTTCCGCATTATTACTTTGGAAGAACTGTACGTACTATACCGTAAATTTTCTCATAAATATGTATAATGAATACTTAAAGACTGAGTCAGGAGTGGGGATAACATTTACCTTCAAGCAACAGACCAGATAAACGGTAATGTCCTATAACCAGGCGATTATTATTAATAACAATTACAAAATTATTTATTTATAGTTTCAATTTACCCAAAAGTGTAAAACGGTTGTTTTTGACAGATATCAGAATAAACATATATATATCCAAATATGTAGTTGATGCCACGCTCCTGTCTCGGCACGTAAATACTAAAAAGAGTTTTATACAACAACGCACTGGGCCTTACAACCCTGATTTAGAAATATTTCCATTGTATATTGCCCGATATTGCTTACGTGCAAATATGAGACTGAATTTTTATCTTAGCGATTTAAATTAACTTTTTTATCAAAAGGCGCATATGATTGCTGTATGAATGCAAGAAATATTAGTATCAATTTAAACAGCATAGAGTAATTTGCACCACTACTCTGAAAATCCATATTATTTTGCACGATTCCGTATTTTATTATGTGGTGCTAAAATGGTGTCCCATCCGTGAAATGTTGCAACCTTGTAAATGAATAACTTACCTGCTCACTTTTTGGTTTCAATAAACCTCTGTATGTTTATAAATTGTTTACATATATTTGTACGTCATATATGTTACAATACATAACTGATGTCGTAATATAACGCTTGTCTCTGCGTAGTATTCCGTCGCTAATAAATATAAAATAATAACATAATCAACAAATCATTGTACCATTAAATGGTTTATTGGCTGCTAATACAACAAATTAGATGTTAAAACTCTTATAAATAATTATTTCATAATTGATATTATTAGTGAAAGTGTTAATAATAAGTGCCACTAGCTATAAAGTGGATTAGCACTATTCTCCGATCAACTTATTTATTTATTTATTTATTTATTTAATTAGGCACATCAACAGCACACATATACAAACTTGTATGGAGTTTTCAAAGTTAATCGGAGAATTGTGCTGATCCGCTTTATAGCTAGTGGGCCTAATAGTGTTTTATTATTTAAGAGTACTTGAAAAATTATTATTTAATAGTGGCCCAAGAGCAATTACGTAACCTAAAACATATCAAAAACTAAATGTGAATTTGATATTTGTTACACATTATATAAATGTTGTGAAAAGGTATGTATGTAAATGTCAATTTAATATTTGTGGAAATATTGATGTTGGTAGACAAAGGAACGAGAGTTGTTAGAAAAATATTGAGTAAACACAACATGCTCTGATGATTACTATACATATAATTATCACTATCGTTATTGGTCATCGAGTAGTTAAATTTGAAAATTTCAGTGTTGAATGATATTATTATATCTACTAATGAATCTCGTGGTTTAGCAAACATTAAAAACTCAATAAATAATCATGGGAAATTGTTTTTAAACCATCTAAAAACGACATTTATCAATTGTTGTGATTAGTAACATAAAACATAAAAAGACGGAAAAAGTGTGTGAAATAAAATTATGCCAGTCTTATTAAGACATTTCGAGAAATAAAATCATGGAATCCCAAATGTATAACATATTTTCCTGATTGAATCATACTGTCCATCCACCTGAATCATCGTCATGTAAAATTCGTAATGAACAGGTAAATACTCAAAGCTTTTGTAACAATATGAATTGACCTACATACTACCTATTTGTATATTTTGGCTTGCTTGCAAAATACATAATATGGTAATTGCATGCACTGCAGCCAAAACGGTGTAGTCACTACACCGTGGGCTGCAGGTATTAAATACCAATACACTAAGTGTAACGTTTCAAATCTGCCAGCGGCGGCGCATTTCAACTACAAAAAGCTATTTTTTCAAGAATAATCTTGTGAAATTCTAAATTCCGACACACTTTTATCCGCTTCAAAAATCAATTCATAATGCGCTCTGTAACGGCCTAATCATAAATCGAATTATGATTTGTGACCAAGCAAAATGTTTTGGATATAATAATATGTATGTATAGTTGAAATTAAATTATGGTATTTTCTCCAATGTTAAAGTAAATTTATGCAGGCTATTGATGTCTTCCTTATTGCTATACACTCTTTTATAAATTTTACGTGTATTGTAGTAATATTTACTAAACTGATAGTTTGATATAAAAATATAGAAATTAACACAAACTTAGTAATGTACTTATTGTATGTAAGTAGTATTGTGTTGTATTTTCTACGTGTAAATGCTTGCTCCATTTGGCTTTATAGTAAAGTTCCTGAGTGCACTGACGACATGATTAAATGTTGTTTATGATCTTGTATCGATAAGATACAAGATCATAAAAATGCAAATATAAAAGAAAGCTTTCAGGAAAAAAAGCGAACTTAAATGGTTGAACTCATGGATTTAAATAAGGAACAATACCTTATTTAACTTGTAACCTAAATTAATTATTTTTATAGTATAAAAAACCTTTCAAAGTTTTCTAAATGTCCTTCGCTGTGGTCTTTCCGTATTATTTTGGTACTACGTCATTTAAATCTGTAAATACAATATAAAGCTATAGGTAAATTAAAAATATACATATCTGAGTAGTTAAGTAAATGAATATCCATTTATGGATAATATTGATTCTAGATTTATAGGCGTAAGCATCATCATTTGATCTGGGTGATGGTGATAAAAACCCATAAGATTTTTCCCTCTTGACGGTAAATGAACATGAATATTAACATATATAGTATGTAAACATTCAATATTTGGATTTTATCTTTTGCAATTTAAATCAATTGTCTTTTGTTAACGTTTACATACTTTTAACAACTATTAATAGAACCTGTCAATACTGTGTTGACTTAAAAACTTATGAATTCTTCTTTGTAAACAACATTATGTAAACAACATTATTTTACTCTTTTGCTTTTTGTAATTGACCGATAGTATTTTTAAGTGCATGCATAGATAAATCAGTGTATGAAATGTCTATAACATGAAGTAGAAAATTATATTTATGTACATTCTGAAATAGTATATCTTTATACATATATATTATACCTACATTTAGAATCCAATTTTATTTTTATTTTTTTTTGTAAAATTATACAGTTTATATTGAATCATTAATATTGCAACTCTGGATGTGAAATGACTTTTTTAATACGGATGATTTCGTCTTAATAAATTTATTATGTGTAAAATGAAAGTTTCATTAGGTCAAATCACAATAATTATGAGTTAGGTGCAATGATTCGACAAATAGTTGTCAACTTCTCAATTTTGTTGTCAAGTTTGTGTTATGCCACTGCACTCTTGTGATTGGCCTGAGGATTTGGGAGCTGAGAGCGTTTATTACGACGGGCCTAAAACCGTTAGATGTAAGATCATTAAAAACCCTTGATCGCCCCAGTCCCCGGGTACTTTATATCACTTGCCCTAACTTTGGGAGGCGTAATGGCACTTCGAACAGATGGCTTGTGCTTACCCCATAAACCCGGGAGAAATGTGTGGGGGTAGCGAAAGGGGGGACAAATGGACCGCAACCTGAGGCAACTGAATCCAAACTATCGCTTAATTTTGTTCCACCTTAATTAATATTTGTTAGGCAGGCATGGCCACATTATAGCACTATTTGAGGATCCACATTATCTACGCTACTTATAATTATTATAACTTATTTTGATACAATGTCGGAGTTGACTCAAGATTATATTAACTATAGTATATTAATCGCTAAAACTAAAAATAAATTACAACTTCGGTCCAAGATCCCTTAAAAGATATATGAGGCCAAAGGTCAGTAAGTTATAGGTTGCTATCAGAAACAATACAGCGAAAAGATGTCGATGTAACATAGATTAGGTAGGTACTTGTGTCCCATTTTGTAAAGCCACAATTTCACTATTTCGCGAGCCGACCTGGAATCCTTTTGTAAAATCAAAACGTTGATGTCAAAGCAGCGGGTTTGACAGTAAAAACGCGATACTAGGGAATTGCCAAAATGTACAGATATCCAACGAGTATCCAACGATCTTTAGGTGCGCGGTGACAAGTGGAACCAACGCTTGATGACCAATGAGGAATGAAAGGCCTTAGTTAATGCACAGGGTAAAAAAGAGATGGCGTGAGGAGTAAGATTGGTACAGTAAGATTTGACAGGATTAATTAACAAAAGATAGACCTACATATGTGCACAACACGATAAATATTAAATTAATAGACTACTTACTAATAAGTACATACATACATAAAAACCACACATAATATAAAAAATAATAATACATAAATACATATAAACTTAAGTACCTATATTACTATTTGAATTATTATGACAGACAGATACATTGATGATGTATCTGCCGTGCCTTAGGAATATAGCCTACTTAACTATACTCAATACTCACCCTGCTTAGTGGCAATTCAATATACACAGTCCCGATCCCAAGACCACCGTTCGTCGTAGGGCTAAGCAGGTACACTTACACACACACCACCACACAACACATACAACCTACACTACTTACACAACCGACACACCACATCTCAACTCATCAATTTTAATAAATACATCAACTTAAATCAACACTAGTTACTAGCTGTAACTAGCTTTTGTTATAATTTTTATGTTTGTAAGTATAATTGCTAAGTATGTCTGTCTTATAATATTTTAACAAAAAAATGTAAATCCGTTATTGGCTAAAGTTAAGATTATTTTCCTTGTCTTACTCATCTGTATTAGCTGTGGATTTTTTAAGATCAATAAATAAAATAAAAATAAAATAAAAATAGAGAAAGATAGTGTTCTTTTAAGCGATTTTCAAAAATGTTGCGTGAAGGACTGTCCCTGATAGCACTGGGAAGTTTGTTCCAGAGACTGATAGCACGAAGTCGGAACCCATGTTCATAAGCGGCTGTGTTGTGTTGCGGAGTTATAAGCATTGACCGAGTGTGAGATCTCCTGGGCCTATCCGAAGACAGAAATTCAAACCGATCTCGTAAGAAGCAAGGGAGCGTGGATTAAATAAGATGTTAAAGAGGCAAATTAGGATGTAGAAATCCCGACGAAGACGGATAGGTAGAGACATTTCAGCGCCCTGCGATACTCCAGATATGGTCATACTGGCGATCTCTCGCGTCTCTCTCGCCAATGTATGAATCTCTCTTGTATCCATGCGCCGCTATCGCACCCCTATCGCACTTAGGTACCAAGATACTTGGCGCGACTTGTACCTCTCGAATGTAGCAACTCGCAAATTAAGGAACTACATTGAATCAACAGTTAGAAACAATAAAATTGAGTACAACGCTAACGAACTTCATCATTTAGCTAATGAATATGCAAAGAGCTTTAAGTTTGAACTTTTCAGGCTTACGTAATAAATATCTCTCACTTTGAAATTGCGTGAATTCGTATATATTTATTGCACATAAAAGACAAAAAACAGAAAATACAGAGAAGTAATTTACAAAGGTAAGCTTATCTCTAAAGAGAGATCTCTTCCAGCAAACCCAGGATGGACAGAGAAAAATAAAATACAGAACAGGTAGGCCTATGTGCTCAGGTAAGAGAAAAATAAAACATTTGCTATTTTGGTACACCAAAAACTCGTTTTGGAAAGCGTTAAAGTAATATATCGTATTTACCTCATTACTTACCTCTTTAAGGGTCTTTAATACCCCGCGTTTAGTGGTCAAAAGAGTATAAGTAATAAGGCGAGACCTGAGAGTTTCGATTATGTGCGTGGCAAGTCTAATAGGCTACTTTACCTACACTAACGAAACTTACATAGACACGTCTCACACTTCCCCGAACGGATGGAAGCACTAACACAAAGGAAAACACATACTAGACAGTAGTACTAATGAAATCTCGCATACTAGACAGTAGTACTAATGAAATCTCGCATACTAGACAGTAGTACTAATGAAAACATTTTTCAGGTCTCGCATTCTAGACAGTAGTACTAATGAAAAGCGAACCCTCATATTTAAAGTTTGAAGCAAATATTCATTTTCACTCGCATATTTTATCAAGAATACCGTCTAGAGACAAACTTAAGACGGCACCCTAGGCAAAAACCGCCTTTAGCAAAACACAAATCGCTCGGAATGATGAGTACTATACGTTTTTTCACTAGCTTGTTTATCGCGAGAGTCAGCGTGACTTCGCTTTCCCATAAACGTAATTTTATTGATTTTGCTCGATAGAAAAGTTTCCTGAAGTTGCTAGAAAATCGGTCTGTCACGATGTTTTATTTTACAATTTCGCACCGCATCTGAATTTGTGTTCTTGTCATTTATCTAATCATTATGATAATGGCACAGTATGTTCCTCAGTTAGACTTGCTCAGCTTGGCTTTAACCTTTTTTATTTATTTTATTTTATTTCCTCTAAAAATAAGTTAAGGTGGAAATTCTAAGTTCTGATTGCCTAGGGCCCGCCCTTAAGTCAACTTAGCCAATTTCGGTGACTCACAGAAGTTTACTCAAACTTACTACGCGTACCCTACTCAGGTATCTCTGAATGTTATTACCCTTGTATACCTGTCCTATAAAGTCCTTGGTTTATGTGCCCTTGTAAAGTAATTACATGAAACCCATCCCATGTAGTCACTAGTTGACTTGTGTCTGGGAATACAGATCCTACAGGGGTATGTTCAGTTTGAGACTCGGGGTTACCACAAATGTGTATTTAGTTTATACTCGGAAACAACAAACAGACATAGACAGACTTATTAATAATATTCATTACAAGTCGTACACGGGTTTAAAAAATACATAGGAATCATAACAGAATTTATAATTATGTAATATGTATTGTACTAAGTAGATATAAATCTATTCCATAGTAGGTAATTTTAGGGTTGGATATAAAGTTAATCCAATTATTAGATAAGCTTAATGATCGATGTATTGTTGTCGGTCATTAGGTAATCTTCCAACGATACCATGGCGCGTGAGTGGCGTTCATAGGGGGCGCCCTAGTCCTACGCAACTAAATGCAAATGCGATAGTGCCACCTGTCCCCGCAAGCCTCCGTCGGAAAGCTGTTATGTGCTTTTCACTGTTAGATTCGGTTTGAGCCTCGAGTCAACTTCCAAGCTTCCTCCTGGTGACGACAGAGTTGGCAGGCCGCTAGCCGCCTCTCTCTGAATATCAACAAGTCACCGGCCCCAGAATAACAACCCTGGGATCCACCGTATGATATTATTATTTAACCGGCCAACTCGCAAACTTTCCGACCGGGTCTCAGCACAAGGGTGCCGATTCTCGGTTCGCAATCATGAGTTTCAACAAAGTATGTAACACGAAATAAAAACAATGGAAATGGGTTATTTTTGATACACATGGGATGACAGTTTGAAAATAATTTTGGAGTATTTTGGTGTTACCTAACGCTCCAGGTGAGCTTTGTTTGCGACAAATAAAAGGGTTTTTAGATTTTAGTTGACACTTGCTATACTTCCCACTAGAGACCCGCGCAGGCGTGTGTCCAAGCCCGGAAAATAGCGGCGCCAGTACTTGCACCAAAAAGACTGATTGTGATGAGCACGCTAATCGCATTTTAAAAGGGCCATTTGCCCCAAAAACTTAATTACGATTAGCGTCCTAATTTACGTATATAATTATTTAGCAGCTGTCAAAATGTATGTAATCACAATTAGTATTTTTGGTGCAAGTAACTCTAACCGCCGTACCCGTACCCAGAGTCATTTAATGATTCATTAAGGATTACTAAGTTAAGGATTTTGTATGTAAATTCAAATTTGGAACTGACTTAATGGTTGAATAAATCTTTCTGAGTGCGGCGCGGGGCGGTAAGTTTGAAATATTTCATTCATTTTGTCAGCTTCTAAAAGAATTAAGACGCTAATTAATCGAATTTAAAGTTTTTGTTGCAAATGAGATATGCAACTTTGTCAGCACAGCTGTCTGTGCATTTGGTCGAAAGTTAGGTCGGTCGTACCATCGGCAATTGTTGTGTGAGACCACTTTTAAAACTTCTTCCTTCGCAGCTAGCAAGTGGCGATCACAGTTATCAAGGGAGCGAATCTGTTGGGCTGCATTAGGAAAATAACCGTACAGTGGTCTTCCACGTACGTTTAGCGGAATCGAGGCTCCGCTCTGTAATTAGGTAAACGGTAGTAAACAACGCTTGTAGATGAGTATAACATGGTATAACTCCCTAGTAACAATTATACACGGCCGAACACGGGTTGGATTGTTTTGAAATGGGAAATTCGTGAACATGTGTATTATTTCGGGTATGTGGGCTGTTCTGTATATCGCCGTTAACATGATTGAGTGCCCATTCATAGGGGTTCAACTGAACTGTGTTATTATTTGAGAAGTTTCAATAAAGATATTTCACATTGAAAAAATATTTGACACCTAAATACGCTACTTTTACACGATTATTTTTAGAGTTCCGTACCCAAAGGTTCAAAAACGGGACCCTATTACTAAGACTGTCCGTCCGTCTGTCTGGCTGTCCGTCTGTCACCAGGCTGTATCTCATGAACCGTGATAGTTAAGTCAGTTATTTACACAGATGATGTATTTCTGTTGCCGCTATAACAACAAATACAAAAAATCACACTTTTAACTAATTGGCTAAAGACACTAAATTATGACGAAATAGAATTGCTCATAAGTACAAACACTTAGGTTTAGGTACCTAATTGTTTGTACCAAGCCTAAAACAATTAAAATAACTTACCTTATTATTCCCGTACCCGTAAAAGTACAAAAGTACTGGACCAACCTCCATATACATACATACACACACCCTCACACACACACACACACACCTACACACAAAACATACACACACAACACACACGCACTCACACAAAAACACAATCATTTTTCTAAGAATGTTTTTCTTTTCTTCTCGTTCACTTATTATTATGATATTTTTTTTTTTTGTCTATTTTAAACTTTAATTTAAGTTATGTTAGTAAAAGCAGCACCATTTTTGTTAGTCGGTCACGGACGTGAGGGAGCGGGGTCTTCTGATACAGGTATTATTACTTAATAGAAGGCCCCAGACGAAACTTATATGTATCATTTGGTCATTGAATAAACATATTTTATTTAAATATTTATTTATTTAAAAACAATAAAATTAATATTTAAGGAGGCATGCCACAGACATGTTTTTTGCCGTTTTATAGATGGTACTGAACCCTTCGTACACGAGTCCAACTAGCACTTTGCCGGTGTTTTTAAATTGTCTGTCCCATGTGTCGCGATTATCCTAAAATATTTTCATTCACAGCATTCTCGGAAGTGCCTATTTTCGCCGCAACCGGCAAGATCTTCGCAAACTGGCCTGAGGCGTCGCGAAAGAAAATTCGAGAAAATATGTGCCTACAAGTCCATAACTCGACTAAACAAGATTTTCTTCAGCAAAATAGGCCGGAATTTGAACAAAGGTCGCGGGGTATATGCCGCGGATGATCCTTTGGCGATTTCCCTTCGCAAATCCCTGAACATTTTATATTACACTTTATTTGCTGCGACACGTTCAGATGTTAATGTACCTACCTAGATACTTCTTATAGATATTTGAGTTTGTTAAAATATTATCCTTTTTTTTTCTTCTATTTTGGGTTTTCTGCTTCATCGCAATCTGAAGGATAGGGCCTTCAATAAATCGATGCGGTTCTCCGGCTTGCACCGATCCCTGGTTTACGGCTGGGCGTGACCCATCGGCCACCATCCCCTTTTGTTGTTTGTTTGGTAACGCTAAAGTTAGCAACTGGGTTTGTGGTGGTGGAAATTTTTACAGATCATAAAAGAAAAATTATAAAATAAAGTATATAATGGCGTAAATTGCAGCGCGACACTTAAGACCGCGCGAAAAGTGCATAAAAGTGTGTTTTTTTTGCAAATTACACAAAAACCGCTGATGATTTCTAAAATGTTAAACACTAAATTTTTTGATATTTTGATTACCGATTTTTACACATAAGAATTATATCAGCGTTTCTTGTAGAACTTCTGGAATAACTCGTTTTAGGTAAAGGTACTTAGGTTATTTTTTTTTTTCATATAGTATTTAATGACATTATTATGTTTTCAAACACTACATTTTTAGCCAAGGGACTGTTTTATAATATATATTTTTTGTGGATTCAGAAAGTATCTCGAACTGCTGGAATAACTTTTTAAATATGGGCATTTTGCTGGACAATCGCCCCAGGACGTTTTTTTGTTTCAGCCGGCAGAATTTAGCAGCACGGTGACGACTCGCACTTAGCCAGTTATTTTTATTTATCTATTTTATTTAGCCATTAAAGTGTCCCACTGCTGGGCAAAGGCCTCCCCCTCTTTCGTCCACACTTTCCTGGTCTGTGCCACCTCCGGCCACCCGACAAAAACTTGTCGAGGTCGTCCCGCCGCCATCTCCGTTTAGGCCTGCCCCTACACCGGTATCCGTCCTGTGGCACCCAGTGGCGATTTTCGCCCATCCGTCTGGGTGCTTGCGACTTACGTGGCCGGCCCAGTTCCACTTTAGCTTAGCGGTCTGTGCACCCCCACCAGCGGCAGCGATGCCAGTTATAGATTTAAATATTTGGTTATTGTTTAATTTTAACGTCTTCAAAAATGCGGTGTGTATTATTGCGATAAGTAGATGTTTATACCGATTTAATTAGCTGTACTTTCCTCTCTATTCAGGATTTCAAAATCTTTTTTATTTTCTAAAATATTTCTCCAGGATGGATTAGTAAAGCTTCAGCTAGAGATATGTGGCCTGGAATCACACTGTAAAGGCAATGAAATAATCCTTAGGCCGACTTAGTAGGTATACACAATATTATGAACCACAAATAGCGACAGTACCAGGACTTCATGTTGAAAGGAACACACAAGAAAATTTAATAATAGTAAAGAGCGTGTTCTTTTGAAATTATTCAGAGGAATTCCTTTGCGATACGAGCACTGCACCCGGGATTGGGTCACGCAGTATCCGGTAACACTCAAGAAATGGGAAATTATAAAGAAATGAGAATTCCCGGTTTATAATAATGGGTCAAGTGAGAGTCGGGCTCACACGAAGGGTTCCGCACCATCGTACAAGAAAGGAACAAGTGCCTGACAGTTCAATATGTTCAATCTTCATCTCGTAATTAAGCTATCCAAAAAATGTCAAGCACTATTATAATAAATAGCGCCTGGACCCAACACAGATTTCTAGATAGGAGTAGAACGCTGTGCTTACCTGAGAACGATATCCTTGCTCCAACCACCACAGGGTAACTCGAAAGAACCGAAAGATGATGGTGACCAAAGGTGATCAAAATAACAGTAAACTGTATTACATAATGGTTAGTCATATCTTCATATTTTATAATAGGTAGTCCTTCCCGGCGATATCTTTAATCAAGATTCTAAATTTTTTACGTAGAGTGTCAATGATTTTGTTAGATGGGTTCCCTGAACGATGTAAGGTGCGATACCCTGAGATACGACACGGAAAAGACAAGAGATACAACAAAACGAAAAAGCATGCATGCGTGTCTTGTCTCTTTCTGTGTGCTCAGCATGCCAGTCTTTGTCTCTCGGTCGACGTTTGGGAGGACTAGGCACTTGCCATGTGTCAAACAAGGCTTGGTCGTCTCAATCTCGGACAATTTCTCTTGTCGGGCAAGAGAAATTGTCCGAGATTGGGGCGACCGAGAATGCTATAATTTTTTCACTGCTTTTCTCGTGTGTAGCATGCTGCCCGGACTGGTTCTCTTCCATGTCATCCGTCTCTGTCTTGTGTCTTGTCCGTGTCATATGTCTATCGAGTATCCCACCTTACATCGTTCAGGGCACCTACAAAATCATTGCCAATTATCTACATATAAATATATCATGTATATATTTATTATATGTAAAGTGTATGTAGTATATAAGTATGTATAAGTAGTAGTAGTTCTTCTGTATTTAGTATTTGTTCGTTTATATTTTATTTAAACTTGTTATTGTGCACTGCCTACCCTTGCATTATATAATTTTTCCTTTCACGCCTGGTTTGCTGGAAGAGATCTCTTTTTAGAGATAAGCTCGCCTTTGTACATGTGTTTTCTTTTAATGTAACTGTTTAAATTATTGTGTGCAATAAAGAATTGTGTGAATTGTGAAAAATAGAAGGTGTAAATAAATTAACGCAAAATGAGAAACTGCTTATAGAAATCATTTTGAGCAACTTTCATTATGAAACCAATTTGATCAGAGCAACATTATTTTTCACTTCTCCATACAAATCAGCTGATCCACTCAGGCCAAAATGCACTGGGAAGTGAAAAATAAAGTTGCACGGATCAAATCGGTTTCATAATGAAAGTTGCTCAGAATGATGTCCCTAACAAAGTAGTTTCTCATTTTGCGTTAATTCATTTACACCTTGTATTGTTATACCTCCACCAACCCGCACTGAGCCAGCGTGGTGGAGTATGGCTCAATCTTACTCGGATCCGGGTAAAGGCCTGTGCCCCTCGGTGGGGACATTAATGGGCTACATTTACTTTTAATTTATTGTTATACCTAGGGATCTTGGAGTAAAAAATATAAAGTCGCCGGGGGAGGGACTATTTGAATAATATGCAAAGCAAATCATAAATACATCTGCCCAATCAAACAGTGCCAATCTGACAGGATGACAAACAAACGCGCTTTCAACACGCCAACGCCATAAAGGAAACAGTATCTATTTTAAGGACATTAAACTTAATAGCTGCGGTCACGCAGCGTACGTACTATATCGGGCACATAAATGAAACATGCAAGTACGGTCAGGGATGGAATAGACGGCGGTCGGCGTACACCGCAGTATGGAGCTAGTCCGTCAAATCCATTTCTTACAGTATCTTCGTAAACTTTTCCGGGATAGGTAGATACTAATTTAGCCCTAAACTCTTCCCAAAATAAAAGGCCCGTTTTGACAGTTCACGCCCACGCCCATGAAGTGGCCCCCTAATGCGTAGGTAATAAAATCCAACTGTTGCGTACAAGCAAAGCGTTCAAGTTGCACCTAGGAAAATCGCTTCTATTACTTACCTACGCGATAGGGGTTAAAACTTCATGGGCGTGAACTATCAAAATGGGCCTTTTATTTTGTGAATGGTGTAAGTATGCATGCAAATATGCAAGAAAAACAGCTAAAATATGCATGAAAGTCCATAAAAAGGGCCAAAATATGCAACACAAAATGATAAAAACGTATTTTAAATGTTGTCTATTATTTCTCAACGATAACAATCTTTATCTTTACCTTATTTTTTGCGAGAATAAAATGTATAACTTATGTTTATTTATTTTTACAAAATGTATTTAACAATGTTACAATATACCGTAAATATGTTACAAAAGTCAATTAAAAAATGTATGCAACTAAAATGTTTTGCAAATTGCAATATGCAAATGCATAATAATCCGGTGTCTACTCTACTCATCATCATCATCACCCCTCAGCAGGTATACCCTTGCCAGGGGTGACAGGATAAGAAACCGTTTACGGTTTCCAAGATACTAGTTAAAGGGTGTATCATTCTAAATAATTATGTTAGATGGATAAGAATTAATGAAATATTGTTAAAGATACTAGTTAAATAAACAAACAAACATAGCGTCACGCCCATTCCCATACGAGGTACGGCACACATAACGGAATCGTACCCGAAGGGTACCAAACGGGACCCTATTACTAGCCTCCTCTGTCAGTCTGAGTGTCTGTCTGTCCGTCAGCGGGCTCTGCGGCACAAACCGTAGCTCGCCTTTGTACACGATTTTTCTATAAGATATCTGTTTGTCATCATGTGAGTACAATAAAGAATTTACGAAATTACGAAATTACGAACCGTAATAGCTAGAAAGTTGGAATTTTCACAGAATGTATATACATCTGTTGCCGCTCCATCCAGCAACATTTTGCCGCTCCATCCAGCAACATGTTGCCGCTCCATCCAGCAACATGTACTGAACTACGCGTATAAATAATGATGTTTAGAATTGCACCTGACCGTTTGGATAGAAAAAAATTACAAGATGAAGATAGGTAGATAGGATTAGATTTATCGTAATAACTGTCAGACTCTTGTTTCTTGTACAATGGTGCAGAACCCTTCTTGTGAGTGTGAGAGTCCGACTCGCACTTGACCGATTTTTGTATTTGGGTTGGCAGAATGGAAACGAAAGAAAATGGTGACCCGCATTCGCAGAATTCCTTTTTTATCCCTCCTATAATAAATAATCCGGCGAGAGTTGGCAAATATTTACCTGTCACAAGCTCCAGCGGGACTCGTCTGCTGAATATCGAATGTTTGCACTCCCAATTATATCTTGTAATCTTGGCTGTTGGTTTGTTCTACGTATTAGCTTGTTGCATGTATTCAGGCACTAAACACGGTTCAGCGTTCAAATACTCTTTGAAGGTATATTTCAAGAGGAATCATGGCCACTTGCTATAACGAAAGTTATCGCTAAACTCGATTTTGTAAGATGGGTGTCGAGTAAACTTCGACAATTCAATATAAAGTATAAAAATTTCAATGTTTACTCTTTAGTGATAACTCACGTTCAGCTAGTTACACTTATTAGATAAGAATTAATGAATGTCTTTGACTATTCTGGGTACCTATACATTTAATCCATCCGTAGGTTTTTAATCCCAGCCGTAGATTTAAGAGACTGTTTTTGTGTTAAAGAGTTCCCAGTGGTGCGTTGTTATAAAGGGAGCTTTGTTAAACCTCTTAGCTGTAAAACCAAAACGAAACATTCATCACTTTGGACTTCATTACCCAGCCATAAGATTTAAAATATGCTGCGCGGATATGCGAAATCGGCAGGCGAGAGTCTCAGACACACTCGGGGCAAGTTTACCCCAGTATGTCGCTGCAACGTGACACAGCAACGTTGTGTCTCAACGTCTCAACTTACCTGTAGAGATCTAATTCTGAAGAAATCATTGTAAAATAGCTTAACCTTCCAACTTCTTTCTTTCTCTGCTACCATACGACGAGACGCTTCGTTTATTAAAATTTTCTCGGTCAACCCTATCATAGGAAACACGAGGGGATAACTCTGTTACCTACTTAATATCATTCAGACTGTCCGTCGAAACAAAGTTGTTGATATAGAACTAAATAAAGATAGTGAATTAGCTTAGCCCTCCCGAGAGAGAGAGGTACAATTCGACGTGATTAAATAAGGTTTAACTTTGACTGTCTCTACGTAGAGATGAAATGTATTTAGATCCGACAAGGATGCTATACAGAGAACATACTAATAAGGCCTTCCGTAGAAAGGAGACACAGTCAACAAAGTAATAGATACTATATGTTGTGTAGCACATATTAGATAAATTCTAGAGCTGGCACCTACCTCGCTCAGCGAATTAGCATAGCGATACAGCGAGGTAATGGTGCCAGCATGTTGGGCACCCTGCCACTCGACGGCGGCGGTGACTTTAAGGATAATTTTTATTTAATTTAATTGTTTTTAGTAGTAAGTTAATTGATAAATATTTTTTTGTCTCCCAATTAGTTTATTTGCGCTCGTTTTAATATTTCCCACATACCAAATTCTTGCTTTTATGTTCGTAGGATCCAGACACAAGCTATAATCAAGTGCAATGGGCAAGACAAAATTATCGTTATTTATCAATTCAAGATGACGTATCACGTCTCAACTATCTACGCCACGCCCATTGCTACGGCACTGCTACGCCGCCCGCTGTAACGCTGCCGTAGCACTATATCGCTGTCTACGACGACTATCATAAAGCCGGGAATACACACACATGCATCTAACTTGCAAACTTGCATACTACTTGCATACAAGCTCCTTGCACGTGCAAGCTACTTTCATGTGTATACACTAACTTGCATGCATGTATCTTGCGCGCAAGTAGATTGCACACCATTTGATTTTCTTGCATGCAAGCTGAGGGAGGGGTCGCGGGGGGCTGCAAAACTGGTAGTGTGAACAGACGCGCAAGTAGGGCATGCAAGTTCCTGTCGAGATCTGTCGCCGGTATTTTATTGTTATTCTATGTCTTTGTGTTCAAGTTATTTTTTATTTCTTTTGTATTATTATGTCGTCACGGGGTGGGGAGATGAGAAGACTATACAGTTTATTTCAGTTTTACAGAGAATACTAGAGAGAACTAGGATGCAAGTATAAGCTAAAGTCATTTGTATACGTCTTGGAAAAACAGGCATGCAAGTACGCATCTTGCATGCAAGTTTAACTTGCAAATGTATCACTGAGGGCTAGTAACTTGCATTTGTCATAAAACTTGCACGCAAGCTACATGTCTGTTTTGCTTGCATGTGTATTCCCGGCTTACATTCATAACATAGCGTACGGGGAAGGGGCACAGATTACTAAATAGTTACTACGTAACAGATACTTCACTCAGTAGGAATTTTCCAATACCTACTGCTATAATAGCCTACTCCGTCGCGTCAGCAACCGCTGCATGCTAAAATGTGCCTAAATGCTCAAGCGTACAGTTGTGATCGCCTCGCACCGCGCGATCTCACACTAATCGCAGGGCTGGCAGACATCGCAGATACTCGTACGATACGAACACAGTTCAAAACGTGCGTGCGCTTGGCTTGCGACAACCATACTGACGTTGGGCGCCGGGCCATAGCCGGGCGCCCGAGAGCTCGGGCGGGCGGTAGGTAATAATAGCGCGCGAGTACATTCAGTGACGGAGGCCTGGTAGGGGTGGCAGAGGCGCAACTGTGCCCACTTTTAGCCAATACTCTATTTTGCGTGACAGGGGCTATCAACAATTTGTAAACAATAATTCGGGGGATAGGAGGTAAGTTTTGACACATTCTCGTGTTTCGATTTGACGTAGTGGACCCATAAATAGTAAGTTATTCTGTTTACCGATATAAGCTTAGTGCGACTTGCACCAGACTTTTGACAGCCGCTAAATGGAGTTAAAGTGCAATACAGGGTGTAACAGAAGGGTGTAGTCATATTTTACGGGGTTGTTAGTTGTTCATTCTGAGCAACTTTCACTATGAAACCGATTTGATCAGAGCAACTTTAATTTTCCCCCTAAAATATGACTACACCTTTCTGTTACACCCTGTATAAATACGACGCAGCCCTGTTGAGGGATCCTGGCTGACATGCAAACCACAATTGGCGCGTGTGACAACGTAACTTGGCCGTGTTGTAATTAAATGGCGATTAAACCCATTTAGCGAATGTCAAAAATGTTGAACAAGTAGCCCTTACTTATGTATTCTCATTTGAGTTCACACATCATGACATCACACAACGTACACACATACGTCCTCAATATTTCGGAAATGACATCCTCATACATCGTATCCCGCCCCCGCCCTAAGCGCTACGTAGGGCAGGAATTACATCTGGGCGGAGATGAAGCTCCATTTCCTGAAGCACCTTAGTGGTATCGCCTTAACGTAGGGCTCCTAGATATCGTATGTGTTATTAGTTGGTCGTTAAGAGTCTCGCTAAAAAGCTGCGTTTACCCTTCGTTCGGGAAAGAATAACTTATCTTACGATATCTTTCTTCTCATGGAATTCTTGCTCCAACTGTCTTTTGTCCATTTGCAATATTATATCTATCCATGGTTTTCACATTACAAGAGTTAGATTTGACAGTTGCGCTATGGAACTCATGTCAAAGACCTTATCTCTATCTCTATCTATCTATCTGCAGATTGAGGATAGATAGGTTATTGCAAACGGCCATAAGACGGCATCTACGCAAACAAGGCCGGCCTACTTACAGAAACTTGAGCCAAAGAGAAGCTCATCCAATTAAGGGATCCAGTGGCATTTGCTTAGGAACTCAATTCATTCACATCTAACTCGTCTTTTGGGACTGATTCCAGAGGCGATACAACTAAACTAACTAACTAACTAAGGGTGACTAATTAATCGAACATCAAAAATTCTAATCGAAATATTAACTGAGCAACTTTAGCATCAAAGTTTCACGTAATAATTAAACAACTCGAATTATTATTCGAATTATCGTAACAAATGAATTGGCGACTGTGACTACAACACTATTTTTTTTATACCCAGCGGCAACCCACCAACTGTCATTTTAGTCTATCTGCAGCTCCGCGCACAGAGTTTACTTCGTTTTTCGTTTCGTCTTGAGAAAACAGTCAGTATCATTTGCCTATAGGAGCTCAATTCGTTCGCATCTAACTTGTCTTCTGACTACAAAATGGAATCCCTAGTCGTTGCAAATTCACTTCTATCCCCTTTTTAAAAGGTCTATTGGGAGGGTATTGGCTCAGTGGATTGGGTTGTCACGATCGTGTCGGTTAAGATCTAACATGGAGCAACACGTTGTTATACTAGGAACGCTTACACGGGCAATTTTTCCAGCAACAATTTCCCGGCAATTGCAACATCGTTCCAACAAATTGCGGTAATGTTTCCGCGATATTGCTTCTAATTGTTCCATGTGGTGTGGCGTTATATCGAGCTACAATAGCTATTGTTGCCATTGCCGTAAATTGCTCGATGTAGCCATGAGTGGCGTTACGTCATAATTGCTCGGAATTGCGCAATTAAGTTGGCCGTGTTAGCGCACCATTAACATTTAAGTAGATTTTATTGATCATGAATACAGACACCATTACAGAACAAGACAGATAATGTGTAAACTAACATACTTACTTATATTATATGTATCGCTCTGTCACGTATGAACCTTGCACAACTAATTTATTAGTAAGGTAAGGGGCAATGTATCATTGTAAAGTTTTTTAGTTAGTTAAGAGGTATTCATTGCCAATTCAATACCATACTGTGGCGCTGTATTTTTTTAGCCGAGAGACAGTGCCATGACATTGAGTGCTCATAAACTTAGAGTTATTGTGCATGCCTAAAGAATAGGTTCCACTGTAAGAAGATCGCGACAAAGAGCGAGCGTTGTAAGGTTTTAATATGTAGATGAGTTAGTGCTGTAGAGAAAATGTGTGTTTAACCCAGTTTCGTTACATCCGCCAGAGGTAGTGTGTTAACTGGAAGTAGCATACAATTGTATTTCTTTGCTGCTATTTTAAAACTCCACCTTAATTAAGAAAGATTTGTTATACAACGCTTTGTATGAATTCTGGGTTAGTTAACAGTATAACGAAATGCAATACGGTACGTTAACAAAAAGAGCTAACGGCGCATTACTGAACGTTTTTTTAATCAGATAAACTGTCAGATTCTGTACAACCAGAAGCCTAATTTTTAAACTTTTTATTTTGTTTCCTTTGATAAATCAACAAATAAATTAAATCCCTCAGGTAATTAAACTGAAAGTCAATCCTTTCATCCAAATACAATTAGGAATCCGATAAGTTAATACCCTCAGATTTTAACCCCGACAGGGACCCGCGGGGCGGGGCGGCGGGGCGGCGAGTCATTCTGCTAAGCTCGCTTGTTAGAATGAGATTAAAAACGGTCACCGGGTTAAAATTGTTTTAAATAAGGCTCTGGTTGGTTTGATACAAAAATTACAATAAAATATTATTAGCCTATATCTTCCCACTGCTAGGCAAAGGCCTCTCTTTCCCTCTTCACGCTTGCTCCTGGGTTGTTTCCCATCAGATCTTGCCGTGGTCCCCCAGCTCGCCACTTCAACGCTTCTTGGGGCGACTACGTCTTCGTTTAATAAATAGGTTTATATTTAGTTGGTATGGATATGTATTCGTAATAAGGTCGTCGATGTATGCAAGCGAATCACGAGTTTTAAGTGGGGATGGGCTGGGTAGGACACTTGGCAAGGAGAGATGACGGAAGGTGGACAAAGGCGTTGACATAGTGGCTACCCAGAACCGCAAAGCGTCCATTGGACAGCCACCACCGGCCAGATGGACGGACGATATCATCGCAAGCAGTGGCTGCGGGAGGCACAACACCGGAGTGGAAGGCGTCTTAAAGAGGAGGCCTATACCCAGCAGTGGGTCAATGTGGGCTGATATGATGATGATGATGATGATGGATGTGTACATCGTAATGGGCAAGGTAGATGGGAAAAGACACGCTGGTAGAAGGTGGAAGTCGTGGCTCCGCATCATTAGAGAATGGACGGGAGTGGCCAGGGAACAGCTGCTGCGCTTGGCGAAGAACAGAGAGGAGTATGCAGAGCTAACCGCCGACCTGCAGTAGTAGAGAGGCACTATAACCTGTATTTCTAATTCGTTGCCAAAAAATACCAAATATACGTCAATGCCAAAATTACGTTTTATATGGCAACCGATGTATTTACTATTTTGGCAGTGAATTAGAAATACAGGTATAAGTATAAGAAGAAGAAAGATAGGTCCATACCAAGTATTTTAGGCTCTGAGCCAGCTGTGATCTCTCTTTCTCGCGTGTGGAGAGAAAGAGTTGACAGCCCGCTCAGAATGAAAGAATCTTGGCGGGACATACAAATAAGGCACTGTAACTTAGAGCAAACGTGGTGCAGTCAAATATACTGGAGAATGCTGGAACTACAGGGGACGAAAATACCACTACACATGATGATGAGAATTGGGCCTGCCTTTCTCACCCTATGTACAGGAATCTTTATATTATACTCGTTCTGTCACGAACGAGTAAAATATAAAGAAATGATAAAGAAAATAAAAAAAAATAGCCTTGAATTCCAAGACACATGCCTTATTGTATCTAAACAAAATACAAAAGGCGTACCTACATAAAGCCGCCACGGGTTCTAGTTTTCATATTTCTTCCGAGATTTTATTTTAATAGCGCATGAAGGTACACAAAGCTTTCCGGCAACGTTGCAAAGTTTCGGAAGACCAAAAAAGCTCTCAGTACAGCGCTGTCAAAAACAAAACCTCTAAAAAGTTCAACTTGTTTAGTTGTTCGGAGTTGATTTATTTCTGTGCTTCCGGGCATACTGCATATGCTTGTGATATTATACAAAGTTCAGCTACGCACACCTATAAACGAATTAGGTCCAAAAGAGGCAAGAAATAAGAATGCACTAAATAGTAAACTAGAATATTGTATAGTATGCCTGTGTACCCTGCTCGCATGAATGCCAGTATCACGCACAAACCTCCGTTGTTAGTGTGATGTAAATGTACTTTAATTAAGACAGTTACCTCCATTTGTTACATTAATTAAAAAAAAAAAAAAAAAACTATGGTGCACTCCATTTCGACTCTAGGCAATTTTCAAGATGGCCAATATTGTTTTAGCATTCGCCGTAATTTATTTTAAATTGTTCAAAACAAATACGTCTATTGTATGCTTGTTTGTTAACCAGCATAACGTGGGCACACAATTATGCTTCTGCCACCCCGCATGGGAAAAGGCGTGATGCTTAGATTATGTTTTTGTTTATTGCAAATAGTAGATTCCTACAGGTTCGTACAAGAATAACCCGTACAACATTGCACGTAAAGTTGGCGTGGTTTGATGCAGAAGCGATTCAAACTTTAATTAGTTAGTTTGGTTCACTTTGTGAGCCTCGAATTAAGGGTTAAACCTTTCACTGGCAGTCCGGTGATTGTTGGCTAATTTCAACTGTTGAATTCTGCTGTCGTAAGAGACGCATTTGCAAAAAAATAATACTGCGCTTGTGTCTTTTTCCTTTCGGCAAAAGGTCGCATTTGCAATTATTGGCCACTTTCTTAATTTATTGCTCTTTTAAAGTAAGTTGTGAAGGTTTTACAGCTTCAGAACTTAGCGATATATGGTACAGTTACAGTTCAGTGCAAGATCTGAGAAGTAGATTTGTGTGAGTGAGATCCAAGTTTCCTCAGTGTAGTACTATAGCTTTAAGTAGATCATTAGCTGGCTCTGTGCACGCACACAATCACAACTATCAGGTTTTGCCTTCTTGCTACTTTGAAACGTGCTGAACTCAATAATGGCGTATTGAACACCTTTGTGTCGCACACTTCGTATACAAGTTTGGCGTTAGAAACTGCACAAGAACCCTGCGTTTTCTTTCAAAAAAAAGTTAACGCAATTATCTCTTTACACGAGATTCGAATTGAGGATATTATTAGGCAGCTCTGGGAAATAGAATGTTTTTTTCAGGAGAGGCGAATGGTCGCCAAACATTTATCCAATAATCCCACCTGAATTAGGTAAATCAGGCGCAATCATTTCAATGGAATTTACATTTTAATCGTGAAAAAATACAGAGGAATGTTGGAGATGCGATTTAACACATTAAGCTCGTATCCCCCGGCAGAGAGCGGCAATGAGATGTAAATTTTATTTTATTATGTTTGACGTGGGCCGCGGGAGGCGCTACCACGACTGCTCTGGCAAAATACGGGGCTAACCCAGGTCTAATGTTTAGTTGCGTGCGCCATTTTGTTTTTGATAAGGAACGGTAATATTGGGGAAAAGGAACGTGGACGGTACATGCAGCCGGAATGTTTTATGTGATCCTCATGATCATAGAGAAATTTTGATGTCTTCGGTTTCATTTATTGATTGATTTGTGACATTAAATTAAAATTCAATAACTTTATTACTTTTGCACACTTATGTAATTTTCCTTCGCTGAATATATCCACTCAATTTTTCTCATATTCACAGTAAGGCCCCAACAGCCAACAATTTGACAGTAAATTATTACGTCCCAGCGACTCCTGAGTTGTTAATTTAAGCAAATTCTAAATCAATTTTCCGCTGTGATGATTTTTAATGGTTGTATTAGCCTTGATCGTATTACAGTCGCGATCATTTAGAGATAGGACCTCTAAAAATATATAATATCGGGTGTTTGCTCGATGAATGCAGGGCCTCAGGGGCTCTGCCCACCTAAGTGACGTGACACTGATCAGACATCAAAACTGTTCCCTCATCATGTGTTAACTTAGCCCACCCCCTAAATTCCAATCGGGTAGAGCATATCGTGCGTGAAAACGGTACCCTTTGTAGTCTTACTTTGGCCCAATGTAGTCTTTATAAATTTCATGCAAATATTCACCCAAAGTGTACCTACGCGACATGTGGTTAAAAACGGAAAATGTATCATCGCAAAGCCTATATTTGGGCCACCAAAACATGTATCAAGCTCATGACCTAACAAAACCATGGTTACAAAGAAGTTTTTTTTTAAGTTAACTTTAAAGTTTCCTACATAAAAGTATCCCAACAAAAGGACTCAATATCCTTTTTAATTCCGACCATCTGCAAAATTACTTTGTCTGTCTTGAACCGTAGCATAATAGACGTATTTCTCGATATTTCGATCGATCTACCTACCCTAAGCTACCCTTCCTTTGGGAGACTGATAGGCATCTAAAAGGTTTTTTTAAAGACGCCCATCACTTCACTTCAAAGCAAAAACCCAATCTGCCTCCAATGATAAATAAATAATAAGGAAAAATTATAGCAGAAATCAAAATGGCGTTTAACCGCTAAATCCCGTCCGACACAAAGCCGTCGGATATATACTGTTAACATCAAATATATATTAAGTTATAAAATTATTATAATGTTCTACCGCGGATATAACGGGGTCCCTCAAATTGGGGTTAGCCCCTTGAATTTGCTTACCTGAGCGCAAAGGAAGAAAAAGCAAAATATTTGACATTAAAATTAGGGAAAAGCTTTCATTCCCTTGCATTAGAAATTAACAGACGTCTTGTATTGATGTCTGTTAAACTTCGACTAAAATTATTAATGGCAATCTGTCTTTTGCCAGACGAATTTTGCCATTGTACGGAGAGACTGCTTCCCAGAGATGTGACAGATCGATGTCACGTGACGTCACCTGAGTGTAGTGGGCACGAGGTTGGTCGAAGACCGACCTTTATTATAAATTTTTCATATTACAGCCAAATGTACCGTCGTCGGCTCCAAGGAAATCTGTCGCCGGAAACTTTCCCCATAATTCAGAAGCGATTAGCAGCCGACACAGCGTCATCCAGATGAAGAAAATAAATTAAAAAGTTTCACAATTCGTCCAGTGCGGATTAATTCTGGTTCTCGCACCGGAGGGACAATTACCGGGTATGAAGAATGGCGTGATTTGTTTAATCGTTTTGGATTGGGATAAGCCGATTTGTCAGACAATCGTTTGGTTTGAGGTTTGTCGTTACTGCGGCTTCGGAAGCCCCCTGTTACACACTGTGTTAACTGGCCTAAGGAGGACGCCATAAACGCTAAAGCGTTACGTATGGGAAAAAGCAAGATTCAATGTTAGTTTTTTTATACACGTAATTAATCTACAGAATCATCAAAAGGCTACGTTAGAATAAGCCTTCACGTTGCCGTAGTGCAGGTTGATGGAGGAGTTTTACGACTACTACATACGTACTCCTAAGATACAGGTAACACTAGTTTAGGAGTTGGATGTTCAATGTTCAATCAATGCATCATACCTAACGTAAGAAAAGGAAAAGCTATACATTGCCCCGATCAGCTGATTTCAAGTTACTATGGGAGACCCAATTTTTTTTTTCTTTTGCGACTATATGTTCCTTGGGGAAAATTCTGCATAATGATGGGTACTGTCATTCATTGCCCAAAATATGGTCAGCTAATTAAATGACACCCTGTGTTGTAGTGACGACCACTGTGGCGTAGAGGTTGTGGCTCTGCCTACCATGCGAGAGGCCCCGGGTTCAAATCCCGGCTGGGGATAAAAAAAACCCAGCTCTTGGATGTTTACATGTTTGTGATGTCGTTGTTTCTGGTTCCCACGACACGGTATCCTAGTGTGGGGCCAGAAGCAATGTGTGCCTGTGTGTAAATGTTATATTGTGTTTGTTAAGTTACATTGGATTACAAATAGACAGGGGGCGTTACAACGCATATCGCATTTAATATACCTCCTATATATACGTGTAGTAATAATGAGGCCATAGATAAGAGCACCCTTGCGTTTTATAGCCGTATTCCCATACACGTGTCGAAGTGCCACCGTGTTCATGTTATATTACACCATAGTTGTACGATTGAAGACCCTATTTTCCGAGACATACGACAGGCTCAAAGTATAATAGGTGTATCTTAGTGGGACCGTTCTGGTGTAGTTGTATAGCGGCGTCGTGTCGCCGCCATGAGAGATCATGTTGCAAGATATTTTACGTTATGATTTCGTACGCGTGTTCTTTAGGATATAAATGTATTGTGTTCGGCTTACATGAGTAACCTATACTTAATTGTATCTGCGCACAATAGGATAATTTGAGCCACGAGAATCACAAACATATTATACCTATACTTATAAATCTAAAACACAAAATACATACTTCTAAAGACCCCGGTGTTTTCTCACCAGTTTTTTTTATCTTCCATGGCCCAACCCGAAGTCTCCTTGTGTCACTTCACTAGAACCATTAATTACTTTTGTTCAATTTAAGTTACGATCACTTAATTTCATTAAATTCCTCGACTTCAGGTCCCCAGGAGAAATGTGTAAAGTAATGTCGGACCGAAAATTCGGTTCCGGTAACGGTTTCGAGATCGGAAAACCGAATCTACAACTTTATACTGCAGTGACAAAATAATTTGATTGTTCTCGCCTTTTTTGTAGCTACATAAGTTTTTCTCGAAATGTTACGTTAGGTTAGGATGGGTTATTAGTTACTTATGTGTTTATTTATCTTTGTATATTCAATAAATTACATAACTAATAAATTTAGAATGAGCTTTTAGGCCTCATGGCATGAGACCATGCAAAGGCAATAGGTACATTTATATTTGACAAATTCTGAATACCTATGTGTTTGGTTGAGATATCACCTAACTTTACTGTTCAGATAAAATTTCAGTTTAAAAATAAGCTTACTTTTTCAATTTCGGTCTTTCAAACTATCTAATATCGGCCGCGTTCTAGAGAAAAAGTAATGTAGGCTTCTTAGGAAGTTATGGCCTAAGTTCCTCGTAGCAAAATAGGTCTTTTTACAATGTAATAAGGATTTTTATCTGATTAAAAGGTAAGTTAGATGGAAGCTCTTGAGTGCTAGTTGGAATTGCATATCCGTGGAAAAATATATCTACTTTCATCTAATGGTTCTTTGAGATTCTTCTTTGGAATTATAACAGAAGTTGTACTATTTGTGTTCGCAGTTTAATAAGATTGTATATACATTTAAAAACTGAATATTCATCTATTTTATTTATTTATTTACAATAAGTACACAAAACAGAATACAGTCATTTGAAACAATGATACATCATTAAGGGACTTTGTGTTGGACTGTAGCCCAAACTATGTGTACATAGAAAACTTAATTTAGTGTGTTTATGATTCCTATACTAGCTAAACGGGTTTTTATTGATGAAGTATATAGAAAAAAGAAAAAGAAAGAATATAAATCTAATCCTAATAGGTTGAAGACGTCTAGAACAGAGCTGAGTTAATGAGTATCCTGAATTGAAGACTGAGTTAATGAGTATTAAGTCTGTGGTATTATCTGAATATCCTGTGTATTGTCTACGAACCAATTAGCTGTTCCGGCCAGTACGTCGGTTCTGTCAAATGCAAAAAACAACTCGCATCTCCCTTCGCTATCACTCTCTCTTCCTATTTGTGTGACACTTTCTCTCTCTCTCACACACTGATGTTCAGAACTTCAGAGAGAAAGAGAGAGCGAAAAAGGTAAATAAGAGCGATAAGCTCGTTTTTAGACAAGTTGTTTTTTTCCATTATTAAGTCCATCTGTTTTTTATGTATGTGCAATAAGTATAAAATACAGTAAGTATAGCGAGGGGGAGAGAGGCCTTTGCCCAGCAGTGGGATATTACAGGCTCATAAAAAAAAAAGTATAGCGAACAGTATGCCATTGTAACGATTCCGAAAAGTACTCTCAAAGTACCCGCAAATTCTCGCTAGCAGACGTTGCTTGCTCAGTCCTTTAATTGTTTCAGAGTGTCTCAGAAATGTCGCCTAACCGCAGAACACAAGTTAACCTCACAATTGTCTTGTAAATTACCAACAATGCTGGAGTTGCCGACGTAAATGACAATAATGAATGGAGCTTGGAACTGGGTGGAAACTTGTTGAGGTTAATGTCATACGATCGAGCAGTTGTTTGAACTATGATTGGCATGCCAAGGTCTTTAGCGTGGTTTTCGCATAGGCTATATTTAATTAACAACATAAAAACAACTTGGTTTTCTTATTGTTTTAAGATCAATATGTTTGCTTGTTGTGGTACCCATTTGTCAGAATCTAAATCCAAGGGGCATTCAACTTACAAAACAAGGGTTAACAAATCCTGTGTAAGCGGCTTAGAAGGGTCCACATGATAAAGTTAATCTATCAATTTATAAATTATAACCATTTTCAAATACAATGAAATATATGTGTAGATTTTGAATAAGACTTGTTGAAAAGATGAGAAGTAGAGTATAAAAATAAACCATTTGATTCGATTTCATTGCTTCATTGTGCATATTATTATTATTTTTCGTAATTTCCCTTATCTCGGGTTCAATCTGTAATAAAATCTTGCAGAAAATGACATTGCCCGATTTTTCTTCATTCATTCAGGCAATACAAATCGATAGTCAGGTTAACTGTAACATTTTAAATACACCAACACTACAATACACAAGCGTAATCACAAAGCTAGCCCATGTCCAGCCTTCATATAGCTCCCCTGAGGAACATTTAGGGGAGAAGATTACCCGTATAATACGAAAAATGGCTTATAACACTACCCTTTGTTTGCCAACACAATAGCATGCTCCTATTGGCCTGATGACCTAAATCAAGCAACTTTTGGGGCCACAGTTGGAGTACTTCTGTATAGTTTATTTGCATACGGAATGGGTCCCGTTTTCGCGCATGTGTAGTTCCTGAATATGGTTTGATATGGAGTTCGGTGTTTATGCTCGGAAATCTGAAATGCATTGAGTCGAGCGAGCGAAGTTTTACATGGGTAAATTAGATTTTCTCCTGAATATAAATTTGGGGTTTAGTCAAGAGTCGGTGTATTATTTTAGGATTTTATAGGGGGCGGTAGGATAAGATTTGAATGAAGGGTAGGTTTTAGAAAAATGCTATACATTTTTGATGACAGCTAAAGTATCCCCGGTTTTCTAGAATAAATATTTGTATAGAAATTAGTTATAATTCACTTTCTGTTTGTTTTTTTTTGTGTTTTTCTGTTTGGTGCAAAAAGTGTATGTATTACCTTAGTGTGCCCTAATCGATACAGCATCTGAACTTAAACAATAAAAACGGTTTACTCTACATTGTAGATTGTACAACAAGGGCATAAAACGCACCATTTTACCCGAGACGTATATATCATATAGGGTGGATAGTCATGTCGAGGGTAAAATGGGTTTTTCATCACATCTATTCAAAAAGAGCTACTTTAGTCCCGGCAAACAGGGACTAAAGTAGGTCATTTAGTCCCTAGGGACTAAAAGTAAATTTTTAATTTTGTTGCCAGTACAAAGGAAAAAAAATGCTGTAACTAATCAGTTTCACTACCATTCAGGCTGATAAAAGAGATCGATTCTAAACGCAGCCAATTTAAAAAAAAAAGTTGTACTAAAATGCGTACTCGACACAGATTAGATAATCCGATCGACCGAATCGATTAACACCGATTGATGACAACAGAGAAACAACCTTACAGAATTGATATCGAAACACGGACCAAATAATTAAAAAGTTGTGGAAAATTTGTAAACAAAGCGCGCCAAATCTGAATGCTGTAATTATTTCAATTTCGTTTGCGGATATGAGTAAAGAATATGAGTGAAAGTGAGTATCTAACTCCAGATGATATAACAATAAACGCGAATGACAAATACAAGATCTGTTACCAATAAAATCACGAGGAATCTGGGTATGTAAAAACTGTAATCCTGTAGAAAAATTCAACAGGAATAAAGAGGTTATCTGAAAATGCTTTTTAAACCAATTTTCAAGATTTAGCCAATACTAAACATATTCGTAATTAGTAATTTCTTTATTGTACTAACACAAGAATGACATACAGAAAACTTATAATAGATAGATAATGTACAAAGGCGAGCTTATCTCTAACAAAAGATTTCTTCCAACAAACCATTACACACAACATATCACGACAATTGTGTAAATAAATACGGGGTGTAACACAAAGGGGCGTAAAAAGAAGGTTGTTAGGGACATCATTCTGGACAACTTTCACTATGGGACCGACTTGATCAGAGCAACATTATTTTTCACTCCAACATACAAATAAGCTGAGCGCTAGGCCCGAAATGTATCTACTGAGTTAATAAATGTAAAGTTGCTCTGATCAAGTCGGTCCCATAGTGAAAGTTGTTCAGAATGATGTCCCTCTTTCCGCTTGTACACCCCTTTCTGTTACACCCTGTATAGACATACACATATATGTTATTTTATTGATTACTTACTACTTTTCTCATAGAGGGTGATGAAAAGTAGAGTGTCCACCTCAGGAGTAAAAACTATTTTTGGCTCGAGTGATGTACTTTGAATCCCTCGCTCCCTCAGGATTCTACTTTTGAGTCCCTCGTTACACTCGGGACTCAACTCTACAATCCCTCGGTCGCTCAGGATTCAAAAAACACTCTCGCCCTAAAAATAGTTCTTTACTCCCTTGGTAAACAATCTACTATTATGTACGAGTTATACACTCTGCTTTTCACTTCGATTGTGAGGAAATTAAACAGAAATATTGCAAAAAAAAGTAAATATTATGAAATAATTGCAAATTGAAATTACCGAGAAAAAATAAGGACTTCCCGCCATTAAACTTTTTTTTTGGACGTGCCTCCGCAGCCGGCTCAGGCCGCCGGCAGTGGCACTTAGCATAGGTGTATGTGGCTGTTTACCTAAAGACCTTTGTCAGAGTCTGAGATTTAGACGAAGATTTTACTTTATGCTCCTGGATTTTAAGACCATTTTCTACTTGCGTCGATATTTTCAAGGACGAAGATGTGTCGGCGAAAGTAGAGTTTCTTGGACTACGGGAGGATAATTCATTAAAAGTTGATTTCCAAAATTATAAACTCAGCACATTTTGGCGAAAAGCAGCTGCAGAATACCCTATTATAGCTGACAGAGCTTTAAAAATGTTGATTCCATTTGCTACCACTTACAGATGTGAAACTGGTTTCTCAACTCTTGTTACATTAAAAACAAAAGCCAGAAACCGTCTGAATGTGGAGCATGACATGAGATGCGCATTGAGTGAAACCGAACCTAATATTGTTAAACTTGCGAATGCAAAGCAATTTCAACCTTCACACTAGTTAAGTAAGAGATTTATATTATATATCACTAGTTACCTAAACGTGCAATTTCTTAAATAATAAACATATTTTTGTTCGAGTTTGTGTGGTTTTAATTATTTTAAATTAGGTAGGGGTAAACTCAATTCCCATACTAGTTTACAGGGGTAGGGACATTGAAAAGGTTAGGAATCACTGCTCTAGAACATAAAATTTGATTTTATGCTGGCTATACCCGACATAAAGACGAACTTTACGAGCATGAGAAGTGAAAATACATGTATTACATCGAAATAACTTGTGGCTCTGCTCCATAAATCAAAATAGTGCGGCATTTTGCTGCTCAGTGCGGGAGAAGGTCATTAATTTTAAAAATATCGAATCACAGGCTTTCGAGCTTGTATTTTTCAAAAGCTAGATTCACCGACACGTAACGAGCTAAACTTCTGGCAAGTTGTCCCAGTGGGTTATTTCATATTCAAACGTCCCAGGTAGGAAAGGAAAGTTAGTCATTTGCAAAAATGCAGACGAAAGATTGCTATCATCACGAGCTCGGAGGGCGGTAGAAATACTATTTTGACGCTGCTAGTTTTAACAGAAACAATTATGAGCAACTTTTCGTAGAGCTTGTTCGAACTGAAATGATCCGCCTTTACACACAAACGCATATCGAAAATGAAAGAGTGGGACGCGTCATTTTATAATGGACAAGCTCTACCTAATTATTACAAATTAACCATTAATTTCAATTAGAAGATGTCACGTTCGTCAATCACATCTAAATTCTAAACTTGGGTGAAATAGTCAGTCACAATAGTCACAGCGTATCTACTCTCTCACACTCTTTAGAGGCGTCAGCCTTTAATGACTGCCTATGCTAAAATACTTTTGAAATTCCAGCTGATTGGGCAGACTCATTAACTAATTAATAATTAAAGAAAAAAGTCCGCTGGGTTTAGATGTACTTATAAAAAGGGACGGGTTTTTTCTATGCCTTTTTCTGAAAAATGATCGCTCTTGGCCAGATGCCACGCTTTAATTATTAAACTGCCCATTATCGTTGTCCGTGCTTAGAGGTATAGAAATGTAAGTACCGACCTACCTAAATTCATTTTTATATTCCGGTTACTTTAATAAACAAAACTTGTTTTATTAACAATGAATTTCAGTACCTATGTCCTCACTCTTTTCCATGTCCCGTGTCAAATGGTAAGTTTAATGCTTCTTTATGACCAGAAGATAAATAATAAATAACAATTATAGCATACAGTACCAAAAAAAAACAAATACCGTCATCAGAGGTACATACAGACCTGCCAACTAACTGTGAAATGACGGGTGTCGCTAATGGATTTCTAGTATTGCCTTAGATGGGAGTTGAGTCCGTGCATAGAGTGGCGTTTCAAAGATGGGGGTCGTAGTGCAGAATTCTGACATTTCACAGATAACTTGGTAGGTCTATATATCTGCAACCACGTTTAAACAGCCTAGTTTATTTAGTATGACTGAGGGCTATTTGGGAGGTGTCAAAACCACTAAACTAAAGGAACTAAAGGCACTAAACTAACAATCTCAAATCCGATAGCTCTTGCGCGGTGGCCACAGATTCCATTTTCAACCACACCATTTTAATTTGTTAAGTTAGTTAGTTCGTGTCGCCTCCCAAATTGCAGGCAATCGCAGCAGCTATGAAAAATTTAAGATTTCCTCACGATACTTTCCAAAACCGTTAGAATAATAACATCTCCATCAAAATAACTATGCCCATGCCACTGCCACGAAATAAAATAAAAAACAAAATGGCCGACCTCAGACCCTGACGAAGTTGCTCGCAACTCAATTTACATTTGAAATAGAAAATTTCGATCCGGTGTGCACCTTCCGTAATATAATCCTAATGATATCCTCAAGTAAAAAACTTGATAAACTCGCTTTTTGATGTAGAAAACAAAATCCTGAAGACGGCAGGGAAATTGGATCAGCGAATGGAGATGTAGCATGAAAAAAGAAGACATATTTAAAAAAAAAAACCACTATTTATAAAAAACAACGCGACACGGTATTATATTTTTTTCCATACGGGGTGGCACAGGTAGAGTATTTTGGTATGCTTTGGTTCACAGCTCATCGCAGTAGGTGTATAGAGGAAATATGCGAACATAATGGAGAACGCTTTATAATTAAATTGATGTTTCCTCGTGATGTTGGCCCTCTGCAAAACTATCATCCATCTCAGTAAAATAGATACCGTGTGCTTTTATGTGCGTAAAGTTATTGTAGCCCATTAATTTTTTAATGTAATTTCCCCACTGAGGGGCACGGCTTTATTCTAATATGTGTAAGAATGGGCCGTATTCCACAAGGCTGGCCGGAGGGGTTGGTTTGTTAGAGGGGTATCGGACAGTCAAAAGTTAATTATCAAGCTGCCCTAAGACGACTATAACTCTATCCATGCTTAGAAGCAACTTGACAGCTAACCTAAAACTTCATAAAATCCACTTTTTAATCACTAGGGATTCATAATTTCATAATTTCTTTATTGTACACAATTAATTGCAAGGACAAAAAGTAATTAAGGCGAGGTACGAATAATTACAAACCAAGGTCAACGAAGATTGCGGAAGTGAGAAGCAAATATAACTCGGGAACAGGAATAAGTGGGATGGCAATTGTGCGCTCGCGCCTAATCTGAATCAACGTAAGCGCCTAAACGGAAAAAAAATCATAAAAAATAAGCTATTCCAGGGAATTACATTTCATTCATGAAATCGCTAGTAACAACGATTACCCACATATTTCAATTAATAGAAAAATCATATTTACTACTACTGCGGTTTAATAGGAAAAAATATTGAAAAAAGGGGTTGACTTTGGATTTATTTTCTATCGAGAAAGTTTTATCCAAACACGTTTTAATTCTTGAAAAACCTAGATTATATAGTCAAATTACATATACTAGAAATTGATTACGATTAGTCGAGTATTTCCTGAAATACACATGATAAAAGCACCCCTAATTTATTCGTGAGGCCTCTTAAAAACAGTGTACAAAGGCGAGCTTATCTCTAAAAGAGATCTCTTCCAGCAAACCAAGTTCCGATGAGAGAGTTTAATATATTAGCAGGGATGTTACCAAACCAATCGGAAAGAATCGAAATTGTTTATTCAGTTGAACTAACAGAAGAGTTGTCATCGTCATCACTGCTATCCCTATCCGCACTTAGGGATATAATTACTTAGATCATTTTCAACTTGTCTATTCTAATGTCTCTTTGCAAATCTTGAAAAATTATTCCCGACAAATGTTTAAAGGGTGTATCGATTCTTTTGATTAATCGATTTTTACGAGCAATATCCCCTCACTCACAGGCTAAGATTGACATCTGTCAAGTTGTCTGTTATATTATAGGTACTACACTACCAAGTAATAATAGTAGCCAGGCGGTATTAAGGTATCGAAGAAAGTCCTTAGTATCGAATAAATCCGCCACCAAGTAATAAACAAGAAAAATAAAAAGTCCTAACTGTGTAGCTAAATAAGAACACGGGTGTATTTCCTTAACGCTCCCAGAAAGATCGCAAACCAATCTGGGCTGAGTGCCGGGAGATTTGATAAACACTGGGTATAAAGTGCGATACACGCCGCTTAAATACTAGTTCCGTACAGTAACCGTATTGAGTGATTATTCAATCCACCTCAATATTCCATATTAAAAAGTCATCAGAGAAGATTACTGATTAAATATGATCAAAGTGATCATTACTTCCTGTAGAGCACTCTGGATTGGATTAACTGACATTGAATATCAAGTTTAGCGTAAAAGTTTCCTCATATTCCTACAAGTAGATATTGCTGATATCATTTTGCCAGTATGGGGTAGTAAAACTCTGGCTAAATGTGGATACAAACAAACTGCCCTCTGTCACACCGTCTGGGAGAAGGCTCTGACGCTATTTCGTAATTCGTAATTAGCAATTTATTATTGTACTAAACAAAACAGGAAGTAAAACAAACAGATAGACCAGTACGAACAAAGGCTATATCTTATCTCTAACAAGAGAATTCTATTTCAGTTATCTTCGTTATTTTTCTCTACTTTTGAGAACAAACCTTTACAAGAATTAATCATTGGTATAACTTTAGAGTGCAAAACATCGTGAGGAAACCTTAGTTACTCCATAACTAGGTACAGCGTTGGGCTAGCCCCCTGTAGAATATTTAAGAACTGGCCAAAAAATTGGCACAGTTTTGCCTCTGCCACCCTGTTTGAAATATGGCGTGATGCGATATCATGTTGTATTGTTGTATACAACCTTAGAACCCTAAAAAAACGTCATTCCCCGTAGATGCAGCCGGAAACGATCTCAAAGCGAAGCTCGCTTTCAATGTAAAGCTCTGGGAGTGAAGTGCTGACGCTTTTGTGCTTCAGACAAAGGCTCTACTTACGCACTCTCGTACTTACATGTGCTTTAGGGGACACACTAGAGACACGAGTGGAACTTTGACAACAATTGGCAAGTTACAACAATATCCAAATTGTGTTTTGACAGTTCCTAGATAGTATCTATTTTGACAAGCAATCCAATACCTTGTGCTACCTGATGCCACACCGTATGTGAAATAGCATGAGCGATATAATAATAAACGGCCAAGTGCGAGTCGGACTCGCGCACCAAGGGTTCCGTACTATTATCTATGGGAGCCCCCATATTAAATTTCTTTTGTTTTTTAGTATTTTTTGTTATGGCGGCAACAGAAATACGTCATCTGTGAAAATTTCAACTGTCTAGCTACCACGGTTCATGAGATACAGCCTGGTGACAGACAGACAGACAGATGGACGGACCGACAGCGAAGTGTCAGTAATAGGGTCCCGTTTGGCACCCTTCGGGTACGGAACCCTAAAATGCACAGTATTCCATAGTTCAATGTTAGCCAAGTAAACTAACGAAGTCATTTAGTTCCATAGTTCAACACAGTTCGCAGAGTCATAACTAAGTATTAAAGTTCGTGAACTATAAACACACTGTTTACTCCCAAAACTTGACTTGTAATCAGACTAGTATACTCGTAATGGGGTCGGACGAAACCGGATTTGCTCATTCGCATACAAAACAAACGAACATAGCGTCACGCCTTTTCCCATACGGGGCAGCAGATACTGTTGTACCCACTTGCGAGGCTCCATTCCCTCTCTAGTATGCGCCCAAAGTACTTTGCATACATTTCTTGCATACTATTTGCATGCATGGGCGTTGCATTTACATTCCTCAGCTGCGAAAACAAACACCTCCGATTTTACGCCAGCTTAATCCATTGTATGACTGACGTAAGCCTGGCCACTTTTTCTCACGGCACAGGGCATCCTTGAGTAGAACAATGTATGTGCCGGTGTGATAGGTTCCGGCTCCAAGTCCCGGAGGGGAGGAAGGAAAAAGTCTCCAGATCTTGCTTAGACAGGGTTATTTTTGGGACATCATTCTGCGAAACTTTCACTAAGAAACGGATTTGATCAGAGCAACTTAGAACTTAGTATGTGAGTAAAGTTGCTGTTTCTTTTTACCCAACAGAGAAGCCTACTGTGAGGCCAAATGCAAAATTTTCCTGTATGTAAATGTTTATGTTTATGCTTGTAAATGCAATTTTTCTGTTTGCAGCTACCGGAAACATGAATTTGAGAGTAGGTACCTATATTGGATTTATGTTCATTCATACGCATAAGTATAGAATCGCCGTCAATCGTCAATCAGACCATTATGGGTATGTTTCCCTTTTCATCTTATTATATCTTCACAGTGACCTGTCAACTTAGAATAATAACTTAGAATAATAATAACGCGTTATTATTCTAAGCCTGTCAACACATTAATTGCAAGGTCATTGGCAACCGGATTATAAAAGCTCAAAAGCTGAACCGGAAAACCCTTTCTGCTAAACGTTAGAGCTTCCACAATAATGCTTTTTAGTTTCTCTAAAGTCGCTTCCAGTCCAGCTCGCCCCGTATGGATGTGGAATGGGTATTCTGAGTAGATTGTTCCAATTCACCCCATTCCGTGCCTTTATTTTACTGAGTTTTCCCACAGAAATTGTATTTTCCAATCGACGTCCGCGTTTTACTAAGAAATAAATAAAAATACATGCTGTATATACAAAGCTCATGCCTTTTTACGGAAGAGGTTGGTAGCTTGGCAGAGACTTCACTTAAGTATAACGATCCTCTTATTTATCAAAAACACATAGGTTAAGGTCTGATAAATTTTCGGTAAGTAAGGTAACCCGTAACAAGGAAATCAGAAATAAGAACTTCATAAACACGTCATATCATAATCATCACAGAGAACCATAGACGTGCGAGCGAGAGGGTTAACACATACTATAACAACAACCTTTAGAACATAATTCATAATTTCTTTATTGCTTACAAACAGTTATGACAATAAAAAACATAGAAAACATCCTTCAAACGCTGTCGTTTAAAACCATGATGAACAAATCTTTGTTTAAAAAGTTGTATAAAATCTTTCCTCGGAACTAATCTAATAATTCTAAATTGCAATCCGACTTTTTTCCCCACAAGAAAAGCAATAACGTAAAATGTCATGTTACGCCAGCTCAAGCGCCATTCGGGTTAAAGAGGAATCAATAAAAGAATCTCCGAAACAAAAGGATAAAAGAAAAACTATTAAAGCGTAAAACTTCCACGTAACTGCCGAAAGCGCGATTTCTTCGGCGGGTCAGTTTCGTTTGAGTACTGGTTTCATTTAGTACCTAAACTCGTAAACTGGAGAGGATTTGAGGGTGCATTTGGCCATAATTCTTTGTTCCGATTACGACAGTAAGAAGCCGCCGGCATCTTTTCCATTAAAATTTTACACATCGCTTGTTAATGGCGTGTCTTCCAACACCATTGCATTTACGATAGAGACCCAAATCCGGTCAACAACAGGTCTTATTCCGCCATTTTCGCTTCAACAGCTGAATAGATGGTACCTAATACATGATATTCGGTCTCTCACTGTCATAGTGAGAACTCTCCAGCGTATCGATGCAACATTGCAAGGTTGCACAGGGTTCCCGCGTCATTTTACGTTACGTTACGTTGCAGCGTGATGTTTTATCTAAGCCTTGTGACAAATTGCAAACAGACCAACCGCAACCCACCCTACTCTCGTCTCGGCTAGAACAGAACCTTCAAAATTGGTTTACTTCGGTAGGTACTTGAGGGAACTTGGAAGGGGTCCGGTCCGATTAGCATTTTTTTATTTATCTTGGACCGGTAGCGACTCCCCAGGGTACACTTGCATCGACCACCTTACCTAGACCTGGTTGAGTGGTGGCCAACCCTCGTCGCCTTGAAGGTGATTGGACCCAGATTTATAGGAATATAGGATTCTGAAAGGTTTTGGATCGAATAAAAGATTTTTTATGTAGCCAGTCCCTCCCTTCCCTATTCACTCTACAGCGAAATCGACGTCCTCCACGCGAGTTCCCGGACATGACCGTGAGTCACAGACCGTGACTTTGACACGGGTACAAAGATACCAAGAATTTCTCCTAATTTTAATGTCAAATATTTTAATTTTTTGGCCAGGAGAAGGAAGACATGAAAATAACGGAAAGGGAGTTCATGTCAAATCGACATTTTGTATAGGGAACATCAGTCACTTTTCCACACTACGGGCTACACGCGACATGATATCGGTGGCAATCTAGGGTGTAAAAAGTTGATAATCTGGAGACGCTTGCTGTGTGCGCTTGGAGTGGTGTAATCACACACAGCCTTTATACACCCTAGATCGCCACCGATATCATGTCGTGTGTAGCCCGCTTATGGCCACGATATTTTCGCGGGCATTCAAAACATCTTTTGGCGCGCGGTCACACCTCGGACACTCCATAGAACGCTCGTAAAATAAATAAGCACCTATTACTACTACATGACTAAATGATGTTCGTATACGTGCAAATGTGTGCGTAAATATTGCTAGGGCTGGTAGCGCGGCAAATGCAGCGATTTGCGTCGGGCGAACCGAAAGACGACGGCGCGACCCGAACACAAGCGTTTGCATTATTATGAAGTGACTTTGTAGGGGCGCTGCCGTTTAAACAGGTACCTAGTCGGGTTCTCATTGAAATCCTAAAAAATGTTAATGTTTACTTTGATCCTTCATACATTAAGTTACAAAAATGGAGTAGGTAGGTATCGAATAACTGTCTAAAAGTGGGCACAGTGCCTTTGCCACCTCTTATGGGAAAAGGCGTGAAGCTAGGTTATGTTGTTGTTACCTACTATTACTTATTCTGAAGTAGGTAAGAGACACTTGGCGTGAACAGTAGGTAGGTACCTACCTATGTAAAAACATTCGTTAGGATTGTACAATATTCGAATTTTATGTTAAGTAGGTACCTAGTCTCTGAAAGATTCAAAACAACCAAACCACTACAGGACAGGGTTCGAGCGAGACCCGGCCGAAGCTCGCTGTATGTGGACCCAGCTAATGGCGGCGCGCCGCCGCTGCGACAAAGTTAGTGCGTGCGTACTTGGGTCAATCAACTTTTCTGTCAACGCACGCACTCCCTCTGAAAGTTCTTCGAGGTCTAGCAGCTCAACGGCACTATCAAAGGACACCATACCGCGCCATGCAAGCAAAAAGAAAACACAAACGAAGATCTTCGAGAACGTAATCAAGTTCCCCGTAGTGCCTGCTAGCTTAGATACTATTGTTATATTCGTCAAATGTGTAAATTTAACCATTTAGCGTATTTTAATAATAAATGGTCGGGGACAGCAAAAGTGTGGGTAAAATAGTTGATTGACCCACCTACTAGGTACCTACTTTTCAACTCGAAGTGCTTCGTTCGCGTTGTTGAATCGCACCAACAACGAATAGCATGAAATGAATACCTATATAATAAATGTACTTAATTGATAATTATGTATTACGGAAGGTTTAGTACTAGGTATCTTAGAAAATAAAATATGAAAGAGAACCTTTAAAGAACCTCTCCTTTTTTGAAGTCGGTAAAAATAAAATATTACGACACTGACTTATTTATTATCAATTATCGTAGTCAGTAGCTAGTAAGTACTACAAACATATAACTCTGTCTCTGTCTCGCACAAAGTCTGTCCTTGTGAGAGAGCGAGACACACACAGCAAACGCTGACCAAGTTACATTCCGGGAGTTAAGGTATTAGAATTTTTATTTCTCAAAAGAACAACAATAGAGTTGCTGTTGCTTACCTTCTTTCATCAGTCGGGACGGGAACCGAAAGAATCTCCTGTCTTTGCTATTTCTAGTTGACGACGGACACACAAATAATGCACAAAACTTCACCATATTATATTACCGGTTATTATTCACCGTATACGCGCGGTCACTCGTCAGGCGTTCAGCCGCGTCTATTGAACTAGTGTTGCCGCTCGATAGTGCCCTATCGATAGCCTATCGATAGACTATCGATTGTTGACGTCACAACGATAGTATCGATAGTCTATCGATAGTATCGATACTATCGATACTATCGATAGTATCGATACTATCGATAGGCCTATCGATTGTATAGATGATTTTGGCGTTTTACTATCGATAGTAAAACTATCGATAGTTCGGCAACACTATATTGAACTTTCAACCAGTCCCTAGACGCCAGGGGTGGGGTGCGGTATCTGAATCAGCGCGGGGAAGGGAGTGGCCGTTCTGTACGGAGTACTATTATCTCTTCTGTGGCGCGGTGTAAAGAGCTTATTACATTACGCTGTCGGCAGGGCACGATTTGTATAGACGTTCTCACTCATATGGAACGACTAGAAAGAGACAGTGAGTCAGACAGGGCCCTGCCGACTAGGCACATAAAGTGGAACCGCCTGATGACCTGAGGAATGAAAGGTCGATGTTGATGACAAGTTCGTTGCATTAAGTTGCGTAGAACTGGCGCCCCCTGTAAACGTCACTTATCAGCCAAAAGATCGTCAGAAGACTGCAGTATATTTATTTATTATATTTAGTCTACATAAAACAGCAGTGGAGATAAATCGTTAAAATAACAACAAAACATATGAAAGAGGCTGTCTCCAGCGCCAAAAGAATGTACACACCTACAGAGAATATACAAAAGTGCTATACAGCGAATGGATATACCAATCTTAAATGATGGAGACGAGCCTTATGGTACGTTGTCGGGTTGTTTATTATCTTTATTGCACACAAACATTAAAAATACAATGACAAAAAAATAAATATACGTAAATGCGAGATCTCTAAAAAGGCATTTCTAGCAGCAACCCTAGGCATGACACGAAAGCGGATGCGGATGAGGATGAAGTCCTCAACTCAATGTGCGAGAAACTTTACAATTTTGACGCGTTCTTGATGCGAAATCGGTCTGACCACATCATCTTCAACTTCAATAAACGTTATCTACTATTTATTACAGGTTTGATTCTCAGGTTTGATTGCCCAGGAATACCATTATTGTCGGTTGACTCAAATAAAAGTCTACCCTATACATCGACGCCATGGGAGGTAGGTAAATTTCCTACCGAAATTATTCTGCCATCATCGGCGACGCGACTGACAACGACCAATCATTTTGATGGATGCTGGCAGTTTAATCACATCCGCGTGAAGAGTGCAACGAACAATGTTTGTGCCAACTCGGATTACTAGCGTCCACTCCCATACTGCGCGCGGAGAGAGGCGGAAACTAATTTGACAGGTAGGGCCTACCTGTCGTTCCATGGTATTGCCAATAAAAAATACTGGCAGTACCATAGAACTACTCGACGCTTCCGTCACGCCACCCTTCAGGCGCACCATAATCCGGGACGCACTCTGACCTCGTAGTAATCATATCACAATTTTAATAAACTCGGTACCTAATGTGCGGTCAGTCGGTCTCGCTCGCGCATCGAGGGTTCCGGCGAAATCTCATTTATTGGGAGGAACTTCACAGAAACTGAAGAGCATAGTATTCCTGTAAGGGTTCCTTTTTCCCTTATAAGGATCGGTACCATAAAAATCAAAATGGTATTTTTTTTGTTTGAATAAATGAATTCACGCAGGCACTTGCGCCATCTACCGGATAATTTCAGCATCTCCTACATGTTGAATTCTTGACCCGGTGCCGTAACGTGAAGGCTTCACTGGTAACGAGAGACCACTACTGGCAAGTTTACCCGGTTCGTGAATAGATGTAGACACTAGCAGATAACAGATAACATGAATAGCGTGTAAGGTAGGCTCCGAAATTCGTGAGAGAACTTTGACAACGAACTTTGCACAAGTGTTGCCACATTATCTTTACGGTATTGCTGTAAAAGTTAATTTATCCCACCAAGGGGCATGGGCCTTTACCCGGATAAGGGTAAGATTGAGTCTTAGTCCACCACGCTGGCTCAGTGCGGGTTGGTGGAGGGGTTTCCGGCAAGTGGCCGACCCGACTGTCAGAAGTTATTAAGCTGCCCTTTTAGGGCCTCTGACCACTTTGCGACTACTAGCACCGAGTAGCAATAGTAGCCGGGACTACGACTCATACGTAGCACGGAAGCGCCCAAAACCAAATCCCCAGGTCTTTGATGCTTACATGTTTGTGATCGTGTGTGATTGTGTCACAAACATGGGGCCTAGTGTGGGGCCAGAAGCAGTGTATGTACCTGTATGTAAATGTTATACAAGTAGAACCATCCTCACATTCACACATACAAACCCAGGTCACGTATCCAGAGGCAACGTCATAAATCATATCTGGCATTACCGCCGTAAACACTGCACGACTTGCCATGGTGACATAACATCATCAATCATCATGAAGAAAATAATGGGCCGAATAATTAAATTAATAGGTACCTAACAACATTCTTTTAAATATTAAGATATCAACAGGTAATAACGTGACGTGTGATAGTTGTGAAAGAAGCCGGATCAATTATGGATATGGGCGAACGCCAAAAACATAGCATTTATTTCCGCGTGATATATTTATTTCTGCATTTGGGTGTTTGTATGTGTTGACATATGTACGCATTTCAATTATTTCCACATCATCATGTAACCCTACACCTTCATGAAAACGACAAACCCATCTCAGAGGCGCCACCATCCATGCAAACTACACCGCTTTACACACGCAATCCGTCAAAGCAGTGACCCTATGACCTTATGTTCTCATAGTTCCTCCATCAGGCGCAAACTTACGTGTAACTTAGTCCTGCGCATGCGTGACTCTCTCTATCGATTGCGTACAGCCTGATTCCTGTCATCATTTGCCTAGAAGCTATCCAACGGTGAGTGCTTTCCACAAAATTCACGCGGTCATAGAAAAATAAAGCCATTGCATGTATTTAGCTGTCGCTGTGATCATTATTATCGCAAGTTTAGTGAAATTGCAAGTAAGTCGTTTTGATATTTTTACTCTGCTTGTTATAATTGTGTCGGGTTTTGGGTAAATATGGGAAGGTTTGGGCGCCATCTTGTGTGAAATTCAAGGTCAATGAAAAAGCTTTTGTTTAAAAATAATATTTCCTTAGTCAAATATTAGTTCAGTGACCTTTTATTTATTCTAAGGGTCAGGCGCACTTTCCATCAAGGGTCATCTCATCATCTTTATTGTTGTATTTTGTGGCATATCTAATACTTTAATAGTTGGTGTTGTTAGTCACCAAGTTTTTAATAAACTATCAAGTACGTAACGTTACACATCGATTTGATAAAGACAACAAATATCGTATCGACAATGATAAAGAAAATACGAAAACTCTGACAAAATCTTTTGCGTTGTTACGACGAGGCTGTAAACGTGGCGGCACATGACGTCACGTCAAACGGCTGAAGCTTTCACAGAGCTTAAACCTACACAGTAAAATTAAATGTTCACAATCGCTTTTATGGATCGTAGACTCGTTTCACCCTTATAAGGGTACTTAGCCCTTCACCATTTTATATTCGCATGGGCAATTAAACACATACACACAAAAGGGAACAAGAAAAGGCTTTAACAGAAGTCCGAGTTTAAGAGAATTTCTAGTGATCTATTTTTATACCGAGGCGCAGTATACAGGATCGATACGTACGGTATCGAGATTCAATCAGGGAATCGAATTAAAAATAACGTTCTCTGTGACAACGCCAATTGAAAGTAGACACCGCCGCAAGCACCCTTTCATTCATTCTTTCTTTCTTTCAAAATCAATAAATACCACCATAGGTAAGAGTTATGACCATTTTAATGTCATTGTTAGTGTGCTCGATAGGAATTCGAAATTAGAGATTATAATTACACTCAGAAACAACTTTTCTTGATCAGTGGCATGATTCTCGCGCCTTCGATAATACGGATATCGAGACCTATATTGACAGATTCCCATACAAAATCACTCGAAATTGGTGTAAATATCGTATATCGAATGCGAGAGAATCATACTCGTAATTTTCGTAATTTCTTTATTGTACTCACATGACAGTAAAAATAGTTTAACATAGAAAAAATATGTACAAAGGTGAGCTTATCTCTAATAAGAGATTTCTTTCAGCAAACCATGTTGGGTAGGAGACGGAGATGATAGGTCAGGGGAAGAATTGCGCGTACAATAAGACTATTCTAGTATAATACATATTATTATTACACATACTCCTGTACCTATACCTACCCGCACGGAATCTTCTTTACTTACTTTACTTTATACTTTATTGCACAGAAAACATAATACAGACACTTAATATTGGAAAAAACATGTACAAAGGCGAGCTTATCTCTAATAAGAGATCTCTTCCAGCAAACCTAGGATGGAGAGGATAATTTAATAAAAGGTAGACCTACATAAGTGCACAATGATAAATATTAAAATAATAGACTACTTACTAATAAATACATAAATACAGATAAAAACAAAAAACAAAATATAATATATAAATAGATACTAAGGTATATTAAGGTAGAGAAAGATAGTGTTCCTTCAAGCGTTTTTTAAAAATGTTGAGTGAAGGACTGTCCCTCTCTAATTCTTCGCACCCCCCTCTCCTGCACCCCCCTCTCCTGCAGCCTTGCCCTGCTGTACCGGATGTTTGACAACAAAGAGCAACAGGTGGATTCCTTGGTACTTTCTGGCAGGCTGCCAACTGCCAACCAGGGACAATACGGGACCGAAACATTGTTGGGTTTATCAGTTTTGCACACATACATGGACTTGAATTTTGAGTATTTTTACATACGAAATGGTAGTCAACGATAAAAGGTCGAATAATAATTTCTAGTCCGAACTCCTTCAATCTCACAGTCATTTTCATAAGATTTTTCTTACTTTTTATACCAGTACCAGATATACTTTTTCCATACGCAACTAGTAACTAACAACGTCATTTCCGGGAGACTGATGAGATGCAACGCGCAGCCGCCGCATCGCCTAGCCCGGACGTAGGTCCTGCATTGATTTTATCTAGCCCTTTATAACCTCAATGTATAACCGTCCACTCAAAGTTTAATCAACTCAAATTTTATTATTTCTATAATGAAATGAGCCATCCTAAAGTTTCCCTCAGACATTAGGTACCGTGGTTTGACTGTCAAACTACTATCTGTTCGAAAATAGAGAACCATTACATGTGGCGTGCCATGAAGACATGACAATAAGTCGTGGCATTCACCAGATGGTGTGGCAAAGCGGGCAAAGCCATGCAAACGAAATTCCTTTTTCGATATCAGTCAGTCCATGAGAGTCACGTTTCCCATATGCAACAAGTAACGACGCCGCGCCCCGAGGAGAGTGCAACGCGTTGCCCGGCCGAAGGATGCATTGATTTATCTGGCCCTCTATAACCTAGTTGCATAAAGTTCAATCAACTCCTCTATTGTAATTTTTCCTATAGTTTCTCCTGAAACCGGGCAGCCACCCGATAACATGCCGTGTTTCGTTCTACTATCAAACTACCTACAAGGACTTTTTACCGGACCTAGAGTCTAGAAGTTATAAACAGCGCATTTTTGAAAATTAAAAGGGCCCTATAGCACAGTACTGAACTCCGCATTTGCTCTCACGTGTCGACGCAGGCACGAATACGTGAGAGCAAAATGCGGAATTCGGTACTGTGCCTAGGTTTCAAATACTGCCACTCGCACGAGGCTTGTGAATGCCAAAGCGAGTGTTTGCATGTGCGCACGTGCGGCGGGGCTTATAGTTTGCACTGCAGAGCGCAGCCGTCGCATCCCACGCAAACCCGGGGCGTAGGTCCTGCATCGATTTTATCTAGCTCCCGACCAATCCATAAAACTATTACATAACCCAAGCACAAACATTTACAGGTGTGCACTGTTTACTGAGTAATGAGTGCTTCCGATAAACCTTGCGCAATAGAGCCTTTTAGGAGCACAAAAATAAACTTCTAGCAATGAATTATTATCTTTTATTATCTGGTTTTAGAGAATTGTCGTGAACGATGAGTGGGACGAAAGCAGTTTAGAGTGCTTAGCTCTGTAAGTACCTCACTTTCCAGCGATGTTATTAGGTACTAATAAAATTAAATTAAATATCGTTTATTTTCAGGCTTCTGAGGCCCATACATTAAATTAAATTACATCAAATTGAAGTTTAAAATAGGTCAGGTCAACCTTCAAATTAGAATTAAATTACATTAAATTAAAATTAGTCAAAACACTTACAAAGAATAAACTGTAGGTACCCTAGCGTCATCTATTTAAAATAAAATGGTTTATCTATGGCACGGCTCGACTTCCCACATACTGCTAGTGTGCCTACCATCACACTCACCCAGTGTTTCAGTATTGGGCTGTCGAGCCGCCCCGCGATGACTGCTAGGATGGTGTTGGAGCTGCCGCGAATTCTGCTCAACAGGGAGGCCGTCCTCTTTCTGATGATGGCACGAAAGCCATCGACGCGTGCCTCGGCAAACATGCTTGACGCACTACAGTATCGCGGCAGCCCCAACAGCATCCTAAAGGCATTATTGTACTGGACGCGCAGGGCATTGAGAGCCCTTTGCGTATAGTCTGTATAAAATTATATTAATTAAACACATTCTCAAGTTGTCATTCATCTGATTCGATACGATTTGAAAATTGCACATTTCATAATTCCGCTCCTAGTGCTTGGCTCACTTTTATAATGATTTTATTGAGACTTTTTTTTTACAACAGGCTTGTGGCCTGTCAAGTCAAAATAGATACTTTTTATGAACTGTCAAAACGGAACTTGTGTTCCTGAGTTCTATGAAATAACAACAGAATGACGTCATGTAAAAGTGCCACCAAATGCTGTCTTTTTTTGCACACAATTGACTTTATAAAATATATCTGCTGGAAATGTACAATTCTGAGAATGTGAAGCCATTTTGTACATAATGCTTCAACTTATGACTTGTTCCTAGATTTGTTGGATTACCTTGGCCACAAGCGTATTATCCCAAACTTTGATATCCCAAAGCAATGTTCAGACTCAGATGCACCACCGATGATTAGGCCGATATGAATTAAGCGGCACTCTAACTGAGTAGTCTGTGCATTAGGTCGTCGCTACTATAGCTATGCTATAGCTATAGCTATGTCGGCGGTTGCGGAGGACGCGTCGGCAGCTCCCACGCCGGCGCCTTACGTGTGTGGGTGAGACGCCATCGGCTCCACACATAGAACACTGATAGTAGATATGTTCATGTACTTCTTCATGTAGAATATTCAGTAAATTATTAATATGACTTATTTATTTTTATTTTTCTCTTATTTGAGCACATAGGCCTACCTGTTCTGTATTTTAATATTCTCTGTCAATCCTGGGTTTGCTGGAAGAGATCTCTTATTAGAGATAAGCTTGCCTTTGTACATTCCTTCTCTGTATCTTTTTGTGTTTTGTCTTTATGTGCAATAAATATATAGGTATATATGAAATTGTCTACAGTCTTCAGTTCACTTTCTTATTAACACTTCTGCTCGGTATCCTGGCCGAAAGAATAATATTTGACATTAGCTTTAAACTGCTTGTGCATCATAAATAATAATAATAATAATAATTAAAATTAGGGGAAGTTATGGTTTCATCCCTTGTGGTGTCACCTGTCAAACACCGCACTGAGGGTGAACCAGTCTCTAAGGGTTAATGGCGGTCAAAAACCTAAGTTAATTTCGCCAATGTCACGTGTTTTGCAGATTTCACTGTATTTGACAGGTTCTTTTTTGCGAATCTGGAAATGTTAGTTTTGGTTTGTTTCTCGTTAGCAGCATATTTACCTCGGACGTGAGAAACCAGTAGAAGTCAGACTTCCGACGCGACGATCTATTAGTTCTCAAGTGAAGTTTACAGGGGGTGCTAGTTCTACGCCACGAACCTGTCATCAAGCGCTCCATCTTATGTATTGTTGTTTTTAAACTCGCAATCATTTAATGTCTTCAAATTCACCATCCACTTCTCTCGGCTAATCTCAGCTACAAGTTGTAGGTTGTAAAACCTATCTCAGCTCAGATTAGTTTTTTTTATTGAACAAAAATCCACAGCCGTACATGAAAATTAAACAAGAACATAGATTAAATAACTAGGCCAGTTAAGGATTTCACAATGTAAATAATGTAAATAATGAAATAAGGACGGTGAGAGTACATTAGAGACAGGTAGGCAAGTAACTTAGAAAAACAATAAATATAGATATAGATGTGCATATATTATAGGTGGGGTACAGTGTACAGTAATATGTGCAGGGTGTGTGTGTGTGTGAGGGTGTATGTGTGTGCGTTTCGGGGGGGATCCAGTAGTTCTGATAAGTGGCATTCTCGTGTTCGTTGTAACACTTCTCTGACAACACCTAATCTTTGGCCATAGAAAGCTTGAATGGCCGCTCGTGAATGAACTGTCTACTCGATGGCCTAACCCGTTGCCATCTCTACTTCATAGTTTATCTCCTGCCCACTGCCGTAAGGGACTTAGCTTAGTGATACTTATATCTAAGACGCCGGTTTACAAATTTTCTAAAGTACACTGTACTTGGCTCAGAATGTCTCGATTTTGCGATAAAGTGTTGTGTTTCAAATTCGAGACTTTATGTATGAGTCAAGTACAGTATTCTTCAGTAAATATGTCCGATGACCTTGGAAAATGTTGGGTGATTTTAGATATATCATGGTCAGCTCACATTGACCCTAGGCATTAGCCTTCTTCTCTACAGGTAACTGAAAGGTGAAGTCATATTTTAAGGTGTTGTTAAGGACATCATTCTGAACAACTTTTAGTGTGACACCGATTTGATCAGAGCAACTTTATCTTTCATTCCTCCATACGTATTTTCCCGAGGCGGTCAGCTGTTGTAAAAAATAATCATAATAATCATAATTATAATTTATTGATAATAAAATATTACATGTCAAGGTACCTATACAAATATCTGTAGAATAAATTCATTTCAGGCATAATGATTATTGATAACATGTCAGGAATCAGTTGTAATAATAGTCAGTAATAAAAAGTCAATAATAAAAGTAAAATAATGTCAGAAATAATAATAATGTCAACATAATAAGAATAAAGTTCCTCTTATCAAATCGGTTTCATAAAGAAAGTTGCTCAGAGTAACGTTTCTAACACCCTCATAAAATATAACAGCGGTAATCCTGACGGTCCGGTGGTCCAACCGCATTTTGCGAGGTCCTGTCGACTTGTTAATATCTTCGGACCATCTAATTCTAATACAGTCTTATATAATAATAAAACTTTGTAGTCGGTTTTTATGAGTTGTGTGAGTCATGCGTCACTGACCATCACGACAACCATACGTTCCTAATAGACACATATTTGCATCAATTTGTTCGACATAATACTGTGGAATTCTGATGACGTCAAAACTTACCAACAAATTTTTTATAATATTTTAGATAGTCAGTTAATAAACTGAAGAAGACCTGGGGCCTAATGCTGCTCTGAGAATTTCACTTATATTTCATTACTATTTCATTACTATTCCATTGCAAACACCCAAAATGGCGTCATTTGGTATTCTCCTAAATTATTATCCTCCTTATCCTCCTTGATTGGGTGTTTGCAATGGAATAGTAATGAAATAGTAATGAAATAGTAATGAAATAGTAATGAAATAGTAATGAAATAGTAATGAAATAGTAATGAAATAGTAATGAAATATAAGTGAAATTCTCAGAGCAGCATTAGGGCCCAGGCCGACCAAGAACCAACTGGCTTCAAAACCTCATCGAATGGGTCAGTTTGAATACTGAAGACATGTTTCGAGCCGCACATCACGGTCACAGACAGCCATAATGATAGCCGGCCTAGAATATGGCACTCGAAGAAGAAGAAGTTACTAAACTGCAGCTTGAAATCCAACGGTTGCTAAATGTTCTACATATTTAAAAAAAAACTCCCTATGTCATGACAAACGCGGCGCCTATTTGGTTGAACACTTACAAATGCGGCATTTAGCGTCCTTCTGGGGAATCAAGCTATCGCGATGCTATATATAGAATAAATTAATTTCATTTATATGACACAATAAATAAATACTGAATACTGAATATATTAATTCCTTTAGTGTATAGTTAACGCTCAACTCGCTTCGATCTCGATTAAACTTTGACAAGAGACAGTCCCACTCTTTTCACATTTAAAAACCGGGTAAAAGAACACTTCCTCTCTCTTTCGTGATAGATATTGTATGTATGTATTTTTGTTAATTTTGAATATATTATGTAGGTGTATATATATGCATATTGTATATTTATTTAGTATTATACTGTTTTATAAGTAGAAATCTATATTTATTCATACTTGTCATTAGTTTTAGTCATTTGTGCACTGACTTCCCTTTCCTTCTCTTTATCTGTTTTTTTCCTGTCATCTCGCCTTTGTATATATCTTTCTGTAAATGTTTCGTGTTCTTTATGTTTTTTTTGTGCAATGAAGTATGTATAAATGAAAACTCCATTATCTCACGTTCTAACGTGATGTCTCTGGAATAGGCGGGACAGTGACATTACACCTTATTTGTAATCTGAGTCACCAACAAACAACTACAAATAACAGACAACGCCCTCCTATTGTCACTTAATAATTTGTTCTAAAAAAAGTTATCTACAAATCGATACTGTCCGGAGTTCACACCTTTGAGTAGGCGCATACTAGAATACATGTCGTGGCCATGTCGTAAAATTGATGATTTTGTGGCCAACCGTAAACTATCATTGAACGAAGCAACCTCTTAGGGCAAAACATTGCGCTTAGGTGAAAGAGGGTAGCGCAGCGAAGCTTTCATATGATCATATTAATAATCATAATTTCTTTATTGCACACAAACAAGGATAATTAAAAACGTGTACAAAGGCGAGCTTATCTTATGATCTTCGTGTAAGTTCGGCACATACCTTACATACCTAGGTATCGCAAAACACACAACATTGTGCTGAATGAAATTGTTTCTAGATAGACTTGATTACATGGAATTCAGCCCTTTATGACAATTTCATGAAAGTCGGCCACAATACATATAAAATAATCAATTGTATGACCACGACAACAACAATCATAAATAACATAATAGATAAATAGAACTGGTTTATTAGTCATCTTCTTGTGTTAAATCGTCTAGTAGGAGTTTCTACTAGCTTACGTTAGTTTGCCGTTTTATTAACTAGAAACTTAGGAGAGTGCATAGATACATTTTCCTTTGGAACACAACTCACCAAATTACGGGCGGCGGGGGACGAGGTAAGAGAGCTGTGATTGGTCAGCCGCTGCGAAACTGTCTGGCGGCCCGTCATCGTACATAGGTTGCGTATGCAAACGTTTGTTGGATATATCAAACGTTTGGCGAGCCGCATTCCCCCGCAGGCGCAGTCAATTGGATATATAGTCTCTGGGTTTTAACAACTTACAAGAACATAGGTATGACATAGGTACGACGTGACGCTTACCCTCTGTGCCTCTGTCATACCGCATGGTTTCTCATGACAGAGGCACAGAGGGTAAGCGTCACGTCATGACGTCACGCCCACGCTTAGAACAATAATGCCCGATTTCACCAACAATCCCTAACTTTTAGGGGACACTTTAATTCCTTTCAGGGGCCACCTAGCGGTTGATTCGCTTTGACCTAAGTTTAAGGGTCATCTAGGCTACTAGGGGACCCCCTAAATTTAAGTATTCGGCCTCCGAAACAATCGCTAGACAGTTATGAAAAAGCGCTAAGAATCCCCTAACTGTTGGTGAAATCGGGCATAATACTTCCACTAAGCGACAAGGGTCTAGCCCGTTATCGCAAGATATGACGCTTTTGAGCTGTAAAGCTGATAGCAGAAACGTGCCTAGTATCTCTGTTGAATGCATATTTGCATTTAAAACCGCGTCATTTGCAATCATAGCCATCATGGAGTTACTTAACCAATAAAGCCTAGTCTATTCGTGATAAGAATGCAGTAAAGTCATCACTGTCCGGCGGCCTAGCCACGCCCCGTAATCAAATCGTTTCCAATTATCAAGCCAAGTTCACAGTGACCAGTTGAAGGTAATTTTTCGAACGCGAAGTCCTGTGAGTGTGTGTTAACAGATTTAACTTTAAATTTCACTGCATTCTTATCACGAATAGACTGTAGTTATATTTTTAATTGATACCAAAGCCACAATACACTTCCGAAGTTAACATTGACTAACGCACACTAAACTCTGAAAGGTTGTAACCCTGATTTTTATTTGTGTGTAACTATCATCTGTGGAAGGACCCTAAAAAGAACTGTAGATTGTGACGTCTGTGTCACTGTTGGCATATCTTATCAATCAATATTATGCACCGGTGGACCGTGCGTTTGAAAGGACGCTCCCGGCGTCATACAACTCGCAACCAAACGGTGAAAAACAAGAATACGTTCGGCAAGGACCGTTCTAATACTACAATAAATTCAGCAAAATTAACCAAACGAAAACTATTAGTTTTCGTTAGGTTACAAGGTGTCTCTGACGGTTTCACCTTCCTTTCACGGGCTTTAGACTATATATTTCATAATTTCTTTATTTTACACAAACAGTTACGCAGAATAAAAACAACACATAGATAAAGTGTACAAAGGAGAGCTTATCTCTAGTAAGAGATCTCTCATTTGTTAATGAACACGAAGCCGCTCGTTCCCGCACAGTGACGAAACGTCAGATAGTCGTGATGTACAGGCGAAAGACTAATCTGGTAACTCACCATCCTCGCAGTTGTTACCGGCTTCTCGCACCTCGTGAGATTCAAACCCACCAAGCATTGGTGAATGTCTCCAAAGTCCATCTGCACTGCATCCAATATATTGATAAGTCTCTGCTCCCCGGGGGCCACTGAATAATGGAACTTTCACAAAATTTACATAGTTTTTCGAAATTCACCTTAGGATTAGATTTAATTTCTCATCACGAAACTTTTCACGCGCTAGCTCAAAGCGTCCGCGACATGTCTCAGGATCGCATTCTCTCAGGCAGGCGACTAGACTTATAGGACGATATGATTAATTTTCGTCCGCGACATTTTACGGCTACGGTAGTAGACTAGAAACACGCGGCAAGTCGGTTTATGAGTTTTGACGTCTGTAATCGCGCCGTGCGCCTGTGTATATGTCTGGACATGAAAATAATGAAATACTTACACGAGCTTTTCTCCTTTTAAATCATTGTGTGCTAAAGCCTTACATTGCACTGCATCTGCATAAGATTGTAACTTTATCGTCTGGCTTTAGTCAATTGGCTTTCAGGTAAGTTAGGTCAAATGGAGTCGTAGGGTTTGCTAATAAGGACCTAAAATGGTAATATTTGCGTGTCCTCAATGGTAGAAACACGAGTAAACAGTGCAATAACATTGTGTTATAGTTCAGCTAGGATTTTTTGCGAATACGTAATATTAATGGTGAAATATTGAATACTTATAGGCATTGCATTGGTGATCGTACGTAAATACTGCGTGACGTGAAGTTGACTTGGGTACGTTCACCTGAGTGTAGAAGAAATCTACTAACTTAAACAGGATAAGAGAAACCTTTGGCTTTGGGAGAAACGTGTGCCCAGCGGAAGACTGAAAATAAACTTATGAATAGTATTTTACAGTAATCCTATTATTGTTAGGGCCGTGGGTATTGGCGCTATAAACAAGACGCCATGCATAGGTTGATGTGGGATGATTATGAATCTGATTGATCAGCCAGCAATCACAATCGCAAACCTCCGTTGCATCGCTGTAAAACAAAGTATATCCTATATACGCTTATGGCCCACGCTCCGCCAACGCTAGGGTTTCTACTCTTTTAAACTATCTTATAGAAGATAATCTGAGATTTGTAATTTTATACAAGATCTCAGAAATATACTATAATATCTGGAGGTAGACCTGCGAATAATTCAATTCAATATAAATGTCAATTTTAGGCATTTAATGTACTTACCTAAAACAACTTTTATCATAACATTGACACAGAATAAATATGATATAATAATAGAAACAATATAAAAATAATAATAATAATAAATGAAATATACTCCCTGCCCTGTGGTATATTAATAAATACAATTATATTCGCACCTCGGCCTCTAGATTAGTAACTGAAAGACTATCAAAGTTATCGAATATCGTCAGTTCAAAATCTTTGAAGTATCATAGAAGAGTCGGCCTAAACTTAAGTCGCCATCTACACAGGAAGATTATTGTAGCCCGGCCCAGATATTACATTGTGCCCACCTACTAACTATTACGAGTATAGGCTTAACGACCTCAGGAAAAACGACGCTTATTAAAAGTCTTTGCAGTAGGTGGATTAGTCATCGACCATAGCAAGATGGTTTTACAGGGTGTAGCAGAACCGTAGACATATTTTAGGTATTTTTAGGAACATAATATGTCCACATAACATGACAACATTATTATGTTGTTCAATACAACTTTTATAACTACAAGCTCGTCCAACGTCCACAACGTCGTCGTCTGTCTGTCTGTCTGTCCGTCCGTATGTCACTTTTTTCATCAAACCTATGTTTGGGGTCTCTATAGTTAGGTCTAGGAAAATTATGTTTTTCCTCAAAGTCAATCATTAAAGAGACAGAGCCTTCCAAAGTGGAAAAAATTGTGTCCTCCCCTCTAACTTTTAAAGTAAGACAGTGTGAAATCAAAAAAATAATTATGTATAAGTATGCTGTGTGTCTCACTCAATACAAACTTGCAACGAAAATTGTTGTGAACAAAATATAATAAGCAATTTTTAATATAGAGATATAAAACATTTATTAAAAACCGCAAAGATAACTTTGTCATTTATACAAACACTATGAAAAACAAAGTTATAATACAAACATCTCCTTATAATTACTTGCTATTACGGAACCCTTTATGGGCGAGTCCAACTTGCACTTGGCCACATTTTGTTCTGTTTCTTTCATAGGTTTTAAACATTATCTCCATGTAGGTAAATTGAAAATCGTGGGCCTTGGACTTTGAAAGGACCGTTGTGTACTTGAAACAGATGTTATTAATTTATCATATTATAGTTTTCATCCAGTTTTCATCCCTCAATACGAATAAGCTGATCACCCGGCACAAAAAAAGGAAGTTAAAGTTGCACAAATCAAATACGTTTCATAGTAAAGGTTGTTCAGAACTATGTCGCTAGCAACCCCCTTAAATGGCGCGTCTACATTACGCATTAGGGAGGGAGGCAGGGAAGTGGTGTGGACACTTTCATCGTCCAGCTCCTGCTCCTCGTCCTCGCGCTGCCACCTGTCGGCTTTTTGGCGCGACTCAAAGGAAAAGGATCCTTGTTACCTAGAGCGGAGCATTGGATTACGTGTGGACGCGCATCTATACTTCGTGAATATTTACGAAATATTCGCAAAGTAGAGAAATGCGCGTCCACACCACTCCGCAAGTATCTCTCTGTGCGCGTTACGGTCTTCGCCGAGCGGTCAAGTCCTTTAGAATCGCGTCGTAGGCCTGCATCAGGACTTGAGCCATCTGCATAAAATTATAAATGGAGTCATCGCAGCCTCTGCTCTATCAGAAATCAATTTTCAAGTGCCAAGCAGGTCTGTCAGAATACCGCGTCCTTTCTACATCTCATCGTGCAGATCTAACATTTGGCGCTGGAGATTGAGCCTCTTTCGTAAGTTTAGTTGTTATTTTAATGTTTTATCTCCACTGCTGTTTTGTGTACCAAATATAATAAATAAAAATAAATAAAATATCGCGGCAGGACGAGGACGAGTAGCAGCACGAGTAGCAGGACGAGGAGCTGAGTGTGGACGCCCTAAAAGTGGCTACATCTTTCTGTTACGCCCTGTATTATTCTAATTTAATTTTTTTGCGTAAAGTTAAGATGGCAGACATTTTGATAGATAGAACGAATCTTGCATTACATGACATAACGCCATTGTCTGAGGATTTGCTAGCTAGACAGAAAAAAACTGGCCAAGTGTGACTTAACTGACTTAATGTGGGCCCGTATCTTTTATTAAATTATTTTCAAGATGATCTCTAAAGTGCATTTTACAAATTATCAAAATATATCCAGACACCTTGACAAAATCTTCATGTTATCCTTGTTTTACACAACATAATTAAATTATCTATAGGGACCTACATTATGAATGTGGTGTTCGTTAATTGCATTTATCTTTTGCCATATAATGTTACGTCCTGGCAAATGTAAGGTTTTTTTTTTTTATACAGGCACATACATTGCTTCTGGCCCCACACTAGGATACCCTGTGTCGTGGGAACCAGAAACAGCGACATAACAAACATGTAAACATCCAAGACCTGGGGGGGGTTTTTTTTTGTCCCCAGCCGGGATTCGAACCCGGGACCTCTCACATGGTAGGCAGATGCGCAACCGCTGAGCCACTGAGGTCGTCAAAAGTGTTGCGTTATGTTTTTAATATCTTACCTGTCAACTTAACACAAAGGATAAAATTGGAGTTCCGCCACCCCTTATGAGTATAGCCACAGATACTATAATATTATACTAATACAGATAGACCACGTAGAACAAAACATGTGACCGGCGTAAACTGAGATGCTACGGAAGCTTCTTTAGTTCGAGGGTTTTATCGCTTGGTGCAGCACCATCAAAAATTGCAAATACCACGAGATGGCGCTAAGATATATAGGATTTATAAGATATATATATTTATAGATAGATAAGCTCGCCTTTGCCTATTTACCTTTGTTTTAAGACTATGTATCACATTGTTTTCCGTGCAATAAAGAAATTATGAATTATGAATTTATTTTAAGATAAGCGCCACCTAGAAGTAAGTTAACTGAAACCATGGCGTTTAAAGTACAAATCAGCTTACTCCTCACGCCATCTCTTTTTGACGAAGGGTTACTAATTCTAATTTGTATGGGGTGGGCACCCTGTGGTTAAGCGCTAAGTTTTGTAATCGAATCAGTTTTTAACGTTTGCAAAGGAACCCTACAGGTGACCATTGTTATTTAAGTGGGTGGTGGGTGTCGGAATTAAGATATTATCCGTTCATTTGGCGCCGTCGTTTGATGCATCGCCTTTTATAAAAACAGCTGTTACGGGTGTTTTTTTTTATTAATTATTATCTACTCGTAGCATACAAAAAACATCTTACACTTTTTTCATAACATATTCAATATATAGGTACAGGCTGTTGTAACAGCAAGCTTTTCATTTTTGACGTTCGCTCATTAAGTACAACAGGTAATGAAGATGTTCCATTTACCACTGAATATTGTGCCCTTACTAATAAAATACTACGAAGGGAGTATACTAGTGGTGGAGAGCGAGAGAGTGCTAACAACACAGCTCTGTCCCGTTCCGCCACCTTCCACGGTTCTTAGGGTTCCGTACCTGAAGGGTGCCAAACGGGACTTTACAGGGAGCACTTATCCAGTGGAGAGCGCATAGATACATTTTCCTTTGAAACACAACTCACCAATTCACGGGCGGCGGGGGACGAGGTAAGAGAGCTGTGATTGGTCAGCCGCTGCGAAACTGTCTGGCGCGCGTCTCGTCATCGTATATAGGTTGCGTATGCGAACGTTTGTTGAATACAACAAACGTTTGGCAAGCTGCATTCCCCTGCAGCCACAGTCAATTGGATCTATAGTCTCTGGGACCCTATTACTGAGATTTTGCTGTCCGTCCGTCTGTCCGTCCGTCTGTATGTCTGTCACCAGGCTGTATCTCATGAACCGTGGTAGCTAGACAGTTGAAATTTTCACAGATGATGTATTTCTGTTGCCGCTATAACAACAAATACTAAAAAACAAAAGAAATTTAATATTAAGGGGGGCTACTATACAACTAACGTGATTTTTTTGCGGTTTTTTTATAGATAATGGTACGAAACCCTTCGTGCGTAAGTCCGGCTCGCACTTGGCCGGTTATTTATTAGAAAGGGCACTATACGTTTAGAAGGTTGTTCTTTATACAATCGGGCCATGGATATTATTTCCTTAAGCCTTTAACGTATTTTTGTCATATAAATATTACACCAAGCACATATTTTGTTGCAGATTGGCAATGGCCCACCTCGAGCTCTGTATTGCATTGGTGGCCGCCGTCGCGGTCACAGCCTATACCCCCCTTGGGTATATTGGGGAAAAGGTGAGACTAACCCTGAGTTGCAAGGAAAAATTGGTAGTCTGTAAAGTCGGTTTACGGACGATAATTTTACGTGACAACGACTGTGCGCCACACGCTCGGCTCAGGCGGAACGTGACAAGCGGAACGTGATAAGCGGAACGTGACAAGCGGAACGTGACACTTTATCGTGCGTGCAACTGGCGTTCATCGATTTATAAGACGTTATCACGTCAAAAAAACAAAATTTATGCATAAGTATCCTTAGCATTAGAAACAAATGACAATCCTATGAGATTCCCGCGTGTGGTAACCAATCCGCCACCCCGTGGGTATGGGTAAAGGCGTAATGCTATGATATGTTTGTTTTGTTTTGTGAGACTCAATAGGCCTGACGACTGTATCAAATAAATAATCAAAGATTTAAGGATTCTAAGGGAAAATATTAAAAGGATTTACAACACTAATTTAATTTGATTAAAAACATTGAGATTAATATGGTTTTAAATAAAACGAAAAATTAAAATACTGCATTCGGCCATTTTGATCGAACAGGAAAAATAGCGCATGACGCTGCATGACGTCATGAGAATGTAAACATCATCTGATTTATGCTGATTACTCATTTGGACATTGACATGTTTACTTATGCGTGACATCAAAGCCGACGCCATGACACCTGAGAGTTTTTTTCGCGCACTATTACAAAATATTAGAAAAATGGCTTTAAACTTCGTTAAACTTTAGTTTATTACCGGAATAAAGTTTTCTTCGTAAATAGTAAATGTGTACCCACATTATGGCAGAGGATTTCAAAATCTTTCGTGATGCCTATTCTGGCCACACACTAGGCGCTCCGGTTTCTGAATTGGGAAATTCACTTACGTCACGTTCTTCTTTGTGACATCTATAAACACAGAACAATACGTTTTATTATTATATTTGTTTATAATATTTGATCTTCTGAATCAGGAATATAACTATTCCTGATTCAGAAGTCAGAAGTAGTGTTCCGTACCAGCCCCTGCTTAGCTGAACACCCTGCCCAAAATGTATAGAAAATAAGTACATATAACAAAAAAATCTTATTGGAGCGTCCGTTGGATTTGTAACACTTTTGTCTGAGCGAACCTCTTAAAAAATTTCAAAGAATGATAAGAATTACAAGCTAACTGTGGCGGCGTGGCGGTTGAGAGGTTAAAATCACCCCCAGTTTCACAATGCCGGTAAAGAAGTATTTACTTGAAAAGATAAAGTTACACCTACAACTAACTACTTAGTACTTATATCGTTGCCGGAATCGGCCGTAAAACCTAGGATCGATACCTTACCCGTAAATGCGACTACACTAGTTGAATAATGCGCGTATTTTAAGCCTCAAATCGATTTAATCCGATAACACCCGCACACGAGTCTAATGAAAAGCGATCATTGCAAATGGTAGCTACCGATTCACCCAGGCAGGGTAAATCTTAAAATCCATGTCCTCTAACAGTTATGAGAAAGGCCATCGACTATTTTGCTCAGATTTTTCTCAACGACCGTCGACATATTTTTTGAACTTTAAACTGAAAATTATCGAAAAAGATAATTATAACCGCACCATCTGTCCTCAGAACGACCTCCGTGGTGTTAAGGTCGAGCTTGTGCTCCCCAACCGAGAGGTCCTGGGTTCAGATCCCGGCTGGTTAGGGAAAAAAATCAGGTCTAAAGGTGGGAACTGACCAACGTTACGAGGTGTAATGTAACATTCGCATCGAGCATATTAACGCATCGAGCAGGAGTAGTGCACACTCTTTTCCCGCTGGTTTCCCCACTAACTGCAAGAATGCTCGCTGTATAACATGTTACATTACACCTCGTAACGTTGGTCAGTTTCCACCTTTAGATGTTTATATTTTCGAGACATCGCTGTTATTGGTTACCACGACAAAGAGTATCCTAGTTTTAATAATAATAATAATAATAAAATTGTTTATTTCAGTCCAAAAAAGGTCCATACATTGACTTAAAACAAGTAAAAATATATTATAGAATTAAAATTACACAAAAATCATAAATAAAAGTCAGCCTTATTTCCTATTCCCGTCCCGGTGCACGGAGACCCAGTGTTGCAGTATTTTATTATTATAGATGTTGTTCACTATGATCCCCAGGATACCATTGCTGGACCGTCTAAGGGCTTCCCAAAATACTGCAATCCTGGACCTCAGCAACGCAAAGAAGTCTGAAACCCTGGCATTTGCGAACATGCCCGACGCGCTACAGTGTCTCGGTAGCCTCATGAGACTACGTAGGGCATTATTGTACTGTACTCTGAGGGCGTTATAGGACCGTCTGGTGTATGTGGTCCATAGCTGGCAGGTGTAGAAACACTGACAATAGGCCTTGAACAGTGTGATTTTAACGTCCTCAGAGCACTTGCCGAATCTTCGCGCGAGCATGTTACATCGCATAGCCAGGGCTCTGCGCTCCCGCTCGAGGTCCAGGTCATCACTGAGCTTCTCAGTGAGGATGTGCCCCAAGTATCTAAACTGCTGCACAACCCGTACTGGCCCATCATATAGATATACTGGGGGCACCGTCTCCGGACCCCTCCCTGCCCGAAACACCATAACCTCTGTCTTTTTGATGTTATATCTCATGCCGTGGCTTGCTGAGTATTTTTGACAGACAGAGATCAGATGCCTCAAACCGCTGATTGACGGGCTGAGGAGCACCATATCATCAGCATAGCTCAGGTTATTTACACAAATCCCATCAATATGGCATCCGATTTTGGAGTTTTTGAACCGAGAGAACAGAGGTTTTGAACCGAGGCTATCTAATGCCTGTGCTATGTCCTCAGGGCCCGGTGTACACCGAGTCTTTGCTTCGCGAGGTTGTTGAGAGAATGGGCAGAGAGTTCAGCGACCCCTCCTACCTCGAGTTCCCGAGCAACGAGCACAATCTTGCCCTTATGGTGCGGGCGAATAAGGACTTGGAGAATGAGCAACTGGACTACGACTCGCTGATAGAGGGAAACCCCAACCCGAGTCTGCGCGATCAGGAGTACTTGCAACATAGGTAATTGGATATTTTTTTCCTCTCGAGTCTATTCTTCCTGCGTCTTGGGTCTGAAGTCTTCTCGAGTCTTAAAAATCAAGTATTGGAGCTCGCTCGAGGCTTGTTTCTATTTTCTACTCTCTTTTTTTGAGCCTTTAATCAAATCAAGTCTTGAAAACCACGTCTTGAGTTTAGAATTAGTACCCAATCTTAGTTTTCAAACTTAAAATAAAATACCTAATATGGCCTACATTTTCTTAATTAAATCATCGTTTTGATCTCATAATTTTCCCTAGCGCTCTGTGGGGCCACCAGTACATGGCCGGTGGGGCCGGCGAAGGCGAACAGCGGCTGCTGCCTTCCGGAGTGATCCCTAACAAGCAGTTTGTGAAGACCGATGCTGTCCTGCCGGCTTACTGCAACCCGCCCAACCCTTGCCCCGTTGGGTACACCGGTAAACCCACTTGCACCATTCCTTCAAACGCAATAGTTTCCAACGGTCTTTTGGTTTGCGATGACATTTGAGAGGTCCGTTGTGTACAACCATCCGTCCAAAGTCAACGGCCGGTAATGTTCACATACCCTTATCGAGATAAAGTTCAAAACCTTTGAAAAAACAGAACACATTTTAAAAGAGGTACGAGGTAGTTTCTTGCCCTTCTTTGCTCCATCCTTAAGCCCACAACTTCCGAACGGGTGGTAGTATACAAAATTATTAATATTATATTTACATTGACTATATGTATGATTTTATGGTCAATTAAAAAAAATGAACTTTGAACGCCCGGTGTGCCTGCCCGATGGTCGAAGAGAAGACAGGTTCGTTGCATTAAGTTGCGTAGAAGTGGCGAAACCGTTTGGTCATTCAACAGCCAAAATATTGTTATAAGACTATAATCAAATACTTGATCTCTCTTTCCCCAGAGGAGCAAGGCTGCATCAGTGAGTTCGAGAACACGGCAGCTTTCAGCCGAGAGTACCAGCTGGCCCAGCGGTGCATGTGCGACGAGGAACACACCTTCAGCTGCCCGGAAGGGAACGAGATGGACATGCGTTTCGACGACCGCTCCAAGCTTGCCAAGAAGTTTAAGGCTGACGTAAGTTTTTTGTAAAATACACGGGAAATTTCAGTTAATTTTGTTTTAATAATAAATAAAAACTTTCCCAGTAAACATGGTCTCAAACGAAAAAAATATTAGTGCTTCCGTAGTAACTTCAATTCAATTATATTGCAATTTCGCAATGTCACTTGTTTTGTAGATTTTACTGTAATGGGACAGGTTTTTTTTCGAGAATTTTCTTGTTGATTTGTTTCTCGTTAGCATAGCACGACCCGGGAAAGGTGTGAGGGCAGTAGATAGCAAGTATTTATTTCGAGTTGCGCCTCGAACCTTTACACTCGTTTCTCAAGTCCCGAGCCTTGTTGAGTCTTGAGTTTTGTTTGAGTTTTGGGTTTGAAGTCCTAAGTCTTGTTGACTATTCAGTTTTGTTTGAGTCTCGAGTCACGACTCGTTGGTCTCAAGACCTGAGTATTGTTGAGTCTTGACTTTTTTTTTGAGTCTCGAGTCATGACTCTTTGGTCTGAAGTCCTGAGTCTTGTTGTGTCTTGAGTTTTGTTTCAGTCTCGAGTGACTCGTTGGTCTCAACTTCTGAGTCTTGTTAAGTCTTGAGTTTTTTTTGAGTCTCTCGAGTCATGACTCTTTGGTCTCAAGTCCTGAATCTTGTTGAGTATTGAGTTTTGTTTGAGTCTCGACTCAAACGGTCTCAAGTACTAGGTCTTGTTGAATTTTGAGTCTTGTTTGAGTCTTGTCTCGCGAGAATGTATATGATTGAGACAATGGATATTTTATGTACACTCACACACCCCACACATTAACACACATGCACTACACTCCACAAAAACCTTGATACACATACATACACAAACACTAAACATCTTTTTACTATTAATAGTCATAACCAGTTCTTTTTGTTATAAGAATATCCTCTTATAACTTATATCATAAGTGTTATAACAAGATTAGACTTAAAAGTTAACCAATTAATTTGATTATTATTATTTTTTACAAGAGAAATGCGACAAAGTGTGTCATGTTTAACTATGGAAGTGCTGAGGATTTTTGAGATCTATAGTACAGGCTCTGCTTAGTTTAGATCTCGAATAATCATTAATTAATTACATCTCAAACTCTTACTAGGAAACCATCCAATGTAAAACCTCTATGTAACAAATTGTAATGTGTCAAATAAATATATTATCTTATCTTATCTTATGTTTTCAGGATGAGAATCCCTTTTTAGCTGGTGAGCGCCTACCTATCGCTGCGAAGAAAGGAGTGGATGTCAAAAACATTTATTAATCAAATAACTGTTAGTAAGTAGCATTAGAATGTTCTAAATGTTCTAATGGCGATATCTGCTTCTTTGTATTTTCGTTAAAAAAACTATATTTCTACGTCTTTTATAAAATATAAATTTGTACCAAACTAGCATTTATAAAAAATATTACCTAGATCTTCTAGTCATATTCAATGAAAAGTATAATCAGATGATATTTAAAAAAAAACATTTGATTTGTTTTATTACCAAAATTATTGGTTGAAGATTTATGTCTTTTAAATATTTTAAAACCTCTAATAGACTTTTAGACAATATGTATATATTTATATTTGAGTATTACAAAAAGATATCTTAAAAGGATATATTTCGACTGTTTACCTACTTCAAGTTATAAGTATAAAAAATAATAAAACTATTTTCAGTCAAAGAAGCAGGGCTCATCATAATAAACTTAGTCACAATAATTCAATCATAAATTACTAAGTGCTTAGTGTTTTAGTGTTTGTTTTGTCAACTTAAAATTCGTAATTTTTGAGTTTATATTTTTGTGAAATTAATCTATTAATAATTTAAGTTTTTACTACGCTATGTACCTATCAATGTACCGAATATAAAAACATATTAATACAGAGTATGAACTTAATTAAAAACCAATTAACTATCGGAGTCGGATAAGTAACTAATGGTTAGTTTATTAATTTAGTTAAATTATGTTACTTTATATAAAAACCTTGTCACATTATGCATATTTATCAATATTATCACCAATTGCATATTATTTATATTTTTACGTGTATGTTAAAAGGACGCATCAATAATGAAATTAAGTGTAAAAGCATTTCGAATGAGCATTTTAAGAAGCAGCAATTAAATACGGTATCAAAAAACATATTAAGCCATATCTAATAGATAATGTATTTCAGAACAATAACCAATGAAACATAGAAATACAAGAAATAAAATAAAGCACTCAGAGTTACCTCAAAAACATAGGTTATTTAGTTACATAACTATTTGCAGGTATATATGTTAAATAATAGTAACTATGTATATTTGAAAAGCTAAACATTACAAATAACAATATTGAGAAGGCCCTAGTAAATATAAAAAATAAGTAAGTATATCAGAAAACATCATTAGATTAAATATATAAAACGTTTAATATTTAATCACTCGCTCGTCAAATAGTCTGTGCATACAGTTTGAGTTTTATGGATTACCTACATACGCATAGCTTGTTTAATACTTATCCTTATATGAATCGTATTTTTTTAATACATGAAATGGTAAAATACAATTATATTAGGATCTAGCTGACACAACAGATTATATCAAAAACAACGCCATCTAGAGCGGCAGCTTAATGATTTTCGGCTGTTCCCTAACGTTTTTCATGGATTATTTATTTTCGTAAAAAAACTTTCCAAAGTATCAACTTTAAAGTTCAAAGTTTAACCGAATCAGTCCAGAGAGTTTGCGACATTCGTGCTTACATGTTGCGATTCATTTTTAACCGACTTCCCAAAGGAGGAGGTTTACAATTCGTCCGGATGTTTGTTTTTTATTTTTATTTTTATTTTTTATGTATGTGCCTCGATAGCGCCTAAACGGATGGACCGATTTGGAAAATTATTTTTTTGTTTGAAAGTGTTTACCTTCCCATTGGTCCCATTGACACCAGGTCAGGATCTGATGATGGGATCCTGGAGAAATCGAGGGAACTCTTCAAATATTATAGGCAGACCTATAGTGATTTTTGTGTTTTTCATAATAACTCGTGCAAATGCACATGGTAAGCATAATATTGTGATGCGGAACTGCTGATGAAGACCACATATGGTCACCAGAACTCCTCAATACTAGGTACAAATACAAATATGCGTGGCTGACGGGCAGGCAACGCATAGCCTAAACCGGTGGACCTAGAGCCATGAAACTTTGTACAGAGGTTCCTTAGTAGCGTGGGGTAGCACTGAGATGGGATTTGACAAAATTAATTGCCCAAGGGGGGGGGGATTAGGGGTTACAGTTTGTATGAAACTCTATAAATCTGATCAAATAGGGTTTGTGGAAGTCGGTTTTTTCTAAAGTTTACTTTTTGTTTCAATTATTATATTATAGCAAAATCATCTAGTACATTTAAGTATACATTAAACTCGAAATAGGTACAAAGTATAGAATAACGCAAATACCATAGGTACTCCATTAGTCAGACAAAACAAATTGGGATCAGAAATTGTAAATTTTGTTCTATTTTCAACAAAAACTTTAAAATCGCAGCTATGTTTTCTACTTATTATTTTTCTACACATTTAACTAAAAAGTGTTTTGAAAGACGTAAATAAAATAAAATGAATCTTCTTGAGTACAAATGATAAACATTCTGCAATCTGTAGGTACTTTGAAGAAGTTACCGTGGCTCTATTTGAATTTATATAAGAACCTTAATCGACAGAATATATTCTAAATAAAATATGTTAATTAGTATGTAATGAGAAATCATGACTCTCAAAATCTAGTCATAGTATTGTAAAATTCAAACGAGGTGTTCTAGTCAAATTTTGTACGTGTAAAAGTATTCATAAGGACCTTCATTAATATTAATAGCCTTAATCATACCACTGCGGGGCAACAGTCTCTCATAGGGTCTTAAAAATATAAAAGTATGAGTACTACTACTTAACCATTTATTTATAACAGCAGCTAAATAATTATTTTTGTTCTTCAATTTTTATTTGGGATCCGAACATTAAAAGGAGAAAATTATCTTTTACATAACTTCGTTCGTTGTCCGTCCGTCTCTGTTTGTGAAGGTCTTTTTCTCAGGAATGCGTAAAGGAATAAATCCGATAATCTTAATTTGTATACTTCTATCACAAACAAATATGCGATTTGTATGGACGGAACCCTCGAGCAAGAGTCTGATTCGCACGACAAAATACAAATACAAATATGATTATTTTGCGTAGATATGGTTACATAGTAGATAGGGTTACATAGAGGAGGTAACATAACATTTATCGGCACTGCCCATCTTGCCACTTAGTGACATTTTATTTTATTTTATTTTATTTTATTTATTTGGGATGAAAAACAACTACACAATACATAGATGTAACTAACTATTACAAAAATAAAAATATTTTATTGTGAAGCCCACAGCATCATCCACAGGTACATTTTAGTTGGGGCTGCTGTTAACAAAATAATCATGATTTAGGTAAATGTAAGTGTTTTTACATTTTATATAGATATATATATGTATCTCAAGCTTGTAAAAATATGTGTTTACAAAAGAAAAAGAAAAAAACAGGAATCTAAAACATAGATAAAAATTAAAAAATTTAGTCCAACGCGCTGCAAATTATTTTTTTTACAATTTAGTAATTCGAAAACTGAAACTACAGCTGATCCCGATCCTGACAAAACTTAAGGTCCTGATATTCAGATGTTATCTCCGAAACCTGCTGTTTGAATTTGTGTATTGGTGTACTAAATATGTCTACAGTCTCGAAGTGTGTGTTGAAAGTATCTACCAGTTTTCGCAGAGGTACGCGTAGTCCTGCATTTGTTTTACACTGCGTGGTCGCGAATAGTTTTCGGTCACGCACAGCACGCATATGAAATGATCGAGGCACCAAATAACACAATTTACATGTGAGATCTCTGCAGTCGAAATTGTTGTTACATAGATTATATAATATCGTTGCTTCCAGGATTGTACGCCTAGATTCAAGCGTAGGTAGGTTGTATAACTTAAGTAGCTTAGGATATGAGAGTTTGGAGCGTGGGCGATGAAATTTATAGTGCAACGCTCGAAGGAACTTCCTTTGTACGTTTTCAATAATTACGGTGTATTTGTCATAATAAGGATTCCAAATGGGGACGGCATATTCTAATTGTGATCGTATTAGAGTTTTGTAAAGGTAAAGATAAGTAGAAGGGCGCCTAAAGTCCTTGGTTGCTCTCATAACGAATCCGTACATTTGAAATGCTTTATTAACTATTTTCTCAATATGTAGGTCTAAGTGTAATTTAGAGTCTAGTAGTACCCCTAGATCCCGCAGGGAGTCCACCTTTGCAAGATTTTTCCCATTTAGTGTGTAACGAGAAAGTAAAATATTAGTGTTTTTAGTGAAAGTGATATGGTTACATTTGTCAATATGAAGTTGTAGTTTGTTATCGTTGCAGTATTTTGAGAATCTATTCAAATCATCTTGAAGGAGTTCACTGTCACCAGTGGTTTTAATTCTGCGGTAAACTTTTAAGTCATCTGCATATAGTAAGAACTTTGAATTTAGGAAACAGTGCTTAATGTCATTAATAAAAATAATAAATAGTAGGGGACCTAGTATGGAACCCTGCGGGACACCAGAGGTGACTTTGATCATGTCTGACTGGAAGCCGTTTACTACAACTCTTTGGCTTCGGTTAGTAATGTAAGACGAGAACCATCGTAGGAGGTTACCTCGTATGCCATTGAAAGCAATTTTTTGTAATAATAACTCGTGGTCGACCTTATCGAAAGCTTTTCTGAAGTCTGTATACACCGCGTCAGTTTGGGTCCTGTCGTCCATGTTTTCAAAAAGATGGTTAGTGAAGACCATGAAATTAGTGGTAGTGGACCTGCGCTTCACAAAGCCGTGCTGCTCTTCAATTATGCAAAATAACACTGAAGTACCCAGTCCAAAAAGTCTTTAACGTATTTCCTGCATCGATCGTTGCATTTAGTAATCAACCATTTACGTAATTTATACTTACTTATGATCAGAACTACATAACATGCCTTTTGATGCTAATTTTCTACCGGAGCAACTTAAAATGATCATAACTTTTTAAGTAAATGTACAGATGTATAAAAACCATATCTTGAGAATTTAGGGAGAAACATTTACTATCTTATTGTCTTAATATTTTTTATTTTTACATCTTTCAAACATGTATTCTTGGTAATGTTCCATAGAGTTGAGAAGACATAAGTTTAAACAGGTACGTACAGTACGAGCCATTGTTTTGGCACGCGTCGTCGGGACGGGATCCGATGTGCCCCGAGTATGATACTCGGCGTTTGACTTGGCGGGAGAGAGAGAGAGAGAGAGAGAGAGAGAGAGAGAGAGAGAGCGAGACGAGGCCCGGCCCGACGTGCCAAAACAATGGCCTCATACTGTACATCATTTGCCGTAAAAGATTTCATGGATATTAAGATCTAGCTAGCTAGATCATGTGCTCTAGAGCATCGCCTTCAGATTTTAAGCAAAAATAATTGACTTTCTGCAAGGATATTTTTTCATGATATTTCATATTTTGTGAGGATTTCATGATTTTTCTTTACTTTTGTATTTTATATAAAAAAATTAGAAAATTATATTTTATATATAAAATGTAAATACAGGAATTGACAAACGGGATAAGGCACATAAAGCCATTGCTATTTATATATAAATGTATAAATGTAAATTATATTACGGGGGTCGAGATATTATTCAATCTGTAAATTATTGGAGATTATTGTTACGTAAGAAAAAGCAGTGAATAAATGGATTCTTCTATTATCTTATCTAAAAATTCAACATCCAAACCAAAGGAATACATATAAAAAGAAGACCGCTTTAAATGATTTGATAGAGTGGGTCAAGAGGAGGCCTTTGTCCTGTGGTACGTTACTAGGCTCGTAGTAATAATAATAATATGTAGTCAGTAAAGTGTAAATTAATAATAACAATATATTTATTATTATTAATTAAACATATTATAACCTAACCTAAGCAAAATTTGTGTTAATGGATACTTTAGTATGTGGTGTGGTATCATAAGACTTATTTCAATATTAATCTTATTAGAATTTTGGAGTCAGAATAACATTTCTTAGTAACACTTATTATAAGGCCATAACTAGTTATAATTGCTGCTGGCGACAGACTTCATGCAGGACATACTTACTGTTACTGTACCATCGCTATGCTAACCGTATATAATAATTGTTGCTGGGCGACAGACTTCATGCAGGACATACTTACTGTTACTGTACCATCGCTATGCTAACCGTATATTATGTTAAGTATCTGTTTCAAGAAGTCCTAATATGAACTATACCTAATTAAGTAAATGTAACCCATTAATGTTCCCACCGAGGGGCACAGACCTTTACCCGGATACGAGTAATATTGAACCGTACTCCACCACGCTGGCTTCTTTGAACTATAGAAATGATAATTTTTATTTTAACAAATTAAGTGACATCACATCCTTAAGACTTCTTGAAACAAGCCATATATTAATATTAGTTAGTAAGATACTTCGTATCACTTTTACATTACAGCTAATACCAAAGATATGAATAAGAGTTCGTTATTGTGAACGAGGGCTGACGGAGAGTGTATATTTTTTAGATACTAAAAAACTACGTATTTATGCAAAACAATTTTACCTCAGAAGCCCCTCAACTGACAAAGGGCAAAAAAGGCTTTAAAAATATTGAACAGTCATGTGTATATTTTTTTGTTCTATTGATTCTCCCTCTTGGTTTGCACAGGAACGAAGGAGATGTATTTTTCTGGGACTAATTTTTTAAGCATGCATATGCAGGTTATCCTTGTTGGGAATCGAATATAAAACAAATCTTTAAAGAGAAAAAAAAACACCTTTTTATTTATTGCAAATAAATTAATGTGTATGGGCAAGATGTATAACTTAGACCTTTCATCTATCATCTTATTTGTAGAATTAAAAATAAAACGATGACAGTTGATGGTATACTGACTTGCCAAGCTATCAGTGAAATGTCAGAATTTAGAACTACGACCGCCATTGTCATTATTTGACTCCAACACCACTAGCGACACCCGTCAGTTCTCAGATACAGCTTTCCAACTATCTTTTGGCTTGCGGTGACAGGTGGAACTAACGCTTTTTGAAAGGTTCGTATCATTAAGTTGTGTAGAAGTGGCGTCCCCCTGTAAACGTCACTCACGCGCCAAATGATCATCGGAAGACTGTAAGTTGGTAGATCGGTACAGTAGAGGTTCATGATCGGTACTGACTCGTTGGTATTGACAGATGACCAAACAGTGTTGACATAATAAATAAGTGTTCGGGGTGGCATTTTTATCCTCAATAATTATTATTTTAAAGTATAAAAAACTAATCGCTTGGTGCTTTTAAAAAAAAATGTTGACATACATTTTAATCGTTTAATCCTCCATAGAAATACATTTTATCTTCGTTCACTGCTCTGCTCAGTCCGAGGCTTCCTTTGAAAACCAACACACCTCCTTTATGTATAGGAATAAACCTGTGTACCTTTGCAATAAATATATGTATTATTTTCTTCTGTATATTTAAGTAAGGTTATTTGGGCGATACGTATTTTTGTGATAATATCATATGAGAATGATCATTTCGTCTTTTGTATTTTTCAGTTCTACCCTATTTCATTGTAAATATTGTATTATACTTTCATTCGTTAACTATTTTTCCATTTTTAATTGTTGTATTATTATTCATCGACACGTTATTTTATCAAAATTATTTATAGGTTTCGCATGAAAACGAACGATATATTTTAACGGGCCCTATTTAATTAATTTAATTACCTATTTTATGATTGGCATAATAAGTATATTATCTAGACTAGACACAGATTCTAGCTACATGTATACACCCAAATATCCTAGTCCCTTTTGCGTAATGGATAAATATTATATCAAAAATAACGAATAAAAGGGGTATTTTTTTTTTAAATATCTTTAAATATCTTTATCCCTCATTTTATGTAGGTATATTTGTAGCTTATTACTTACATCATTGCAATAAATATTTATCATTTTAGATAAAATAAATAAATGAATAATAACAAATAACCCATATAAATTTTTAGAAGAAGCCCATACCCAGCAGTAAGTAAATGTGGGCTGATTGATGATAATGATGATGATCTCCATAAGTATATCACCTTAATGGCTTATAACCAAAGAAATTATCAGGAATGAATATATATGGGATATTTATTTTATTTATTTGTATATGTTGCCAACAAAACTCATACAAATACTCATACTCATAAAATAATCTCTAGGCACAGCCAACGCGGCGAGACTTGAGAATTGCGATTGTGTGCGTGCACAGGCAACATGACACTACACTACTACTAAACCTTTCCAATGATCTTTTGGCGCGCGGTGACAGATGGAACTAACGCTTGATTAAATGATAACCAATGAGAAATGATAGATCTGTGTTGATGAAAGGTTCGTAGCGTTAACAGGGTAGGTACCCTCAAACCATCGAAACTCAAATATTACGTCATTTTTATGCTTAAGTTTTGGCAAACTGCTGGATTGTGTATTTAATCTACTTAGCCTAATAAAACGGCAGTACCTTTAACTTTAATATGTCTAGAATAGATTTTTAAAATAAATATTGCTTGTATGAGCAATAATTATTTTTCTAAAGTTCGAATTAGATTTTCCACGAATAGTACTACAAACTAAGACAAATTATGGGAAACCGGTACAACACAGTTTTATTGAAAAAAAAACCTCGGAAAGGTGACAATATGTTCGTCATTTGTGGCAGAACAGATTTTTTATTTTTCTTACTTTACAGTGCAAAAAAAAAAGATAACTATGCGAGATAAACACGAAAATTGCCTCAAATAAACTCACTTTTAATAGAGATAAAAGCAATTTAATGACTACCAAACTATTTTTACCTTAAACATGAACTATCACTTTTTCAGAAAAGTGAAAATTAATTTAGAATATTACGACTGTATTATTTATAATTAATTATTTAAAATTATATAAAACTCGACGCGCGGGATCTCGTGATTCAATCGCAGCCGAGCGCTTGTTGAGGTAGGACCTGTGCTGCGCTTGCTCTGACCGCCTGTTCACGTTCGGAAGCGGCGAATACTGCGACTAAAAACTTTTGATCGTTAGTATTTTACCTTTTGTGTTATGTTTATGTATGACTATTATTGTGTTTGTGTTATGTGTATCAATGAGATGACTATTATTACAATTATTTTAGAAGATGGGGAAGAGACGAAAAATTAAGCGAAATAGGGAAAAACTGGAGAAAGCTAGAGAAGCTCTTAGGTAAATTGTATTCTGTTTTTGTGCAATAAAGTATAAAGTAAAGCAAAGTGTAACAGTATTTTATGCTTTCCGTATTAATTTTAGTCATATTAGGTAGTCATGATATTTTTATTGTTACAGACTGAAAAAAGAAAATAATATGCCAATGAATAATCAGGATTTGGCGTATCCATCAAGCACTAAATTGGATTCAAGAAAGTAGGGATCTTTCACCAGAGTACAACAAATGTAGTCAAAACTCAGTAATACCTAATCAAACTCGGCTCGCTGGTTTGACTCCTACCTCAGAGACCGCCAACAGCGCATAAAGTCTGAGGAGATCTCAACAGACTGGTGTGATCTCTCCGCCGGTGTTCCTCAGGGTGGTATCCTTTCTCCTCTTCTCTTCTCGGTATTCATCAACTCCATCTCTAACGTACTTACTTCTTCTTATCATCTTTACGCAGATGATTTACAAATATACCGACACTTCTCACCTTGTGATGTGAATCTGGCCGTAGAGGCTTTGAATGCTGACCTCAATAACATCAAGAACTGAGCTGCTTAATAAGGGCTGCTGGTCAACCCAGGTAAATCTCAAGCCATGATCATGGGTACACGGCACTTACTTAACCCAATGCAGAAAATGCTCATCGATCCTGTACTGTATGATGGTGCTATAATTGCATATAGCAATAAAGCCAAGAATCTTGGCGTTATATTCGATGAATTGTTGTCCTGGTCGCCCCATGTTTGTGAGGTCAGCAGACGAGTCTTTGCGTCATTTCACTCTCTCCGGCGGTTGCAGTACTTCCTCTCTCTTCAGACTAAAATCACCCTTGATCAGTCTCTTCTACTCCCTTTAATCGACTATGCGGATGTTTGCTGGGTCAGTGCGAACGAAGAACAACTGAACAAACTCGAACGACTTCAGAACCTCGGGATTCGGTTTGTCTTCGGACTGCACAAATATGACCATGTCTCCCAGCATCGCAGGGAACTAGGATGGCTACCGATTCGTCTTCGCCGTGATATGCACGTTCTATCGTTTCTGTTTAATATTCTGAGAAATCCCCGCTATCCCGCTTATATTCGTGAACGCTTTGAGTTTCTTTTCCCCAGGGATAGCAATAGGAGATCCCACACGATGTCTCTTCTCTCGACTCCTCGACATTACACTGCTGCTTATGATCACTCTTTCAGGTTGAGGGCAATCCGGTTGTGGAACGCACTTCCCTGCGCTATGAGGGACAGTCCCTCAATTTTCACTTTTAAGAAAAGTTTGAAAGAACACTTCCTTTCTCTTTCGTGATAGGTATCTTGATTATATAAGTAGATGTATATGTATGTTTATGTATTCTACTCTATTATATATATTTTTATTTTATTTTATTTTATATATGTATTCATATTTAGGTCTATGTAGCATTTTTATTGTGTCGATATATTAAAGTAGATATATTTAGATTCATTTATCTTCATTTTTTAGTGTGCACTAGGACTATTCTCTCAGAACATTCTGTCCTATCTTGCCTAGGTTTGCTGGAAGAAATCTCGTTTTAGAGATAAGCTCGCCTTTGCCTATTTACCTTTGTTTTAAGACTATGTATCACATTGTTTTCCGTGCAATAAAGAAATTATGAAATTATATCGCCAAAACTAAAAATATTCGCAACTATTTTTCAATTAGTAATACTAATTATTACTGTAAATATTTAATAAACATATTTTAAATATACCTTCAGCGTTCTTTATCCTTTCTCTACGCTACCTAAGTCGAGTAATTACTGTTTTTCATAGCGTCACGCCTTTTTCCTTGTGGGGTGGCAGAGACACAATTGTGCCCAATAAGGATATTCAATGCTCTTATTTGGTTTTGGAGGGGAGGCAGGGCAGATTATTTTTTTCCTCACGGTGTTTTCCATCACCGTTATAAAGGCCCTTTAATGTAAGTACTTAGGTAGTTTGTCTTATTTCCTGTTTTTCGTACAAACTTGACAACTTGAATGACTGAAATTGTTCCACTGACCATCTTTAGTTACGGGATTAGATTTGAGTTTATGTCCTACATGTACTACACACGTTAGGTGTACCTACAGCGTAGCATAAAATAACATCATAACGTCACGCACGCCTATTCTCATACTACGCATTAGATCAATATTATGCAATCCTAGTGTAGCCGTTCCCGCGTTGCTCTGTACGCACACAGACGCGCTACGCTCGCACACAGACGCGGTGCGCTAGCCCGCCGAGTATTTTACCTAAAATCGAGCGGCTTGATTTAGAGAGTACGCTCTTGAGAAGTGCGCCCTGTAAACGTCACTCACGCGCTAAAGGTCGTTGGAATACTTAACTTAAATATACATGTCTCTCATTCGTTTAAGTATAATGTAGATGGAAACACTCACACAGACGCATTTCTCAGGTCGAGCCTTCTGTATGTATAGAGAAATTGCATATCGTATAAAATAAAATCTGTTTATATGGCTGCGAACTGTGTGTTACTAGGTATTAAATAGGATTTACGAACCACTTATCTGCCTATGAAATAGGTCAAATTGTATTAATACAGAAATAGAACTATGTTAGCGAGCGTGGTAGACTTAAGTTAGATTTAATAATGCCCCAAGCTGAGTTGTTCGAAAATTTAAAAATATAAGTTGTGATTAAACTTTTAATCACATAAACAATGAGATGATACAATGGTTTGTTGTGATTATATTTGTTCAATGGTTACTTACATTAAGAAAGTTTCGAACATCTTAACATCTCAATATGTTAAGATGTTCGAAATTGCCTATCTGGAAGTCTATTATGAAATGGTAATATTCTGTGTTAGAAATAAAATACCATAACCCAGCATTAATGAATTAATGAAGCAAGAGGGGGTTGTGAGGGGAGTGTTGCCCCCCATTCGATCAGCACATCGAGCGAAAATCCCCACAAGAGTCTATCTATACTGTACCGCTCCCCTTTGCTCCCCCTTCTTAAAACAATGTGGAAAAAAAACGATTGCAGAAGACTCACATCTAAATATCGTATAAATTTAAATATAATTATTGATGTTAGCGTTATCGTGTAGACTTTAATTACACATACTACAATGTAATCTTGTGATCAAATTAGTTTAATCACCACTCAAATTTAAAATTTGTTTCGTACGACTTATTAAATAATTAAGGCATTGCCTATCTTAAAGTCATGTAAAGAACTACTAATATGCGCCTGTGTTAGAAATAAAATACTGTACATTTGAAGAAGTCTTGCAGAATAATTAAATTAATATAATACCTATTAGTATAATTGAGGCGTGTGCTCGGACAACGCTGTACGTTACAAATTGACGAAATCTAAATAATATTTTAAATTTTGTTTAAAATTATAGCTGTTAATAAGTTTAAAATGTTTCATAAGTCATTTTCTAAGTAAAAGTTTAAAAATATTCTAATTAAACATAAACATAAACATTTACATACAGGCACATACATTGCTTCTGGCCCCACACTAGGATACCCTGTGTCGTGGGAACCAGAAACAGCGACATGACAAACATGTAGGTAAACATCCAAGACAAGACAATTTTTACAATAAAACACTATTTCAGCAAATTTATGTAAAAAATAATAATTTTATTTCTCAAAACTGCAAATTACATACAGCGTTGTTTGAGCACACGCCTCAATTGTTATTTTAATTTAAGAAAATTGGAAAATTGGCCAAATAATTATATTCAACAATCACAAAGTAAATTGTATATTCTTCTAAAATAATATGTAACGTATTAACCTCTCAATGGCAAGAGTGACTTAAAAATACCCTGTATATATGTTGTAATATTATCTAGATATCTACTGATTACGAGTATATTTTACTGACGTATTGTAAAAATCCTATAAAATAATTATATATAATTATTATTATACCGATTGATTTCATAAAATATTCCCTCAGAGTCAGTACTTTATAGGTATACCTACTTTTTTGTTATTTAGTTATACCGATATCGATACTATTCCGTTGCTGATCCGACTCCAATAATTAGTTACATTGGTAATTATTTGTAAAACGCAGTCTGGTTATTTTTACCTAATATGTATATTGAAAAGTTTCTTCGCTATATCTGAGCAATCTATCCAACTTTATAATTAATTATGATCAATTAACTATTTCATTTCTTGAGATAGGTACAGGCCCCGCCAAGATTCTTGTTACCTCAGCGAGCTCTAACATAACTCTCTTTCTCGTCCATGTAAAGTATGGCACGAAATCCTAGAAATTGAGACATGATGGCAACATTTACAGACTACTGCGTGTTTTCTTTAATGACATATTTGGCTTTTCGATCAGAACACGCAGTGGTGCATTAATATGTCAATGATGTTGCCATTATTTTATTTTTAGGTTCTCTTGCGAAGCTGTATGCGTCTCTCTCGCCGCGCCGCCGCCCCGCCTTTTTGCGCGATCTGTATTTACGAACATGACCAGTCGTTCTTGATGATTCTTTATTGTTATTTACCTAGTTGGTTAACTTTGCTTTCTTGTCGACGGAATACATAATGTTAATCATTGTAAACTCTTTGTGGTAAACATAATGAAAATATCAAATAAAGCCATAATTTAAGAGCCATCCTGTTGGACAGAAAATTGGTGTTATAATAAACGGTACTAAACTACCAACTGAAAGTTTTCTTTTATTAACCTAAGGCCCTTTCTATAAGGTAAATAGTGTGTATGCGCATAACGAAGTGTGGTGCCGCCATTACACATGTATCTGTCACATAGAACTTCGAGAACCTAGTAAATCGAAAATTTAACCTTTCAATGTAAATGTTATGTTATGTTTATTTCATGCCAACACGCTTGTGGAATACGTCATGCCTAATTTCCCGAAAAATATGACAGTCTCTCAAACTTTTAGTTTCATTTCAGGTATTCTTAATTTACCAAAAGCATAACTCCTACACTTAACATAAACACCTAATTCCTACATTGCACAGAAGTACCTATTAGTAAGAAATGAGCTTTTAACAAATAAGGAAGGTTATTTTAAAGTCTAAAAAACGGCATAGTTATTGATTTTTCTTTAATTATGCACGTAGAATTTCTATGTCATGTAAAAATACACCAGGAAATTGATTATATACGTACAACGATGACATTATTATACCTACATTCACATAATTTTGTAAAAAAATTGCTATCCTTTTTGATATTAGGTACGTACACTGATGTAAAGTACAAATTGGTACGTAGCTCCACGTCGATATAGTTACAGAACTATATTTAAGCGTATATTCTTTTTAAAATTAAGTAATATAAAACATACTAAAACAAAATAATAAAAATTGAATAAGTCGTAAGTATTTTCAAGAAAAATATGATAATGGGCCAAATTAATAAATAAAACATAGATTATACATGGTGACATTTAATTAGCTGACCATGTTTTGGGGAATGATAGTACCCATCATTATGAAGAATGTTTCCCATAGTATATATAGTAATAACTTTCATTTAATTAGGTACTTATTCAATATAAAAAGTTTGCAGGTAGGCAGGTATGCAGGATATGCTAAATGATCCTTTTCTGGCACATTCCAAAGATTGACGTAAACCAAATACAACGCGGGCGAAGCCGCGGGCGGAAGCTAGTATTTAAATAAAACAAAAGCTGAAACTAACTTTACACAACATTCGAGTATTTTTCTAACAGCAGTTGAATGTTTTTCCTGAAAATTGTTTAAATATTCTTCTATAACTTTAGACAGACCAAAAGTGCAAGTATATATTAGTTTTGCATATTTATGGGACGGGGCAAAATAAGATCTAATATCACAATTATATATGTATAAACAAGTACTAGTCGATTCAATTACATTCATGCAAATAAATAATTACTTAACCCCTCGTCAGTGAGTGGCCTGTATCGGCAGATAACAATTGAAATGTAATTGTTATAAAATTACCCACTGACGACAAGATAAATTAATTATATTTACCTCTTGTTCATCGTCGTTTTAAACCAATTTTGTTTTAGGACCGAAAAGCCACATCTTATAATGAAAAAGTCAAAGTGAGACTTTGTTGGCATATAGGTAAAAATAGGTATATCACAATGTAGAGCGTATTCATAAGTTCAGTACACAAAATATGCAACACTATACTAACAAAATACAAACATTAAAGCTTTCCGTGCCATATCTCCTGCTGCCACTCGGCGGAAAATACACGCATCTAGTGACGTCATCCGACTGACGTACGAGAGCGTTTGTGCCACTTGAGACGCACTGGGTTATTTTCTCCGGAGCGGCGTCCGCTGCTGCTCAAATGCGGGGGTCCCTTTCCAGGGTGGGCTAGTGCGTCAGTTGACAGCCACTGGCATGCACTTGCACTGCTTGACCTTCTGCAGGCGTTTGCGTTTGAACGGCGGGTTCTGTCCAGGACAGCGTAGCGTCACGGTGATCCAGGTAACCTTCTTTGGGCGGCAGAAAGAACACGACTTGAACGCAGGCGGCGGCCGCTCGTCGCTTGATTCCCTTCGTCTCGGCCCGCGGGGTATGTAGAAAGAGTTACACTGCCCGTAGCAGAACTTATTCAACACTGTCACAGATATACAACCAGGTTCTCTAATCTTCTGCACTAGTGGTTCTGTTTTACACCAGTCTTCTTTTAGGTACTCCTTTTTGGTGACGACGAGGGCGTTTTTGGAGGATTTCAGCATTTTTCGGAAGTCGATGTTGGGGGGGAGTTCGGTGGCCTCGTCGGGGTCGGGGGCGGAGACGACTAGGCTTTCGGGGCTGCCGTCGCCTAGTTCGTTCCGCTGCAGGGCTCCGTAGGGCTGGGGGTGCTCCGCCCTTCGGCGCGCCGCCAACATGCGTTCCACTTGCTCCGTATCCACGAAGTCGAGGATAGAGTCGCTGGGGGTGAAAGGCCGGCGGACCCCGGCGTCTGCGCAGGTCCCAAACGTGGCCAGCAACGCTGCGGCTGCCAGCCAGAACCGCGATCTGCTTATGCACTCCATCTGTAACAAACACTCACAATAAGCAAACAAACCACAAACTTGCTATACATTGGCAAAACTCTCTGCCACCTCATTTGAGAAAAGGTCTCTACACGCGTTTTCCGAAATGAAATGGCATTACATCTCTGCTACGATGGTAAAAACGTCTCCATATTGTAAAGACACAATAAACCGATTGGAAAATCAGGTTTGGTCACAAGAGGAAGTCGTAGGCGACTTACGTTGAGGCGAGATACGGGGGCAGACTAGGCTGTAGTGTGCGCGTGAGTCGATGGCGGCGCGTGGAGCGGTAATGAGCCTCAATGGACCGAACTCTCAATGGGAGTATGAGTCATCGGTGCGCGGTATAGAACAGCCAGAGAACAGATACGAACCTATGGTACTACATCGGCACAGAAAACTACTGTAAGGGTGGGTTTCCCATGCAGCTTAACAGATGCGCCCCCATTTGACAACTATGACCGCCGCGTGCTAGCTGCAAAGGATAATGTTTTAAAAGATATCTTCCACAACGGTACAGACTGCGCCAAATATCTTTGTCTCTGAAAGAAACGTGTTAATGAGAAGGTAAGATGTTTAAAATAAGTTACGGCGAGGAATTATTTTGCGGGAAGAAACCAACATTTTATATTTGGTGCCAGTATCCTGCTTTTAAAGTACCAACAGAATACAGCACGTCAAAATAATAAAGGATGATTTATATTACACCGGGGCGTGCCCGGCGTTTGAAACTTTGCATACATTTTGCCCCGTCCGAGCCACGTCCACGGCACCCCCCGGGCACGAATCATGCACTGTGTTATGTAATATAAAAAATGCACTTCACACAAAATGTATGCAACGTCTCAAATCCCCGGACGGGGCACGACCATGCCCCGGTGTAATATTAATCATCCCGAGCTATACACATCATTCTTATTCAAGCCATACAATACAATGCCGCTTTTAAAATTCCGAAAGTACGACTTTTTTTTAGAATAGAAAAAAAAGCTGTACTGTTTTACGTAAATAAGAGACAGAGCGATGCGTCCTTTTCTGAGATAAATGAGGAGAAGAATATTGACACATTGACGCATAACATGCGCATAACTGTCCCTTATTTTGTGGTGCGAAAGCTTAAACAATACACAATAGGTTTAAAGTCTTTATAGTTTGGTTGTTTATTGTTTGTGACAAACTTTGGATAAATATTTGACTTTCGGAAAATAGAAAGAACATCTGCTGGCGCAAATTCCTTGGGTACTTATAGAATTAGCGCCACCCGAATAAAACAGGTATGGTTTACTGAGAACGGATATCCATTCGTAAAAATAAAATAAAATAATAAAATAAAAAATAAAATCGGTCAAGTGCAAGTTGGACACTAACACGAAAGGTTCCACGCCATCGTAGAAGAAAAAGTAAACGTTAAAAGGAGACCCATATTATTGTTATTTTTATTTCGTGTAGTTAATTTTTACCGGAGCGGCAACAGACACATTTTGTGAAAATTTCAACTCTCTAGCTATTACAAAATGAGGTCATTCTATGAAAAAGTAGAAAATACTCTCGTGTAAAAAGATACTCTTCGTTGGCAAAATTCGCTCTTAGTGCGATAGAGCCCACCAACGAACAGGCAGCGGAGGCTTTAGTAATAGGGTCTCATATTTGGCACCCTTCTTCGGGTACGGACGGAACCCTAAAAAAGTGACATGTTTTTTTTTTGTTGGTCCCAATCCCAACGTTCTAACGGTTACATACGGGTATTAAATTCAATCACAATAACAACATACCTACATTGAACATTGTATATTGTCGAAATCATCTTAATCCGCGTTCTCCCAGAGGCTGTGTAGCCGTAGGCACCAATCCGCCTGATCCCTAATCTATGTCGACAGATGCACTGGAGAGATTTTAGCACCTCGGGCGGCGCGGCGCCTAGTCGACCAGAACACAAATACACGGTTTTGTAATAGTAAATGTAAAGCAGTAATGTCACCACCGAGGGGCACAGGCTTTTACCTGGATACTAGTAAGATCGAGCCATACTCCACCACGCGGGTTGGTGGATGCGGGTGGGTGTTGTAATAATAACATATGACATTAATAAAGCGTCACACGCCATTTCCCATGCGGAGTGGCAGAAGCCCAATTGTGCCCAATTGTGCCCAATTTAGCCATTTAGTCAGTATTAGTGTTGCAGCTATGGAGTAAATGTAGCCCATTAATGTCCCCACCGAGGGGCACAGGCCTTTACTCGGATCCGAGTAAGATTGAGCCATACTCCACCACGCTGGCTCAGTGCGGGTTGGTGGAGGGGTTTTTACAATACAATACAATACAATAAATCTTTATTTCAGGACATAATAATCCCATATCCATATATACCTTAAAACTAGACATAAATATAAAATATAACAATATTAACTAGCCTAGCTAGGGATTTTATTCTTCGGTCTCGCTTCCCTATAGCGTTTTACGACTACTACATACTACGAAGTAGTGATAGTAGCCGGGACCTACAGCTTAACGTCTCATCCGAAACACGGAGTGTCCGATAATGTACTTAAGACAAATTAATCATCTCATTGGTACATGGTCAGCACCGGGATTCGAACCTGCATCTCTTGCGTGAGAAGCAAGGTGAACCCCACTAGACCACGGAGCACTCACAAGCTATGGAGTAATTAAGGTTTATTTACTGCGACGTTTTCCATCCACCCTTATAACGTCCGTATAGTTACATAATAATTTACTTAATATGATAAATTACTGATCTCATTGGTACATGCGGTCAACACCGTGATTTGAACCCGCATCTCTTGGGTGAGAAGCGAGTGTGTGACCAAATTGATCACAAAGCTCTTAAAACAAATGAGCTCTTAAAACGACGACCTCTGAGGTGCATTGCGGTTCTGCCTACCATGCGAGAGGTCCCGTGTTCGATGCCCGGCTGGGGATAAAAAAATAACCGGCCAAGTGCGAGTAGGACTCGCGCACCAAGGGTTCCGATCACACTTGGAGAGCGTAACACGTGTAATTAGGTTTCCACATAAAAAAACTAAAGTGTGATGTCATCCATGTAAACGAAATTGAATATTTGTTAGAAAGACAGAAATTTGCAGTTTTCAGATTTTTCCCTTTATTTGTGCTATAAGACCTTGCTTCGTGCCAAATTTCATGATTCTAGGTCAACGTAAAGTACCCTCTAGGTTTTGATTCCCTTGCGAATATCAAGCAATTTCAGCAAAATTGAGACATATGCGGTATCTTTTGATTGCGTTGACCTATAAGTTTAATTTTTTCACAACTTAAAGAGATTACAGACTTGTGTAATCGATATTAATTTCAACTTTATACCTCCATGCGTTTCTGAGAAAAAGTCTTAACAGACGGTGAGACAGACAGACAGACAGACAGACAGAAATTTACAGTTTTCGGATTTCTTCCTTAACTTGTGCTATAAGTCCTTCCTACATTCCAAATTTCATGACCCTAGGCCAACCGGAAGTACCCTATAGGTTTTGATTCCCTTGCGAGTTCCACCTGAATTCATACAAATCCAGCAAAATTATGACATAATATCGCGGTATGTTTTGATTGCGTGGACCTAGAAGTTTATTTTTTTCACAGCTCTAAGGGAGCATAGACCTGAGTAATCCATATTTATTTCAACATTATACCTCCACGCGTTCCTGAGAAAAGGGGTCGTGACAGACGGACGGACAGACGGACGGACAGACAGACAGACAGACGGACATCAAAGTGATCCTATAAGGGTTCCTTTTTTCCTTTTAAGGATCGGAACCCTAAAAACACAGAAAAAACCGTCTTGGATGTAACTTGGTGATGTTTGGGGCCAAAAGCAATGTACTACGTGTCTGTATGTAAATGTATATGTTTTAAATCAGAACATAGTCATTCCCAATACGAGGACTCGGGGAGTCATCGAGTTAATATCCTTAGTTCCAAAGGGTTCCAAAGTACAACCTCTTCGGTGGTCCTCAAACGCATACCTACCTCAGATTCTTTTCATAGCAAATCTTTGAAGCAAACGTGATATTTCCGCTGCCCATCTACAATAGTCTTCGTATTAATAGTGTGAGAGACGCCGCGCATCCGGTGCGCCTTCTGCGAAACCATGGCGCTTGCGCAGGTGGTAGCGAAGCCTGCTAGGGGCGTATTCACTAAGTTGTCTGAAAGATTTTTGGCAATACAACATGTCAACTCAAAAAAGCATCGTTAGGCTAATAATAAAAATCTAAATGCGAATATTACATAGTTTTAATCGACCTCTACGGTGCTGCGGTTGAGGCTGAGCTTACCGAGTAATAGGTACAAGGTTCGATTCCTATTCCTAGCTGGTGAGAAAGTGGATCTTTACATGTTTGTGACGTCGCCGTTTCTGGTTTCCACGGCACAGGGTATCCTAGTGTGGGGCCAGAATCAATGTGCGTGCATATATGAGAAATTTTATGTTAATTCCATGGGCAGCAAAGACACCGTGTGCCCGCTGTACAACAGACGTCACATCCGGTGGGCGGGGCTTGTGCTAATCGACGGCGACGCAAGCGCAGGCTTTGAGATGTGGGTGCGCACTGCGCATGCGCACCGCTATCGGCGCATTAACTTTATAATTGTACACAGATGTGCTCTAAGGTGATTGGGGATTTGTTTTAAGAAATGATAACATCTTTGTACATCGTGGTTTTAGCGCGGATAGATCGTGAATCAGAACAGAAGTCAAAATAGATACTTTTTATGAACTGTCAAAACGGAACTTTTGTTCCTGAGTTCTATGAAATAACAACAGAATGATGTCATGTAAAAGTGCCATCAAATGCTGTCTTTTTTTGCACAAAATTGACTGTATAAAATATATCTGCTGGAAATATATAATTCTGAGAATGTCAAGCCATTTTGTACATAATGCTTCAACTTAAGACTTGTTCCTAGATTTATTGGATTACCTTGGCCACAAGCCTATTATTATTACAAATTAGTACTTATTACAAATACCTCTACCACAGTACCTTTATAGCAAACTATCAATACCTCTCTAACTCTACTTTTACATCTACATTGTAACATCCTGTATAATTTCAGACCATTCATCCAACAAATCAATGAAATCGCCCGAATGAGGCTAAAAGGCGGCTAAATGCGAGTAAATGACTCCAACTGTAGAGTTAACCGTCAATTAACCCGAGTCATATTTGTATTGAGACCATTAGTTGATTGGTACGTGCGACTGCTTAACCATAGGTTTGGTGCAAGTGGGCTACGCATAGCCTAAACCGGTGGACCTAGAGCCATGAAACTTTGTACAGGGGTTCCTTAGTAGCGTGGGGTAGCACTGATATGGGATTTGAAAAAATTAATTCCTCAAGGGGGGGGGATAAGGGGTTACGGTTTGTATTAAACTCAATCTAATCAAATAGGGTTTGTGGAAGTCGGTTTTTTCTAAAGTTTACTTTTTGTTTCAATTATTTTAATTGTGTTTTTACGGTCTTGGAGACTCTTCCTTGTAGGCCTTGTTGGGGGCACAGGGTACGTGAGGGGATTGGTATAGTCTAATGGCCATCTTTGAAATGTTATACCAACTAAAGGAGACACTTCCTAAATTCAGAAAAAATATATGTTGATAAATAGACATCCTATTCCTTGGTGTTTGAAAACAGTCCGACCTGATGTGTTGTAGTTCAAGAAAATGACGAAAAATTGGGCACTTTCATATACGAATGTTTTTATTGGCAGGCAGAAAATATTTTATTTTACAGAGGAACTACGTCAACCGTAAATATTTCCAGGGAGCTAAAATCAAATTTTATTGCAGTAAGAAGATACAATACAATAATATTGTCTTATCTCTTTGTAGATAGTAGATTAGCCTATTAATGTCCCCACCAAGGGACACACGCACTGAGCCAGAGTGGTGGAATGTGGCTCAATCTTCTTTGTTTCCTGTAAATATCTTTACAACCCCAAAAAAAACTATATTTATGGTCTTTTCGGAATATTTCTCTACAACCAAACCAACCAAAAGAAAGTTTAATAAGTTTCCTAGACCAATTTATTGCCATAAAATATGATTTATTATTAAATAAGCTGCATACCAGAACTGTAAAAAGGACATTTATCGTCAGGCTCTCAGGCGCCCTTACACACCCTGTATAGTGGAGATACAGGATGATGTTTTTTTGGTCGGTTTTCTTTAACACAATATCAGTGTATAATCTTACATTCCTGCTGCCGAACAATCGACGAACTGAATATTTAAGGATTTGGTACAGTCGGTGATAAAGTGCGCTAAAATAAATATAACATAACATAAACTTATATAAAGGCACATACAATTGCTTCTGGCTCCAAATAGGATAACCTGTGTCGAGGAACCAGAAATAGCGAAGTAAAAATATCCAAGACTTGTGGTTTTAAAACTTAGTAGTTACTAAGGTTTGGTTAAAAACCGTGTCTGTATCGTAAACCTGTCCATTTCACGGTGAGAACTGTACACAAAAAATGTCCACGTAACATGTAGTCCATGTATAATTTTCCATAACCATATCCATTAACTCTATAGGTACTTATTCATAAAATGCCATCACACATCAGCTCTGAGAGGTGACATAAACACGGACTTGAGATGAACACACAAGGTTAATAACATCTCCAGTCTGCGTTTACGACACTCCTTAGAGTTGAAAGAGTTTTCTTAATACGGCCCTAAACCTAGTGAGAGTGAATCATCCATTCGCACAAACTCAACTTTTGTTGCCGACTGTACCGAAGTACAGACAACAAAAAAGAGGCGCTTCTCGTGGTGTCAAGGAATTCCATTCATGGGCCATTCATTCAGGAATACAAAATTCATATCTTGGCCAGCACACGCCAAAATAACCTTTAGTATAACTGCTAACGGTACAGTTTGGTTGTAGGGACTGGGGTTTAATTTGAAGCTGTGTTGTCAGTTTAAAAAAAGTGTGTATAATAGGGATATCCCTTTGCGACACACCGTCTGCGTTTGCGCCGGTTCCCGCCCTATTATAAAGTAAATGCCGTTAAAGGCGTATTTATTGCACTATTCAGTTTTATGGCTTGTGAAATTCTGATTAGCCTCAATGGAAGGTGTTCTGAGGACAGGACGATAGTGTATTTTTAAGTCACGCGATCATAAACATGCACATACCTATTACATATGTATTTTTTGGCCCCAGAATAGGTCGTGGGAACCAGAAAATGCGTCGCAAATATATAAACATCCAAAGTACAAACCCTCTACACTACAGGGTATTATACATATATATAATATATGTTTGTCGGCGGCCGATCGTAGAATCCATCACATCACGATGTGCCACCATATATGCCCCGCCATTTCATAGCAATTACTGGGCACAAAATGATGTGGCGGGTTTTAACGAAAACATGTATTTTTAAAAGCATTGTTAATCAGCACTACATGATGTTTTTGTGTAATACATGTCAAACGAACACGAAGACTATTCGGGGGCTTCGCTGCGCTCGCCCCCTTTAGTCTTCACCTAAGCACAGATATTACAATACTTGACCTAAGCTACCGCAGTGTTTGCCTTATGAGATTTTATCGTTTCATGACATGAAATCATCATGATGTGCCCAATCGTTAAAAATTAGGTCTGCTAGAAGAGATCTCTTATTAGAGATAAGCTCGCCTTTGTACATGTTTTTTCTAATATTATAAGTGTCTGTATTATGTTTTCTGTACAATAAAGTATAAAGTAAGTAAGTAAGAATTTTGCTTGTGATTGGGAATTATTTTTTACTAGCTGTTACCCGCGGCTTCGCCCACGCCCTATTCACCTCCTTCTGGTGCAGTCGAATAAAAAGTACCCTATATGTTAATCTAGCTCATACACTATACGTGTATTAAATTTCATTAAAATCCGTCCAGCCGTTTCAGCGCTAAAGACTGACAAACATATAAACACACACACAAACTTTCACGATTATAATATTAGTGTGATAGTTTTGGTTTGCAGTTAAATACTAACCCATCTCTAATACCAAACCGATTTTAATATTTCTTCAGAATCATTCCCAATAATATAATTAATCTTTCCGTTATACTCTCTATAAACATAAACATAAACATTTACATACAGGCCTACCTATGTGATGATTTCAAATAATCATAGTCCACGGGTAACACAACAAATAAATTATTACAATATTTTATATATTATTTAAAATGAATATGCAATAGTTATTTGCCTATACGCAAATTACAAGTTACATACATCTTCGGTATTTTAAGTGCTAGTAAATGTTTGTTTTATAATAAATAATTTTACGAAGAGATAATAAAATGCATTTGTCAGTGTTTTCGATCGAATAATAAATAGCGCTCTCGATTGAACATACCATTAGTATGTAATAAAATTAATGATATATGACATTGTATAGAATGTAATTAATCTGTTAATGTGTAAATTATGAATAATTTATGATTTATTAATTCAAACAACTAATTAATTGACGATTATGGTCAGTGTTAATAGAATACATTGGTAGGTCAAGTCTTCTCAAGTCTGAGTTGTGTTATGTATTATTTAAGATCCATTATGTATTTCAGATTAATCATACATTTGTACGTGAAAAAATAAAATTGTTCAAAATTGTAGATGTATAACCATCGGGTACGGAACTACGGAACCATAAAAGAGGAATTCTCTAATAAAATGACTTGCTTGACAAAAAGACGAACAATAATGTCGGCAGCTTCCAAGAACAGGGATCGGAATGTGTTTGATTTATCACAAGATTAATCTAAACACCGTTTAGCTGTCTCGTAGTTTTGTGAATAGCGCTTTTAGATATTAATCGGCTTGGAAGAAAATAAAAGATATCCCTTACTTAATAGGCAAGTGAACGAGCAATATTTTATAACTAGTCTTTTCTTGATCAATAGTAGGTATGGGGGGTTGTTGCCGCTAGGGGCCAAAGAGTATTACCGCTAGGGGCCGAAGCCTTTTTCAACTATTATTATTTAAATGAAAAGTAACTCGCACTTGGCCATAAATATGAAAATTTCTTAGTCAGACTAATCCTTTATTATGGATTAAATATCCATGGCTAACCCAATTTCTGAAAGAGTATTGGTCTAATGTAACAGGCACTTAATTCAACAAGTTGTCACAACTAATGTTTATTTCGGAAACTGGGTAGGCCCTGTCGATGTATTCAGCCTTTTGCAACAACTGTAGAAACCTATATTACTGGTAGGTACCTATATTTCGTAGCTAATGGATAGGTACCTAATAGGCCCATCCAAAGGATCCCATCCTCCCCTGTGCCGGGGAAGAAACACATGGGCAGACGGGATTCGTACGGTCCGCCCGTCAGGGAAGTAATTTATTCATAATATTCCCCAAGCAAGTCTACAAAAAGAGGCCAAGTGCGAGTTGGACTCGCCCATGAAGGGTTCCGTAGTAGCAAGTAATTATATGACTGGATGTTTGTGTTGTTTTTCATAGTGTTTGTATGAATCAAAAAGTTATCTTTGCGGTTTTTAATAAATGTTATATCTTAAAAACTGCTTATTATATTTTGTTAAAACCAATTTTCGTTGAAAGTTTGTATTGAGATACACAGCACATATTATTTTTTTTATTTTTCACTTTCTTACTTTTTAAAAGTTAGGGGGGGACACAATTTTTTCCACTTTGGAAGGGTCCTCTTAACGATTGACTTTGAGGAAAAATTATTTTAGACACCCCCACACATATTGGTTTAGTAAAAAGTTTTATTTCTGTCGTCTTAATAGTTTTGGAATAAAGTTGCTGTGATATACGGACGGACAGACAGACAGACTTGACGAAACTATAAGGGTTCCTTGTTTCTCTAACGGAACCCTAAAAAGGACCGGGACCGTATAGCTACTGTCCCATGAAGTCTTCTACAATATAAACATCTATCTATCAATCTATCCGCCTCCAGCACCCATCGTTGACTAAGGGCCTCCTCTTCATTACGCCATTTGTTGCGGTCCTGAAATAATCATACTTACTACTTCATAAATCTTTTTAGAGCTCTTGAACTGCCCAGCTCCTAACCTATATATAAGCTAATCAAAATCACTACAACAGCGATAAAGTTAATGCGAAACAATCTTAATTTAACCCATCAGCCGACAATGGGCTAAAAATACCATTCTTGATCAGCATAATAGAGCACAACCGCCTCAGAGGCGCCGTGTGGTTATAATTCATTTGTTGGTGTTACTCTGAACCGTCTCCAATCACTCTGATCTTCAATGGCGGCGCCCGCGCCGGTGCACGATCGTACAAAAACCGAAGACATAAAGAAATATGTGGAGATTTAGATGGGCGTCTAAGACGCGGCGGTTAGCGCAAGCGGATTTGGGCTAAGTTTTCGTAATTACTTTTTTCGCACACACAATATGATTGTGTGCATCAGACATTATGTGGCCACTCAAGAAACTCAGACAGATAACGACCAGTAACATCTAGCTAGACGGTCAAACTGTTAAAAGTATGGTAAAATCCTCTGCGTCAATATGGATGAGATCAACAATTCAACATTGAAATAATTTTGGGACTTTCGCTGTGTTGATATTTCTGGTTGTTTAGGAAGTGTTGATGGGACAGACACATAACATACAAAACTATCTTTATAGCTACCCTCTTATTCATCATTGGGGGGGGTAATATCTAGCTAGACGGTCAAACTGTTAAAAGTATGGTAAAATCCTCTGCGTCAATATGGATGAGATCAACAATTCAACATTGAAATCATTTTGGGACTTTCGCTGTGTTGATATTTCTGGTTGTTTAGGAAGTGTTGATGGGACAGACACATAACATACAAAACTATCTTTATAGCTACCCTCTTATTCATCATTGGGGGGGGGGATTTAATTAGATTTAGTGTAAATCCATCTTAAATGGTTAACGCCGGGTAAGTCACAGCGAATGCAACATGAATCAGATGGGACGCCGCTCATGACATGAAACAACCTTTTATTCACACTTCGCTCTGTCTGATGAATAAAAGATGCCAAGTGCAAGTCTGACATCTATATTTTGAGGTTATATATTATGCGACTGAAAAAAATATGTAAGCCATGATACGCAAATAAAGCTTCAAGAAAAGCGAAATAGGAATGTGTCAAAATTCAATTCAAATTCTAAATTATTTATTTTCTGTAGATATTCACAAATATACTTAGAACATGACATTTTTTTGCCTCTTCTTTACATTGGACCACCGTGGGACTACTGTGGGACCACTGTGAGAGCACTGTGTATCTCCTTAGCCGCAGCGATGGGCTAGCTCCCCCGTCACGCAAAATGTAACATTGATTATCCGGCTAAAAGTGGGTGGGAGCCTCCGCCACTCCGTAAAAGCTTGGCCTTATAGTAAAGATATGGTAACCTAACTTTTCGTTACACAGTTTGTTTCACCATTTTCTACGGAACCCCAAGAAATGCCCTTTAGACATTACACACCGACAAATAACATAATCGCATTAGTTAATTTTTATTTCCATTTTTATGTTTCCTTTTCGAGTCCAACAATCAAAGCGGACGTGATCGGGACGACAAAAAGTGTCTTAGCCTTCGTAAAAAGACTTCAATGCCGGTTATATTTTAAAAGGAGTTTCGTGGAATCGCCGTTTTGGGACGTTAATCTGAGTAATCTGGTTTAAACGACTCCGCCCCGTGTTTGCGGTCGCTACTCGATACCAACATCTTGTGGAATCAGAAACGATATATGGAGGCTCGGTAGCGCGCCCCCCCCCCCCCCCCCCGCCAAGTTGAGCAAACATTAGACGTAATAACACCATCCCTTACTGGGAGTCATTCAGCTCATATTTTACCCTCCTCTAACTTCTAACTTCGTTGTGGATAAAGATTGAATCCTAGATTTTTGGTATTTTTTCTTGTTTTCATGAGATTTAACTCCTCTGTTATGGAACAGTTGCAAACGAGAAGCAAATTTTCATTGTTCTAAAGTGACAATTGTTGACAATGTATGAGAAAGAAGTTATGAGACCTAGCTCAATCATTTTTTTACCCCCAAAAATTCCTACATTGCAAATTTCATCGAAAACTACAGCGCCTTTTTTAGAACTCAAAACATATATCGTTACATACAAATATTCCTCGTTTAAAAGTAATGGCTACCGCTCAGCTTCGCCTCGCGGTCATCAATAACGGGATGTGATGGTGCAGTTCGATAATCTTCCGCCCAAGCTTTGAGGTCTCGGGTTCGATTCTTGGAAGGAAGAAAAAAAATCCTCGGGTTTTGGAAGTTAACATGACTGTGTGACGTGAAACAGGGAGTTTCTTATTCTTACGACAGAGTGAATAAAAGCTAATGTGGGGCCACAAGCAATGTAGGTGTCTGCCTGTATTTGTTTGTCTAACACACAAATGTACGAAGGGAAGAAAAGCTAAACACGCACCTTCTGTTCATTCATAGATTTAAATCTAACAAACAGAATGAAATCGAGTGCGTAGGCGCAGTCTCTAGGATCCGCACTTCTGTTAGATCGTCTTCGATCTGGGCCGACACGATCTAAGCCATGGGCGATTAGCGACTACGAGGCGACATTTAATTAGCTGATTATATTTCGGGGATTGATAGTACCCATCATTATGAACAACTTTCCCCAAGAAAACAAAGCTGGCAAATGCCCAGAGATTTGTCGTCCTAAAAGACGAAAAATACTTGTGAAGACATGCTTTCCTCCAATCGAAGGTTTTGAAATATCATTAGTGTTAGATCTATTAATTTGCATAGGTAATGGCGAACCCGTACTCTATGTTGCGTGATAGTGGGCTAGCCCATGGCCAAGGCTATGAAGCAAGGTATGAATCAGGGATGGTCCTACTCTCAGTATTTTTAAAAGTGGTGTGAAGAAGCATTACCTGTCTTTATAGAATTATAGGTAGTATGTATGTATAGTATTTATTAGTTTATGTATATTATATAATTACCTATATTTCATATTTATTTATATAAGTATGCACTAGTTTATGTAGTCTATTGATTTGTAAGTAATAATTATATGTATTGTACACATGGGTCTACTCCTGCTCAGCAATCCACCTGTCTCATCCCTATTTGGTTTGGTTTGCTGGAAGAGATCTCTTATTAGAGATAAGCTCGCCTTTGTACACGTTTTCTATGTTTTTACTGTCCTATGTAACTTTTTGTGTGCAATAAAGAAATTATGAATTATGAAGTAATAAAGTTTTCCTCACATTGTTTACCATCACCGTCAGAACGTTAAAATTACTACCTAAACGAGGGCAGTAGAATGGCAATAAAAAAATTGGTTGCCTGTAAAGTCGGTATACGGGCGAAAGTTTTACGTGACAACGACTTTGAGTGGTAAAATAATTTTAATGTGAATATTCATTCGTATAGTAGGAAGAAGGATGAAATAATAGTAACATTGTGCCTTTCACTTTTTATGTCTGTCTCTCTCGCTCTTAGGCGGGCTAACCATGCCCGAGTGGAAGGGACGCGTGCCTCTCACTCGCTCTCATTGTGAGCGCATAACGTGAGCGGAGCGTAACGCAGTTTCTTGAAGTGTCACCCGGCAAACCAATTTATAAGACGTTGTCACGTCAAAACAAAAGAATCTAGAATCTCGAAATAAGTAATTGGCATGATTCTCGTGCATTCGATAACGACATAACATCTATATCGAGTAATTTAAAGTGATTTTGTAGGGGAATCTGTCAATATTGGTCTCGATATCCGTATATCGAAGTCGCGAGAATCATACCCCAGCGCACAGAGAAGTTTTAAGTGCCGCCTTAAGAAACCACGTTACAACTGGGCCTCGATTATGTGCGCGAATCGCATGGCAATAGCTATAGGAAGGGCGCAAAATAACGGTTTGTTTGTAGCCGGCAGCGCGTCTCGGCGGCTCGGCGCCCCGTCGTCGTCAAGCCAAATCCGGCATGTTGCCCTCGAATAGGCAAGATGGCGTACGTGTATTCTAAAACCGCACCGCTCTTCATCGTGCACCATCCTCCACCAACACAAAGCGGCCCGACCGGTCGCGCCTACAGCCGCACCCGCGCCCCGCCGCCGGCGACCAACCCGAGCAAACACTGCAACAACACTCACCCGGGATGTTGCGCAGGCGCACACATTGAGAGAAAACTGTGGTGCTAAAGCGTTTATGATGATGATGTGGTCCGTCCGACAGATTTCGTTCGCGGCTCTGATGTGCCTTTGCCGGCGATATTGGCCCTAGATTATGTGGCAATATTGCCGGACAAATGGCAATGTTCCAGGCAACAGCACATAGGTCACGGCCGCTTCAACTAGTCGTATGAAGAAGCCGCTCGTGGGCTCGATGTGGATTATGTAGCCAATCTTCTTACCGCCGTTTTCAATAACCTGTCTATCCTCAATCTGCAGATAGATAGAGTTTTTGGCATAATTTTCATACCGCAACTGTCAAATCTAACTCTAGTGATACGAAAATTACGGATAGATAGAATATTGCAAACGGACGTTAGGCGACGATCTTTGCGCCTTGCGGGCATGTCAGATAGATGCACTAAAAAAGCTTTTTAACCGACTTCCCAAAGGAGGAGGTTTCCAATTCGTCCGGTTTTTTATTTTTTATTTTTTTTTATGTATGTACCCCGATAGCGCCTAGACAGATGGACCGATTTGGAAAATTATTTTTTTGTTTGAAAGTGTTTACCTTCCCATTGGTCCCATTGACACCAGTTTAGGATCTGATGATGGGATCCTGGAGAAATCGAGGGAACTCAGACCTATAGTGATTTTTGTGTTTTTAGTAATAACTCATGCATTTACTCACGGTAAGCATAATATCGTGATGCGGAACTGCTGATGAAGACCACATATGGCCACCAGAACTGCTCAATACTAGGTACAAATACAATGCGTGGCTGATGGGCAGACAACGCATAGCATAAGCCGGTGGACCTAGAGCCATGAAAATTTGTACAGAGGTTTCTTAGTAGCGTGGGGTAGCACTGAGATGGGATTTGTCAAAATTAATTCCCCAAGGGGGGGGAGGAGAAGGGGTTACAGTTTGTATTAAAATCAATCTAATCAAATAGGGGTTGTGGAAGTCGGTTTTTTCTAAAGTTTACTTTTTGTTTCAATTATTAACAAACATACTACTCTACAAGTTTTATTAATTATTTATTTAGTCATAAGAGAGGACTACTCTTTTTAGGGTTCCGACGATGGAACCCTTCATGGTCTATCTGTCTGCTGTCTGTCATCTGTCTTAGGCTAAGTGCGATTTGTACGGAATACGCCGGTTTTTTGTATCTTTTTGCTAGGGGTACGTAGCCTTATTATCAAAATCTAATTATCAGTCCTAGAACGTATCTAGTCGGTTGAATCAGAAGACTAGAAGACAGTCTATGACGCAAGCAGTGGAATCACTGTCCGGTACAACTCCAAACTGAGTGTTGTGTGTGACGCAATCTTAGTAATCACTTGATTGTTTATCACCCCGGTCATATCCTAGTCCTAGAATTATAATTATATTATTATTTAAGTGTTCTTTTAATTATGCCGCGTACGTTTGGACACTATTGTAGTCTAGGTCCGGATAAGCCATAATAAATAACAGAAAAATCGTTATCATACGTATTTACAAAATAAATTTAAGTATTTTATTTTATCTTATCTTATCCTTGAGTTGCACGAAACTAATATGAAAAGCATATCCTTAACATTAGAATCAAATGACAATCCTGTGAGATTCTTGCCAGTAAATTAGTTAAGTGACAACTTTTCAAAATCGTAATCTTACTCAGGGTAAGACATCCATCCCGGGTAGTCATAAAATCATCATACTTAATAACAGACAGCTACATTTCTGTAATTCACAAACGTAATTTGCTTAACCTACGCCAGATTATTAGGTGCTTCGTACTGTTATTAAGTCGATGGTTTTGCGACTAAGTGGGATATTTTAGCATAGCAAATAATAGACGAGTGTTGGAATGCCCCTCTGATTTATGCGAGTTTGGATGCACATAACACGTTTCTTTGAGTAAACAAACCATATATCTATTATTTAAATATCTGAATAGCTTAGGCGCCACTGTACCTTTGCCATCCCTGAATTAATAATTCATGATTCGCTTTGATTTTACTCGACTACAGCAATGCCAAAAGGGGGGTTATGATTTTGATCGGTATGTATGTATGGTCATTCTCTCCCTCAAACTCAACCTATAGGTTAAGTGCTCTTTAGAGCGCGAGTTCTCTTAGTTCTCTTCTTTCTCCTGCACCCAATGCTATCTAAAGGCATCTTTAGTTGTATACCATTCACTAATGTCTTAATCTCTAATCTGATGGGAGTCAGTAGCTTACTGCGAACATGACTGATGTGACTGTACTTTAGCCCTTGCCTCAATGACATCATGACAATTGCTATGTAACGTACCACATACCTCACATTACTCCGACATACTGACCGATTGGCATTAGTCACGACCGGGAATCGAACTGGCGGCCTGTTTGTTGTCTAGGCGTTTTTGTCAAGTGAAGTCATAGGCGGTAATAGCAATTGAATAGCACTTTAATATGAACCCGTTAAGGCTACACACTTTCATCACGATGAAGTGCAACTATTTCGAACGCGAACTCAGAGAAGAGAGAAGATCTGGGAAATGTCCGATTCGAATCGACCAATTAACAATTGAAAGGTAATTGTTATAAATTACCCACTAAATCATCAAGTGATTTTTGACAAGATGGAGTGGCCAATATTTACGCGATGATTGATAGTCGATGTGTGTGATAGACAGATCAGAAACAAGGCTTGTTGCCGCACAACCATATAGCACGCTGTGCCACCAAGACGGAGATAGCTTGTTACTTGAGTCCGGGTAAAATCCTGTGCCCTTCGGTGGGGACAGGGGCTACTATATTGAATATAAATCCCCTTAAGTCCGAACCAGTTTCGCGACACCTCCTGCGAGACACGACGTCAATAATAATTACTTATCTGATACGCGCCGAGCCTCCACCGGCGGCGGTGGCGGTTGGGCACGATTCACACGGAGCTGCCACTTCACTGGATAAGATAAGATAACTGGATAAGTGGTGTGAGGCTCTGCCTCCCAAGCAAGAAGAAAGCAGGTTCAAATCCCAGCTGGGGAGGAAAGACAAAAAGAGAAAGAGAAACAGCAGAAGGAAAAAACAATGATTTTGGTGGAATCTCGAACGTTGTGCGCGCCCGCCCCAGAGAGCTCGTCATCATCAGTTTTCAAACCAGTCCATCAAAATAATTCCGAAATAAAAAATGCAGATGCCATCAACTCACGTCGAGGCAGTTAACATCGCTGCACTAATACTTTTGCATTCAATCGAACGTTCGAATCCCGGCTGGGGACAAAAAAAACCCCAGGTCTTGGATGTTTACATGTTTGTGATGTCGCTGTTTCTGGTTCCCACGACACATGGTATCCTAGTGTGGGGCCAGAAGCAATGTATGTACCTGTTTGTAAATGTTTATGTTCATGTTTATGTTTCACTATCAAAGCCTCAACAAAGCCGCTAGGTATTTCACAAGCTTATCCAACAACGTTAAGCTCCATGGCACCGCATACAAGTACGGTATAGCGAATGACATCATCTGATTGTTTTTCTACACGCATGACGCCACAAGGCACGTGTGTGCAATCAGAAAGAGTTCACATAACTTGATTAAAATGCGATTTTTTGTGGCAAAGACCTACAGCGGCGAAAAAATTATCAAACAATCAATGAGTCATAATCGGAGCATTACAGAAGGATTTAGTAATTAATTAGAATAATAGTTATGTCATGGTTAAAACAGTAATATGACGTGTCGTGTTGTAGTAAAATCTCTAGATATATGGAAAGATAATGTGATATTTTTCACACGTAGAATATCTGTAGGTAGGACAGGGTACGTTCGATAAAATGGTTACTAATTAATAGGGTTCCGTATCGGGGGTAATTCTTGCATGGTGACATTCCTAGTCTAGGTACAATAATTAGCTGAATGTATTTTAGGTCTCCATTTGCTAAATCGGTGCTAAACTGTTTCGCGTCAGGACATCTTCGATACAAACTAACAATTTTATAGATGAGAATAGATGCGAGAGCGAGAGTTAACTCTTTCATCGTAAGACATAATATTATAGACATTTTGACAATCGGACGACCTCTGAGGCGCAGCGTTTGCGCATCTGCCTACCATGCGAGAGGCCCCGGGTTCGGATCCCGGCTAGGGACAAAAATTACAGGTCTTGGATGTTTACATGTTTGTAATGTCGCTGTTTCTTGTTCCCACGACACAGTGTGTGGGGCCCATCATAGTGTTGGGCCAGAAGCAATGTATGTGCCTGTATGTAAAATGTTTAAAAATGTTTATGTTGACCTAAGAAGTATTTTAGTGATTATCGTGGACAAGTGGACTTTAGTGAAAGGATTTGAACCAATATCAAAAGCAAGCAATATATTTCCCATAGTAAATAACTAAATACAACTACTTACTTCAGCTAAGCATAGATTCTGGTCTTCTCAGCACATCCCATCCAACAAGATTGTGACACGTCCATCGCTGTGAACCCACCTTCATTTGTTTGGTTAACATTCACGCGGCGTCCAAACCATTCCGCGGAACATAAATTGTCGTCACTCAATTGGATATCAATTAAATTAATAACTGGGTATAATTCATTCAAAATATAGGTCTTAATCGGCAGATTAACATGCCTACACACAGCAGACGTCTCACGGAGGACGGCGCGACGTGTTGCGAATAGCGTATTCAGTATGTTTGTTTGCTACACAAATGCCCGCATGTCCAATAATGTATTCGGTCATTTATTGAATACCATACATGAGAATTAAAATCGGTAACCAGATCTCATTTGACTCTTTGCACGGCACAAGTAAAAGGAGTTACAATTATTTTTTATCATTATTACCCTGAGTTGCACGAAACGATTAAAATGTAAATGGTCGAGAATCTCATAATGCTAAGGATATGCTTTTTTAAGGTTCTGTACCCGAAGGGTGCCAAACGGGACCCTATTACTAAGACTTCGCTGTCCGTCTGTCCATCTGTCTCTCTGTCTGTCTGTCTGTCACCAGGCTGTATCTCATGAACCGTGGTAGCTAGACAGTTGAAATTCTTACAGATGACGTATTTCTGTTGCCGCTATAACAACAAAGACAAACAACAATCTTACAAATCTTCTTATTTCTTATTTCTATTTCTTCTTATTCAAATCACCGATCTACATAGTAAGATTAATAACGCGGAATGGATAGATATATTACTCAGTATCATTCATTACAGTGTGACGACTGACAATTAATTGTGACAAATGATTACAACTCCGGTAGTAGACTTGCTCAGAATAATAAGTAATGAATGCACCGTCGGAGAAAATACTCTACAGAAAAAGTCCGTTAAAAGAACGGCTGGAAAAACATTTCGAATAAAATCTTTGACAGAAAACTTTCCTCATCATCACGTTATAAGAGTAGCAGGAAAAATTGCACATCGAAAAACGTCAGATAAAATGTTATAATATAATGAAATATCCATTTCATCTGAACTCGAACACTTATTTTTCGCGCTGTCAAATATTCCTGCTTGAGGTTTTGTATACTTTTAAGCACAACGAACGTGTATTTTGAATATAGAAGTTTTCTATCCTAACCTAACCTAACCTTCAACTTCAAACTTCCTTTACTAAACTTCACCTTTCGATTCTTGAATCGCCGTAGGAGGAAGGAGGAACTAAATCTTCCACGGGCGGGGTCGGGGCAGCTTGTAGCAACGCGCAAAAGCGGCCCCTGCTCAGTGAAAAGTGACGTCTCCATTCTCAAACCTCCTGGCTCAATTACCAACAAATTGGACTGCGTCTGACTCACAACATTATGAATGGATCAAAGTTCGAGTGCTGTCTCTAGGAATAATCTGCGGGGATTTTTTTACGCAACATGATGCAACTTTCAGGCGTTGAAAGAATCGTCGGGAGCACGTTTTTAGGGTTCCGTACCCGAAGGGTGCCAAACGGGACCCTATTACTGAGACTACGCTGTCTGTCCGTCCGTCCGTCCGTCCGTCCGTCTGTCTGTCACCAGGCTGTATCTCATGAACCGTGGTAGCTAGACAGTTGAAATATTCACAGATGATGTATTTCTGTTGCTGCTATAACAACAAATACTAAAAATTAAAAGAAATTTAATATTAAGGGGGGCTCCCACACAACAAACGTGATTAATTTGCTCATTTTTGCTCGATATTGATAATGGTAGCAGGTAGACGTAAAATGTTCACAATATATTGAGTATATTATTTACTTTAAAAAAAAAAAATTTAGGGGGGACTCTCATACAAAATATTATTATTTTTTGGGGTTTTTTATAGATAATGGTACGGAAACCTTCGTGCGCGAGTCCGACTCGCACTTGGCCGGTTATTTTATTCTTTTAATTGCGGCATTATTATCTACTAAAAAAATTGGGCTTATTTTAATCGACGACGTGCCGATCTGTCTCTGCTCAGATTGCGTTTATCTGTCTTAGATTTATCTGGGGCATTTGACATTTCACACGTACCATGAAAGTTATTAAACTTATCTGACTGTTTTTTTTACGCCTTTGAAAGACCGGGCCTTAAAAATGGGGGGGTTTAAATATGATTGTATTTTTTTTAATCCTCGAAATTGGTTTTTTTATTTATTCATTTTAAACTTGCTATTAAGCGAGATTATAATCATTCTAAACGTATCGATAAATTGATGACATCACAAAATTGTTGTCCTGCTGGATTGGAAAGGATTGTACGTGCTGCCTAGAGAATAGACCCCAGCGTAATTACATTCAATCACTGGATAAGTATACCTGCCTGTGGCACCTGACAAGCCCACTTGTATTGTGAATGAGGTATGCCGTTCACGCTCAACGTCTCAATATTTTAACATGGTAAATATGTTACCTATACAGAGTGTTACAGAAAGGTCCGGATGAACGGCCGATAAGTTTGACGGAGACTAAGCAGCGATTTCTGAATTGAGACCTACTGTATTTTATATAATTATATGCTGTGATTTCCGTGTTGTTATGTAGTTTTATTGCGCACTAGGACTGTCCTCATGCATCCACATTCCTGTCCTGCCTAGGTTTGCTGGTAGAAATCTCTCTTGCGAGATAAGCTCGCCTTTGCGAATAATATTTCTTGTAAATGTATTTTTATGTTTCTGTGCAATAAAGAATATGAATGAATGAATGATAATTTTACTAATCAAATACTTACATCAGTATTGTTCTGTCTCTGCAGATAACATGTCTCTTATTAGAGATAAGCTCGCCTTTGTACATGTTTTTTCTAATATTAAGTGTCTGTATTATGTTTTCTGTGCAATAAAGTATAATAATAATAAAGTATAATAATAACACAATAATAATACAATAATAAAGAACGGGAAATAGGTGTGAACCAATTGAAATGAAAGACGAACATTTTGGTGCTATACCTACATTGGCACATGCCAAATCCCGAGATTTGGCATCATCATGTATAATATTTAGCAATAACAGTAAATAACACGTATAGTAGCTGCCCACACAAGCAAAATATTCCTAATTGGCTCTATGGCGTTCATACTAAAGTCGCATCGTGGTGCACAGCACACTGTCTCTTTGCTTGTGTGGGTGAGAAACGTCATTCTCTTATAGACATACTTTCCGTGGGGCCCATACGGGAAACAGAAACACTGCAACAATTGGATACGGATGCTTCAGTTAAGATATTTATCAAGTATTTATCACATTAATAAATATTTCGTGATCGTAAAACTTATCAAGCCCCCTATTTGTTACGTTCTTATTTTAAAATAGATTTTCAACAAAAGTTTAGATTTTGAAGTCTTTTACGTCTATAATGACAGGGGAAACACCTTTGCATCTGCAACCCCGTATCGGAGATGCAGTGTTCACTCGAAGGAAATACTTGGAACCTCCAGCCTACCATTTCCTATCCGGGTAGTGCTAACGAGCAAATCAACCAACATTTCCAAGATCTCGAAAAAGATTTCCAAATACCTACAATTTGGTGAAACCTACAAAACACATCACATTGGCGACATAAACCGTACACCCAAGTTCAACCATCAATAATTAAGAAATTGAATTGAATGGGGCCAAAAGACAGAGTTATTCCTTCCTGCCTTAACAGTACTTATCATCATCATTTGACGCCTCTGTGGCGCAGCGATTGTGGCTAAGCCTACCATGCGAGAGGTCCCGGGTTGGATTCCCGGCGGAGATACAGAAAACAACTAAAATCAATCTCGTCTTTGTCGTCGCTGTTTCTAGTTCCCACGACACAGGGTATCCTAGTGTAGGGCAAGAAGCAACGTATGAGCCTGTATGTAAATGTTTATGTTTATCAAATTAACCCACTACTGGGCAAAGGCTTCTTCTGCATAGCAGCAATCCTGCCTGCACAATCAATAGTTCTCTAAACCGGCGCATGATCTCAGCGTCTCTTATCTATCGGTAAATCTGCAGACACGACGACGGGCTCACGTTACAACAACGACCAGTTTTGCTGTTGAGATACGTTGATTTTACAATTAATAATGAACGTACTCACACGTCCAGCGTCCAAAAGGGACCACGATCTTTTGTTCTGTTTTTAGGGTTTCGTATCTCAGAAGGAGAAACCCTTATAGGATCACTCGTGCCTCTGTCCTTCCTTCCGTCCGTCACAGGCAATTTACTCAGAACATATTAGACCGATGAAAATGAAAATTGGTACACATATCAATATTTATAACCCAAAGACAAAGGTGTAATGTAAATATATAAATATGGAATGTAAGAGCCACTTTTTAGAGGGCCAAATGATAAAAATAAAATTCAAAAAATTCAAAATATGCCGTTTGACATATCAAATGAAAGCGCATGGTGTGAGGATTTCAAATGTGTTTTTATAATATTTTAATAGTTATTATCAAAAAGTTGTGCTCAATAATATGACCGATTCGCATGTCATCAAAACCTCTAGGGTACTTCCCGAAGTCCTAAAAATCTGAAATTTGGTATGCAAGCACATGTTTACACCCATATACCATAAAAACTCCGAAATCTACAACTTTGACCCTGGGGTGCAAAGTTTGTATGAAAAACTGAATTTTGGGGTACTTTTAAGGTATTTTGTTGGTGTTAGTCCTATTATTGTTGTACAAAACCCTCTCAACGCGAGTCCAACTCGGACTTGGCAGCCAGTGGACACCCAGTCCCACAGTCTAAAGTCTAAACTACTGACCTCCTGATATAAAAACTTGTCAAAAGCAGGATAAAGTAGAAATGGACCATTCTGTACATGAATGAATACATCAAAATTTAGTCGAGCAACGAGCAAGGCCAAAACTCAAAACTCTCAAGTAGGATGAACTTCGATGAAATTAAATTGTCTGTAAATTTCAATATGCACTATCTACTTACGCCTGGTTTCCGAAAGGAAAATTAGCTATGACAACATGTTAAACTCTTGTCAAACTGATTTCGGCTAACCACGTACCGCTATTTCAATTAATATTCGGTTTATCGCTTGTCTGATTGCTCTTTCAGAAACTGGGGATTTGTATAAAGGTTAGTATTAGTGAAAATTTTGGCATTTTAGCACAGGGGCTAACTAATTTCCACAAAAAGCTCTTGGAAATAAACTGAATTACTACAATACATAGGCACATACTTGATATATGTCCCTACGTTCTTTATTCACACAAAGAACCAATGGACATTATACAAATTAAAGCCGCCTTCCACCGACGCATATGGGCACGAGTTGCACACCTAGCTACCGCCTTGCGGGTAATACCGCCTCTATGCCAACAATACTGACTGGTTTGATTGATTTATTATGATCGTATTAAGTAGAATAATGGCCAATCAAGAGACATGTAGGTTGATTCAGTCCGGTAGGGACAGAGGTATTATTCCATAAGATATAATTGATTTCCTTGCGTAATTTGTTTTGAACACCATCAAACGATAATTCTGACAGTGATAGAAAATATCGCAAGAAAACTCTCCTTATTAGCCCTACGATAAGATTGTACAAGATGTTATCGTGGTCAGAAATATCGCTAAGCCATTGCAAGGACTCAAAATAGTCATTATGAAACCGCCAAGCCATACTTTTAGACGACTCCTAGGTAGGCTGTAGTTGTAGAAGATTCACTTTTCTCCAAGATCTCTGATCAATCACATTCTTCTAATTTTCATTTTCATGTAACGAACCTGTCAAAAAACTTTAATTCCACCTGTCACTGCAAGCCAAAAAGTCGCTGGAAAGCTGTATGTACCTACTAGCCGGTCAGAATATCTGTGCACCTCGCTGGAATGCGGCGCCTCTCCCGCTTCCCCTGTCACCTCTCCGCGCACTCCCCGGTGCGACAGTACGGTTAGCATCTTCGTTGCCGATACACGTCCCGATAATTTTGATATTTTCGCTTTGTTGGTGTTTTGTTTTTTATTTATTATTTATTGTTAAGTTTAGACTGTTTACTGTTAAGTTTGGACTGGTTCGGTTGTTATTAAAATTGTTGTAGCTGTTAAACTGAAGTCATGGGAAAAACAATATACAGCGAAGCAAGAAATCTAATCTTGAAAGTGCTCAAGTTTTGCAACAGTTCGGAGATTTCAGAAAGTGAGAGTGAGGAAGATACAATGTCAGGCATTGAGTCAATAATTTATAGTGACTGAGTTTAATAATAAATGTTTTTGTAATCAAAATTATTGTTTTTTAATAACAAACCCTTCATCAATGATAAATTGATTTGAATAGGTTAGTAGTTTTTTTTTCCTCCACATTTCTCGAAATAACTTTTTTTCACACCGTACCCAGACCGCCGATATGACGTCACGAGGTCAGGTGCACAGATATTGTGACCGGGTAGTACTTATAGGAATGATAGACGCATAGGCCTGGCTAGGTTGCGTATCGGTGTATGTAGGTGTCGCAATTGGTTGGTTAAATCAGACACTTAACTAACACCCTAGACCGTTAATTAAAGACTGACATTTAACCAAGTCACTAGCATTTTGGTTTTATATAAAGCATCGTCGAAAACGTTTAACAATCTGTATTATCCGAAAGCCGGTTGGTTAAAACAAGATGGCGTCACAACAACAGCTGATTACTTTCAGGGTCTATCTTTTTGGCAAACGATGTGCAACGTTGGTTTGTTGTGTTCAGTGAATTTCAAATTTGGTCTTTGGTGCAATTGTTTCACGATTAGTAGTTTCACAAAACCGAATTGGTTGCTTTAAGTTACTTTCTGTGCCAATACTAAGTGTGTTAGGTCACAACTTTATGAACCACCCGAAGCCGAGCGAAGCGGAGCGGAGCGAGGCGACCCCATGTAGTTTCACAAAACTGAATTGGTTACATAATACCCTACCAAAGTTGAAATGCGCCTTGTTGCCTAGGAACGTTTAGACAACGGAACTTTAGCGACATGGTTCAATGTCGATCTTTAATTAACGGTCTAGTGTGTTAGTTAAGTGTCTGATTAACCAACTAACTGCGACATAGGCATGTACGTCCAGCTAAAGGATACCAAGTGCTTATAACTCCGCAACACAACACATCCGCATATGAGCATGGGTTCCGACTCCGTGCTATTGGACTTTGGAACAAACTTCCCAGTGCTATCAGGGACAGTCCTTCACTCAACATTTTTAAAAAACGCTTGAAGGAACACTATCTTTCTCTACCTTAATATACCTTAGTATCTATTTATATATTATATTTTGTTTTTTTTTTGTTTTTATCTGTATTTATGTATTTATTAGTAAGTAGTCAATTATTTTAATATTTATCGTTGTGCACTTATGTAGGTCTACCTTTTATTAAATTATCCTCTCCATCCTAGGTTTGCTGGAAGAGATCTCTTATTAGAGATAAGCTCGCCTTTGTACATGTTTTTTCTAATATTAAGTGTCTGTATTATGTTTTCTGTGCAATAAAGTATAAAGTATAAAGTAACGTGTCTACAACCTCTAGCTCTCTGTCCAGCAATCATTAGCAAGCAATCACATCTGTCATTCCGACTCGATGGCGGCCGAAACGACAAATAGATCGATGGGTTACGTCATGACGGCTGCATGCTGCCATTCGCTGGTCGAGCGTCGAACTCACTGGGATCGAGTCATAATTCATAATTTCTTTATTGCACACAAAAAGTTACATAGGACAGTAAAAAACATAGAAAACGTGTACAAAGGCGAGCTTATCTCTAATAAGAGATCTCTTCCAGCAAACCAAATAGGGATGAGACAGGTGGATTGCTGAGCAGGAGTAGACCCATGTGTACAATACTTACAAATCAATAGACTACATAAACTAGTGCATACTTATATAAATAAATATGAAATATATTTATATAATATACATAAACTAATAAATACTATACATACATACTACCTATAATTCTATAAAGACAGGTAATGCTTCTTCACACGAGTCATGACACGAGGTCGAATACAAATAAAACCTTTATGGGAATAGTTAGTTTGGCTGGCTGCCCGTTTCGCTACCATCACAATAATTATTTTTAGAGTGCGTCCACTCCCATACTGCGTGCGGAGAGGGGCGGAAACTAATTTGACAGGTAGGCATTTTGTCGTTCCAAGGTATTGCCAATAAAAATACTGGGAGTTCCATAGAACGGCTCGACGCTACCGTTACGCCACCGGACGCACTCTATAGAAACGAAACGGCCAACGCAACGCCACAAACGTCACGCGCACGTTCGTCTTCACGTTAGGGCTTGAACTGAAGAGTTAGGGCGTATAGGGTTAGAAGCTTGGCTCTTCATGAGATCTCATAAGTTTTTGACAGTGTGTGCCAAGGACCCGTCCTGGCAAAAAAAACTTGATAATGTTTTGTGGGATTTTTATTTACATACAGGCACATACATTGCTTCTGGCCCTACACTATGATACCCTGTGTCGTGGGAACCGGAAACAGCGACTTCACAGAATGTAAGTAAACGGATTTTTTCTTGTCGCCGGGATTCGAAATCAGGAAGTCTAGCTCGGGAAGCACAGACTGGACCGGCAACGCCACAGAGGTCGTCAATGTCTACTACACCCTTCAAATTGTAATTCAACCAATTTCATTTGGAACTCCATAAAATGTGTGTTTAAAATATTTCCTATTCAAGTGACAGTCGACAAGAAAACCGGGACGTTTATTTATCAAGACAGAAAATGCAGCTGTGTTTATATACAGTTTATAACTTCTACTCTATACTCTAAAACGAGCAGTAGCCAAAGCTCTAGTAAAAGCTGTAGACGCGACGCGAGCTCGATACCAATCATTTCTTTAGTTGAGTATAGACCACACGAATCTAACCGTTACAAGTACAATTTTCCTCAATTCTAAGTTACACTTTTCAAACTTAGAAACGTTTTAAATTGACAACTCTTCATGTCATGTCGCAGCGACGAAATACTTGGATCCCTCCCACCCGCCTGCCTGCCCTGTCCCCCTGGGCAGTGCTAAATGAGAAACAAATCCACACTAACATTTCCAGGTTTACCAAAACGACAAAATACAATGAACTCTACAAAAACACGTGTAGTGTACACATTGGCGAAGTATAGACCGGGATTAATTAAGAAACTGTTTCTAGTGCCCAATTTATAGAATCGACTACCTGTGTATGTCTTTTGGAGTCATAATTTTAGTCTGCTATCAAAATAAAATAACTCAATAAATAAACAGTCGTGTCTGTCTGTCTGTCAGTATGATACAAAGTCGCGGCAAATTGACAGCAATTAATTGGATTTGTTTTTTACTGTATATTTATGCATGAATACATAATTAAATCGCATTTATTATAAGTACATTACGCAGTGAATTGCTAACTAGTGTAGGCTAGTTAGATCGATTAATTAAGAAAATCATATTTCTAAGGAAATTATATAATTACAAGCACGGTCTATCGGTGATGGAGAACATCGATAGGAAACCTGCATATCTTCACATGCAACACTGTGGAAAGGGTGGCGTTAGTACCGTAGTCATCACCTAGGATTTTGCTCGAAAACATTTCTCGCGGAAGTTCTTATTTAACGGTTGGCCATTTCATGGAAAGATAAAATTAAATACTGTTTATTGGCCACGACACATGGATTTATATTCTAAAACGCCTTCATTACTGCTTCTACCTGCGACATTATTTACTTTACACCTATCTATAATCAGAGGTGATTTAACATTCATCAATTTGCATTATACCTCTATAGAAGCTAATAAAATAATTACTGGTCGTCATAGTTATAATAAATACCTACACACACGAATTGACTAGTGGACAAATCTAACTAACTAGCCAATTATTATGACTTGTTTGCAGTCTTTATAACAAGTCTGCCATTAAATAAGTTGTAAATGTCAGAACTGGTAAAACAGTTATTGTAATCCCTACGCTACGTCTTATCCAACGTGGTGGTAGACACAATAAAATTAGCTTTTAGCCAGTTATTTTGTCATACTCCATTCCCAGTCGCTGCTTCATATCCGGCTCGAAGGACCTTTGTTTTGTTTTACTTTAACTATACTATAACACACAAACTTCGTACTGCTTCAAGAGACAATTTATTCTTAGTATAAGCCCTGAACCATATGAACACTGCGAAAATCTCAAAATAGCGAGTTACAAATTAAATACTATACACTAGAATCATGACATTTGACAAACCTGTCAAAATATAAACAAACAATACTAAACAATAGGGGCTAGCTCATCGCCGCAGTTATGGAAATATGAAGGTTTCCTCATGATGTTTTTAATCACAGTACGTGCCAATATATTCGTTTTCCATTTCACAACAACGTTCTATCTGTTCAGCAGTTTTTTCGGGTCTTTTTGAAACATTAGATTTCCGTCGAGCAGGGCTACGCATTTGTCCCATCTCTCGTCGACGCGTCGGGTGATCCAAGAGCTGGTACCTCCCTCGCCCAGCTCATTGGGCTATATGGGGTAATTGGTATGCCAGCATATTGGGCACCTTGCCACATCAGGGCTGTGACCTAAATGTAATGTATTCATTTAGTTTAGGTTCCCATTTTGGAGCTAATAGTTACAATAAGTAAATGTATATCCATGTTTCCTTAAGCCTGCACCGAGCTTTTTATTCACAATAACACGTTTTTATAACCCTTGTTTGAAGTGATAAACAATTAAATTTATTTTTTTCCAAATATATTAGTACTATTGGGGATATATCTCAGCCGGTATATACGATGGAAACACGATTTGATTAAGTTGGCTCGATAGAATAAATTCGCAAAGTTATCTCTAAAAAATAAAATAAACCCTTAGTACGGCCTGAATAATTACGGAAAGTTGTCAGTTTTGAATAATAACAAACTAATACATGTTTTCTATAACGTATACACTTTACATTTTCAAAATGTGGGTTTGTTTATCAATACGAAGGAAATACCTAAATTCATGCGCGTTCCGGCCATCCTAAACCCGACCTGCCTCTCCTCCCCCATATCCGCTTTAGTAGTGCTTCAGCTGTCGGACGGGAAGCTTGTGTCGCTTCCACTGAGACGCCCGGATTTGAAAACGTACGAAGAGTTTTGTCAAAAATCACTTCATTCGAGATGGGGAACAAAGTAAATAAATCAAAGGAAAAAAGGGGTCGGCGAAAAAAGAACGCTAAACGCTTGCATGAGGAAATGAAGTAAGTGTAACTCGCATACCTACCTACCTACTTGCATATATATAAATAATTTGGACAAGTGCGAGTCGCACTCGTACTCGCTCAGAGGGTTCCGTACCACCACACAATACGGGTACGGAATCCTAAAAATATTGTGGTAAATAACACTGTAAATTATCTGTGTTCAATAAAGAAATTCATATGAAACAAGGCTTAGTTTGGCACCCTTCGGTACGGAACCCTAAACGACAATTTAATTTATCCTTCTTGAGCACGACGCTTACAGCTTACAGGCCGAGAATTTTGAAGACAAACAGAATGTACCTGTTGCTTCGTAAGTATACTCAATACCTACCTACCTACTTGTAATTTGTGGTTTGTTTGACTAAATTAATTCCACTAATATTTTTCACATTTTTTCTCACATTCCATTCTCTGTCATTCTTTTTCTTTTATAGGGTAAATGTACCAGTTGTTGACATTTCACTGCAAAATAAATATGAACCATCTGCTGAACGGGATGAGAGAAAGACAACTAATACAGAACTTTGAAGACAAAGAGAATACTGTTGCTTCGTAAGTATAATCCTCCTACCTTCCGATTATACCTACTTATTAAAAGTGGTTTGCACTTACCTATCTACCTACTTACGATATTTGAACAAATATGTATACTGGAAAATTATTTATCTTTTTTTATTTTTAGGGTTAATGTACCAGCTGTTGGCACTTCACTACAAAACAAAGAGTCATCTGATAAACTGTAAGCGTAGAAATAGTAGGGTGTATAGGAAAACATTATAATAAATTAAGTATGAATGACCACTATATCCATTTTTCGATTTACAGGGTAAATTCCTTGGATGACACCGATTCTAAAATTTATCACACTCTGGAATCGTAAGTTCAAAAAATAATTATTTTTATGAAATAAGTCTTACAAATTTCATCCGAACACCAATTTTGTAGATAAATAAAGTAATTACAATTAAATAAAATATTCTGTTTTATTACAGGGTGCCAATTACGTGGAAACAAAATTCTTGTCTTCCAGTGGATGGAGAAATAGACAATGAAATTACTTACTTACTACTTAAAGTAACAGGTAAAAAGATCCAGATGATGAAAAATTAAACGCTAATAATTTAGACACGGTCGCGCTGTAGGCTTTAAAGTCAAAACATGTTTTGTGTGGTAATTTTTCGTGTGTTCCTTGCCATAAGACCAAATTACCTGTGCCTGTAGACAAGTGACATCGCTAAGGATAGCGAGTCGAAACGATAACTTTTTATGTATGCGATTTGATATTTGGAATCGCTAAGGTGACGTCACCTAGCGAATCTAAATGTCCAATCGCATACATAAAAAATATCGTTTCGACTCGCTATTCTTAGCGATGTCACTTGTCTAGGCCCCCTGATCATGCAACTTCACTCAGTCTTGATTGTCATTCAGAATTTATTTTGAAGAATAAATCATTTGAATTTTAAATTAAAGGGTTGATAACTGGGACTCTCACCTTATTTAGCCGTTATGTTATTTTACGTTATTAAGTTCACTTTATGAGTTTCTATTGCACTACTTACTGTTACTTAGAATATTATCATAAAAGGTAATAAGGTATTATTCAATTTATAATTATCAGGGATCGGATCGAAGAAGGTGTGAATTTACCTAAAGTTTTTAGTCGCCGATATGCTGCTGTTATTGATTTGGATGCAGTATTTAGAGTCTATAATAGACTAAATACTGCATGCAAGATTTATTTTCGTTTCAAAAAATATCATGTTCCTATATTCCATAATAAATATGTAAATTATAAATAAAAAGATTGTGTAAAATCTGGAAAAAGGTTTCTAACCGTAAATATTTGTAATAAAACTATTTGAAATCGATTTTTTATTTTATTTTGTAAATAGGTATTGGTAATAGATAGGTATAGTAGAACCCACGAGTCCTGTAGTTTGATCATAGAGTAGGCTTTTTAGATAGCAACAAAGTCGAAGTTGTCAAAACTGTCAAAATACAATAAAGGTGAACTCAGACCCATCGGAGCCGAGCGATTAGTGCAAGATGTGATAGACGAGTGTGCGTTCTCCTTAATTCAGGTCGTAAACATACAGTTGCCATGACGAGACTTTTTTTGAATTTGCCGGCTTTTTAAACGACGCTACTCGTGGGTTCTACTATACCAACCAACCAACTCGCGAGTGACGACGGGGTGGCGGCGGCGCAGGGCTCGTCACGCGCGGCGGGCGGCGCAGGGCTCTTGCTAGCCTTTCGCATGCTTTCGCTCTTGCCGCCGCGCCGGTTTGCCTCACGCACACATACACGAAGCGCAAGAATACCCAAAATCGATTAGCGCTAGAAGCTCGGTGCACTCTTAAATTCTCAGGGTAAAAACTTCTATACACAATGATGGCACAATCTATAGTAGGAACTTTACAGAACAAGTTCTTCAGATCATATTTGTGAACAGAATTCTGCTATTTGATCGTGTTAGTATTCAAATATATTTATGCAAGGTGTCAGAAATTACGCGCAGCTTGTAATAAACTCATTATAAATGCAGTGTGGGTAGGGTGACTATGAATCTTTTCAAGGGCTTTTAAGCAGTTTTTAAAATAAACACGTAATATTGTCTGGGTCCGATGGACCCGGTAGCGAGTGTTTGTGTTTCAATTTGAAGCGCGGGTCCCTAAGTGTTGACGCACTTGTGAAGAACTCAAATGTGTTGTACCCTAACATAATCACAACTTTATCACAAACTAAGGTTTAAACATTTTTATAAGTCTAACTTAACCATACAGAAATACAAATTACTAACCGAGCGACAGTTTTACTATACTTATATGTAGCAAGAACGCGTTACCCTATACAATATAGAGAGCGTTGATCTTTATTACCACTGTACTCATATTTTGGGTAATGTATTGCTTTTCAGGACCTTAAGTGAACTTGACTTGTACTCCGATACTCTAGCGATAATAATGCCGCATACGTTTACTAAGAACAGCGATACATCGCTATCCATAATAATGAGTACAGTGGTACACCGTGGTGCTACAGGGCTCGCCTTATTTATGGAATAGTGAACATCCCTTGTTCTTCACTAAGTAAAAAAACAGTTTAATTGTATATTTTCTGAAGAAAGTTATTATTATATAAAGATCAACACTCTCTATTGCCAAGATAACTCATTCCTACTATATAGCCACAGTCTCACGTGATCATGAGCGACTATTGGCTTAAGTCCTGATTTGTATTTGTATTTAAAAAAAGCCTTATAATGTTTATGTTTATTATCAATGTAATGAATGAATGAAATGGGTAAAATTTCATATATTTGTTGGAAATTATAGGAATTTACCTATTAGTTCTTTACTATTTAGTTAATCGCATCGCGATGATGAATGAATTGCCCTTCTATAGAGCCATGATCTTGATACATTTTCGTAAGTCCCTACAATCATCAGACATAGTCTCTCTACCCGGTGCGCGGTACCTCATGTACATGCTAATCGTTCATGATTAGTGGCTTAGAAGTGGGCTCGCATTTGCACATTTCGATAATTTGAATAATAAATTATATTCGGTTCGTACAATGACACAATGTAAGCAGACGTGCGTGTCTCATAAAGTTTAAGGCTGGCGCACGGCTGGCGCCAACTTGTAAGTCGCCTGCTAACAGACGACCGACGGACAGATTTTTCGATTTCCGAATCATCACCTAATATAGAATTAAGAAGTTTTACTTCAAAAACATTAGTGCTAAGTGACGATATCTGGTTATGGTGATCTTGCACGAAGACACTGGAAGTTTCTGTACCAGGAACTTTACAACAATGTTGATTAATTAATGGGGTATAGATGGATTGATATCGTCTAACTCGCGGAATACTCTATGGAATTCTGAAGGCGAAGTACTACGACGCATACAAATACAAACACATCAACGTCGTTGCAGGCTCGAGGATAGTAAAGTTTGACGTCCGAACCGTAATCTTTATTCCTTTAAAGTTTTCTTGTACGTCGTTGGCACGAAACCCTTCGTATGCAAGTCCGATCCGATCTTGACCGAGTTTTTATTAGTTAGTATTAGTAAGTATCTCGTTGGTATACTAGGCTGGATTTCACCAACAAAAAGTTATACCGAGAATAACTATCCCGGGGATAACTTGTATGACAAATGACAGTTCACAATGAGGTGATCTGATCTGGGTGTCACTGGTGTCTATGAAAAAGTAGAAGATACTCCCGAGTAAATGGTTACGCCTCTAGATTAACGCAACTATAAAATGCTGCTAAAAGTAGGCACAATTATTATTGTGCCTCTGGCACCCCGTATGGGAAAAGGTGTGACGCTATTTCGTGACCTCTGGAATCGGTCGGAGTGTCTATTTATTTGATTCGTGATCATTTGGTTTCCCCCACCCCACAGAGGGCTTGATGAATGGTGTCATGAGATGATCAGTGACTCGTCATCGATGGCTATCATCAGATGGAAGACAAAATGTTGCAACATGGAGTGGCAAGTGGAATTATACTGGCGCAAATACATTTATCTAGCTCTGGAAACGATCATCGCCAAAGCCTCGAAAGCTGCGACGGTGCTACCCCCTGTCACCAAAAATGGACTATTGTTATAACCAGTTAAACGTGGCCACACGTGCTTCTGCCACCCCTTTTGTTTAATATAATTAATTTTCACATTCTTTATAACACGGTAATTTACAGAGAAAATTAAATAAAATTAAATGCGCAAAGGCGAGCTAATAATTTTGATGCAAGTTTTATTTGGTTAGAAAAGTATCGTCTATCCTTAGATTAAATGTCTATCATACCTTTCGTTATCGTTATCTCCGAAATGGACCCTATTAGAGAAGAGCTGACAGATAACAGGATAAGTTTCATTCGACGGCAACTCTAAGGAAACTCTAGCCCCCTTATTCGCTCTAAATTAATAATAACCGGCCAAGTGCGAGTCGGACTCGCGCACGAAGGGTTCCGTGCCATTATCTATAAAAAACCGCAAAAAAATGTATGGGAGCCCCCCCTAAATATTAATTTAATTTTAATTTAATTATTTATTTTTAAGTAAATAATATACTCAATATATTGTGAACATTTTAAGCGTCTACCTGCTACCATTATCAATATCGAGCAAAAATGAGCAAAAAAATCACGTTTGTTGTATGGGAGCCCCCTTAATATTAAATTTCTTTTGATTTTTAGTATTTGTTGTTATAGCGGCAACAGAAATACATCATCTGTGAAAATTTCAACTGTCTAGCTACCACGGTTCATGAGATACAGCCTGGTGACAGACGGACGGACGGACGGACGAACGGACAGACGGACAGCGAAGTCTCAGTAATAGGGTCCCGTTTGGCACCCTTCGGGTACGGAACCCTAAAAACTTACTCCGAGAGTAAAGTTAATCCTAGAGTAACTAACTACGGATTAATCTGTGCTACGGGACGGAGCTAGACAGCTCTCTAGCTCGGATTAACTTTAGTCCCGGAGTAAAAGTTTTTTTTTTTAAATAGGATTTGGTCTCATTAATTAAACTCTTTGCTTACTTGGTAGTAAGTTTATATACTCTTTGCTTACTTGTGTCTCTATGGCTGTCACAAATGTCACAAAGATTGACATCGAATCTCTAGAATCCTGTTAAAATTTCGAGAAACACGACACTGGCAAAATTAACCTCAAAAGAGGTTAGCACGCCATTAATAAAAAGAGGAAGAAGAAGAAGAAACACGTAAATATTTTCCAAAGCAAACCCTCATAATCATGACGATTGGGGACTATCCCAAGGCGTACGACGCGGCCAAGCACGGGCCCTACGATCCGGCACGGTACTACGGCAAGCCCGACACGCCCTTCGGAGATGTCAAGCTGATCGAGCTGCCGGCTTGGTTCTCGAGGCGGGAGAAGAGTCCTTCATCGTTCATGGGGCTTATAAGTCGTGGTGAGTTATGGCCTCTACAAACTGCGCCCGCTGGCCGTGCCGCTTAGGCTCTCTTCACTAGTTGATCGCAACGATAAAAGCTGTCAATTATAAAACCTACTCGCTAAGCGAGCCCGCTTGGCTGTCAGAGCGATCATTCTACTTATTACAATATTCGCTTTATAGCCGAGCGACAAAATCATTAGAACTACACACTCGCTTCTTGCTGCTCGCCAACTCGTTTCTAGGTCTAACTTTAATCGCTTCTCGCTCCCGTCGGCGGTGGTGCACCAGTGCCTTAGATCGACGACGTAATCTCGAGTTTTGAAAACGCCATGTTGATTTTTGGTATCAAAGTAGTCGACCTTGTTTGGTATTTATGCTGTGCCTCTTCTGGAATGCGATGAGTGTCTCACACTGAAACCGCGAGTTCGGTTCCGGCACTGACAATGTACATTATTTTGACATTTGTGTACACTGTAGATGTTTCTGGTTTGTTAAGGCCTGTTTACACAGTGCGAGCTGCTGCCTGGCCAGTAGACAGCTTCTCGGTTTGTCTATTCGCACGCCAGTAGCTCGGCTCGCCTTTGCTGTCTACACGACACCAGCTACTGCCCAGTCCGAGGCGAGTCGCGATGTCGAGTGAACACTGGCGAGCTACTGCCGAACGCGTCCAAACGATGCGAGCGACGGCCGAGCCGCTGTCATGTGCGAGTTGCTGCCGGGCGAGCAGCGAGTGAAAACAAAAAATGTTGAAGTAACTCGCATCCGAGCTACTGACCAACTCGCACGTGCGAGTTACTGGTATGTTACGTCCAAACAGTGCGAGTTACTGCAGTGCAGCTACTCGGCAGGCTGGCTCGCACGCTAGCTCGCACCGTGTGAACTAGCCTTTAGGATTTGTAGGTAGATCTGTTTACGTATCCTAATGGGCTGCGATATGTACAACTGATGCTGGCTGTACCAATATACCTGTAAGGTGTTACGGGTTTTGCCGTTACCAAAATCTGGTTTTTACCGTCCATACATTCTAATTGTGATCCCGCATCATACTCGTAGCTGCGAGGATAGGCATCACCAGATCGGCCAATTTGCTCGGCACATCAATGCCGCGTGGAGGGGGTAGTCTCTCTCCTAGAAAAAGGTAAACCCTCTGCGAGAAATAGATGTTACTCCCTCCACGCAGCACTCACTCAGGTGAGAAGAAACTTTGCGTGACCTGTGCCTATTGATTAACTGCCTAAACACGTGTAGCAAACCACAGTTATACGACTTTGCTATCCTATTTATAAAAGGCGTGATGTTTGTTACTAATTGTCCCATATTTGTCCTTATTTCCAGCATACTGGAGGTACCAGCACAAGTGGCTACAGCCTTTGAGGGTGACCGCAATTCCCTTCTTCCAAATAATGGCAATGTCTATGGGCTTCTTCTACTTTATCAACTATGGCAAGCTGAAGCAACATCGCAATTACAAATATCACTAAGATGGCAAAAAATGAGGTTGGATTGCTTGAAAATGAGAGGCACAATAAAGTTTTGTGAAAAGTATTTGCCTGGAGTATCTTAGGTATGTAGGTACCTACCTAACTTGTTATAGTACATTACTGCCGCGGTCTGTAATGACGGCGTTGCTGGTCGCGCTGCTGGTGGCCGAAAGCGCAGCGTAGCGCAGCTCAAGGCCTATACAGCGCGGTCAGCATTGAAACCTTTGATGGACAAGCTAGAATAAAGGCCGAGACCAACAACCTGCCTACTCACGATGCAATCTGTTGCGAGACAACAAGTTGCAGTAACAAATTGCGAGACAGATTGCACGTGAGTAGAGTCCTTAACACATCTCATCGTCGCATACAAGTCAAAAGTAAAGTCAAGTCAATAAAATGTATCAACGATGAAATGTGTAAATATAACTTCTCAAGTCTCGGTGCACACGCAGACTATTAGACCATTTACGATCAATCTCACTTCAGTGCTTTCGCTGTCTCCTGCTGACCGCAAATATAAAAGCGATTGATTTACAAACACCATCGAATGCGGGCAGGGACGTACTAGGGACACGGATTATAGGGGCAGTGATACTGGGTTGTACAAAATGCGCGTTTGTAGAATCGATGTTGAGGCTATTCGACATGGCGGAACTTGGCTGCGAGGAACCAAATTATTAAGTATACGAAGGGCCGCTCTAACGGTGATGGAAAATCATCGTGAGGAAAACTTCGTGTCCCCTTGTGTCACACATGGACCATTGCAGAGATGCGTCATCGACAAAGCGCGATGTAGCATCGCTTGCTACGGTCGAGGTTAACACGGTTTAAATATGACTTTCTGTGAATGTTTCGTTTGCATTTTTGTGAATGTTGCGCTGTGATGCAGCTAGGCAACCCGCATCGCTCCCTTTCACATATTCATCTATACTGAATCAATACTCTCGCGCGTTACCTACTCAGAAATACAGACACGCTATTAATCAATACAGTCGGGCGCTTCGCTGAAAACCGTTGCCGTGGGCGTCTGCCTCCTATATTTATGGGGGGCATTATTCCCCCCGAGTCCCACCCTGGCCACGTCCCACCACAAGCCCTCACAATCCCACTCCCACGCGGTTTCTCAGAGTATTTCTGCTCCGACCGCAGAATCCCATCGCGTCGCGTCTGGGTATACTCGCCATAAATGTCTGGATGGCGTGTTGTATGCATCGGTATGCACCGTAATGCCGGTGCATGTAAGTGATACAAATATGCGTATACAATATTGTTAGAACCTAAACTATAATAATATGAAAGAAGTAACAGTTTGACGCCTAAACCGCTGACCGATTTTGATGAATTGTTGTAGATAGGTTTGAAGAATGTATAGGTACCTACAAAGCTACTTTTTTGGTGCGAAATTTAAGTTGTCCCCACCGAGGGGCACAGGCTACTACCCACATACGAGTGATTGAGCCATACTTCATTGGGACAGATTCATTACTACTAAAGATAACCCAGGACTTTGAAGGGCCTCTTTGCGATATTTAGATAGCTCTGTCCCTCATTTAGATAGCTCTGTCCCTCATTTTCTCACAATAGTACTGTTCCTGAAAGGTCCAAAAGATACCATCATGTCACAGCATCATGTTAATGATGTGCGTAATACTTGCATGTAAATTGCATCAAACTTGCACATTGACTTTTTATGTAAATGCATAAGTTTGGGTGTCGAATTTATTCCTTCATTCATAAGCTTGGGTGTCGAAACAATGAAGCAATATTTCTTCATTACCACAAGGGTGTGGATTCTGTGGAAGTCAAACCACACTGCCATTTTATGAAACAACTCTGCACAAATTAGTGGTAGCGAAAAAGAAAGAGATACGTATTTGCATCAATTGTATATCGTAGAAGCATGGGTAGAAGGTTCCTTCGGTAGTGTCCTTAAATTAGTACTTACCAGAAATTAAACACAAAAGTCGTTAATAAATTAATAAATTTTAATTACAACATATACATTCCAAATATTGGACACGGTTTACTTTTACTGTGTAGCCTAAACCTAAACCTATTTAACAGTCCGCTGGCTACTACCACACCATTATACGACTGAATTGGACTCATGAGGCACCTTTGTGCCAACGCCTTTGCTATTCGATCCTTTTTCACTGGAAGGTTTCTAAACGTCTTCACTTTAACTTGTATTCGATTGTTGATGTGTTCTGGCTTGAATTTCACTGGTTCGAAGATCGTTTCTTTGTGCATAGTGTTTTCCTTTATTCTCGATCGCGGCAGCAGCTTCAGCTTGGACCGTCGTATGGAGCGGAGGGGAAGGTAGAAATCTTCGTCTAGTGGTTTTTCTGTGTCTGTTTTGTCTTCTGGTTTTTTCGATTCTGTGGGACAAGATGATGAACATTAGTCTCCCGCCCTGTGGCCAGGAGTCGCAGTTCTCAGTGTCAACATTAGACTGAATCCTGAAAAAATCTCAGTTCTGCCTGCGTGCTGTCCTAAACATGGAATTGAGATGAAGAAGCATGTGAAGATAAAATCGCAAGTACACCTTGGCCTTGAAAAAAATAATGGCAACATAATGTGACATATTAGTGCACCACTGAAAAATGTGTCATTAAAAAAAAAAGACGCAGTACTACAAGTATTGCCATAATTTATTCTTATATCTTGCCAATGTGTAACGTGTTTTTTGAGAGCTGTCACGAAGATAACGTTTTATCAATACGGGAATGAGACTGTGATTGAGTTTGAGATTAGGACTGGCTACATGTCAAGCGCGTGAAAATTACAGATTTGTTATGACTAAACCTCAAAGCTGAGAGTCATCCCGGAAACCTAACCACAGTTTACTAGCGGCGGCCAGTCCCACTCCCTGTTCCAGCTAGTCACTAACCCCTCTCTCTCAGTAGCCGGCGCGGCAGCAGCGAGTCTCCCAGCATCTCGTAGAGTGTGTAGTCGGTCGCGACGTAGTCTTCTAGCGGCGTGCTGGGCTCGGCTGTGAGCAAGCAACATGATGCTTCCTGCGGACATACATCAAAATATGACCGAACAATATGTGATAGCTCCATACATACATCTTAATATGACCAGTATAATATTATACTAATACAGATAGACCACCTAGAACAAAATATGACACCGGCGTAAACTGGGATGCTACGGAAGCTTCTTTAGTTCGAGGCCTTTATCGCTTGGCGCAGCACCATCGAAAAATTGCAAATACCACGAGATGGCGCTAAAATAAATAGGATTTATTCTAAGATTAGCGCCATCTAGAAATATGTTAACTGAAACCATGGCGTTTAAAGTACAAATCTTACTCCACACGCCATCTCTTTTTTACGAAGGGTTACTAATTCTAATTAGTATAGGATGCGCACCCTGTGGTATGACCTAACAATATGTGAGAGCTGCGAGGTTACGCAGGAGATGCAGGTTTCAATCCGCTGCTGACCATGTACCAATGAGATTTTTATTTCAAGTACAGTATAGACCGTACATTATCGAATTTACCGTATTTCGGATTTGATTTGACTAGCTAACTACGCCCGAGCGCAGAGAGGCATCGAATCATTGGCCCAGATCTCTGTCCCAGATCCGAATGGCTCTCCCTAGGCTAGTCTATTGATTCGACGATTTAACTCAAATGCCTTTGACTAGCGCGTTACGCCCGAGCGCAGAGAGGCATTGAATCATCAGTGCACAAAGAATCCCCTAAGCTAAGCAATTTGACTTGCCAACTCACAAAATGCCTCGATTTTAGGTAGCCGGTAGCCCAGTTAACCCTGACCCGTGACTCACCAGCAGCGTCTCTCTCAGCCCCAGATCCGAGTGGCTCTTCCTAGGCTGGTGTATCGTCTCGTCGATATAGCCGAGGTGGTCGGAGAGACACTCGACCAGCGCGCTACGTCCCAGCGCAGACAGGCAGCTGACCATCGGCGCCGTGAGCTGGGTCACCGGCCCTTTGGAGAGGTAGTCGTAGAGGATCTCCTTGCCTGGAAAGAAATTTAGTCTTGGAGAATGTGAACATTGTGAGAATGTGGACGTTTCGGCGCAGTTTGTAGAGGCCTTAAACATTTGTGATCAATGATCATAGACAATTTGGTAAAATGGTGCCTAAGCGGATAGGTCCTATGTGATCCTATGCGGTCCTATCCGATAGGAGATAGCATCGTTACTTTTTGCATACGGGGTGGCACAGGCACGGTTGGGCTCACATTTAGGTACAAACGTAGTTAGGAAACAAACTGTTTTTGAACCCCTTCCAGACCACTTTAGTATGAGCCAAGACTGGTATTTTGTACTAGCGTGGTACTTTAAAGAACCCCCCCCCCCCTTCCCCCTCCTAAAATGGTCACGTAGTATGGGTACGTTGAACGTTCCTTTAGTACTGGAATGCCTGTACACCTACCCATAGATGAGTAGGAATGCCTGTAAACCTACCCATGGATGAGAAGGAATGCCTGTACTGTACACCTACCCATAGATGAGTAGGAATGCCTGTAAACCTACCCATGGATGAGAAGGAATGCCTGTACACCTACCCATAGATGAGAAGGAATGCCTGTACACCTACCCATAGATGAGAAGGAATGCCTGTACACCTACCCATAGATGAGTAGGAATGCCTGTAAACCTACCCATGGATGAGAAGGAATGCCTGTACACCTACCCATGGATGAGAAGGAGGGCCAGGTCCGGGTGATCTTGGTGAGCACTGCGACCATCTTCTCAGAGAGACTGCCGCTGCTGAGGATGTTCGACACCATCACAGGGAATAGCCTTTGGAACTGAAACAACACAAACAGTTAGAGAGGTGCCACACGGGAGTTGCGCAATGATTTCAACTCAGTGAATGCCACCAGGCTGTTGTCAATGCTGACAAATGTAAGGTCACACTGACAATAGTGCCGGCCAACTTTCAAAATGCCACCCGTTCCATATTTATTTTATTTCACACGGGCCATACTACTGCCTCACTACCGACCAGCCGATGATGGTCAGAAACCAATGATGACGTCCGTATTATCTTGAAGAAATTATGATTATGATCTTTTGAATCTAAGAGCTCCGTGGTATAGTGGGTTTCACGCTTGCCTCTCCCGCAGGAGATGCAGGTTCGAATCCCGGTGCTGACCACGTATCAATGAGATAATTAATTTAACTTACTATCGCCACATGGTAGTAGTGTATAGTAGCCATGAAAACCCCTCAACCGACCCGCACTGAGCCAGCGTGGTGGAGTATGGCTCATTCATAATTCATAATAATTCATAATTCATAATTTATTCAGATAAAAAGTTAGGCATATAGTTGTGTGGATCCCAGTCTCCTAAACTAGGTTTATCACCTGTATTTCAGGAGGCAGGGCTCTTCCATTATTTGGTTGTTGAATTTAGTAACAAATTTAATAAAACACCATCTAAAAAGTAGTTTATGAAATGGGTAATGAGATATGTGTAGTGTAGTGTAGGTGTGGGTGTGTGAGGAAGAGGATTGGGAAAGAATGAGGGAAGTGGATTATGTAACAATGTATGAACTTTTCATTGAGTTTAGTTACCAGGGGTATGAGACTATATGAATTTTCAGTAAGGTACACAAAATGAATTAAAATTATTATTGGCAGACAAAATTTGGGAAGTTTTATGAAACTATATGTAGAAGGGCTTCAGTACCCTCATAGGATATTTTTTTTAGCCACGTGAAGATTGTTAGTTTGCAGGACAAGTACTTCATCGAATAAATTTTTAGAATTCATTCTTTCTCGAAACCGGGTAAAGGTCTTGGGACAGTAATGGGCTACTTGTGAACCTCACCTGCTGCTCAATATTAGTGTCCGCACTGCACGGGTTGGAGCACAAAGCGTCCATCATATCCAGCACATTCGACTGCAGCGGCTTCTTCGCGCGCACATTCAGGTACTTCAGGTTGTCGTTGTTCAACACCAACACGGCCAGGTTGAAGAGGTTGGGGAATATCGGCCCGATGCGAGTGTTGGTCCGTAAGTCCTCCACTGCGATGTCTTTCAGCTTCTTCTTGAAGTTTTGGTTGAGTATCGCTGAAAGTGGAATGGTGATTGGTGAAAATTAACTAATGATAATAATTGTGCCTCAGCCACCTCATATAAACATAAACATTACAAATACAAATTACAAAATCATTTATTCACTAAAATTCTTTCGTTTACAAAATATTATTGGGGCCTTGTACTAGATCTGACAAATCTGTGTTACAAGAACCCCGCAATTCCCTGTGTGATATACTATTTAATAGTGAAAAGTAGAAGACTTTTTAAATTAATAAAATAAAATATTAAAGTATTTTAAATTTTGTGTGTAGAGTGTATACCTATAGTGAGTGTGGAGAGAAGATGTGAGTGTTGTGAGTGTCTGAAGGCGATGTACTGTATAGTGCGTGTAATGTGTAATGTGTATGGGACGAGGGGACGAGGGGATCAGTCTTAAGAAAAACATTTACATACAGGCACATACATATTGCTTGTGGCCCCAGAATAGCATACCCTGTGTCGTGGAAACCAGTAACAGCGACATCACAGACACGTAAACATCCAAGACCTGGGGTTTTTTTTTTGTTGTCTTTATCTCCAGCCGGAATACCCGGGACCTCTCACATGGTATGCAAAGCCACAACTCTGGTCTCCAAACGGCTTGACGCTATGCTGCCATATTTTACCATCTCAGCGCACAGAAATCCAAAGAGGGGCGATTGACTGAGTCAGTACGTCTCTCCTCGGTGTATTTCCTTAGACTTAAGTAGAAATACATAACATTGTATTTTTAAGGCTCTGATATTTTAAAAGAGGTACGGGGGAGGTTTCTTGCCCTTCTTTGCTCCATCCCTAAGCCCACAACTTCCGAACGGGCGGTAGTATACAAAAATATTAATATTATATTGACGTTGACTAAGTAATATGTATGATTTTATGGTCAATAAAAATTTTGAACTGAACTGAACTGCTGTTGTATCCACATACAGGCATAAACATTGCATCTGACCCCAGGACTAGCATACTCTATACTTACTATGTAATTTTTAACAATTTTATTGTTTTTGTTACTTTTATTCGTTTTTCCTGTTATAATTTTTATTTTTTTTCTCTTCTCTTTTCTTGGTACGGTCTGAAAACCAGCGCTGTGAGCTAGAACATGTTTGTGCTACTCACAGCAAACATCCTTTTTTGTCATAATAAACTAATGTACTATGTAACTGTATTTTTGATGTAATTGTTTCTAAGGCAAAATAAACTATTTCTATTCTATTCTATTCTCCTTTCATTGGAACTTGCTTTCCTGGAAGAGATCTCTCATTAGAGACAAACTCGCCTTTGTGCCCAATTTTTACCAATTTTCGATTCCTCAATTATATGTTTGCAATAAAGAAATTTTGACTAATGAAGGTTTCCTCACAACCCATTACGTTCCAGCGCAGTCCACACACTCACCTCTAGCCACCTTAGTGTAGTAGTTGTGCGTGTGCGCACTGACGGCGGCGCCGGCTGGCAGACTGCGCTCGTCAGTCACCCACTCCACGCTGAGCGCCGGCGCAGCGGAGTACACATAGCTCTGGCAGCCCATCGCGGCTTCTGTGATGTTTATTATGTGCTCCTGGTGGTGAAATTATAAATGTGATACTGATGCTCTCCTACACAGTTCGGTCGTATTGAAAGTAAATAGGAGTACAGTTACTTTACTATCTATTCTGTTTCATAGACAACTTTTAAAAACAGTACACTTATTAATAAAAAATAGGTCAAGTGCGGGTCGGACTCGCACACGCACACTCGTTTTATTGTACGCGCAATTCTTCCCCTTACCTATCATCTCCGTCTCCTACCCAACATGGTCTCCTACCCAACATGGTTTGCTGGAAGAAATCTCTTATTAGAGATAAGCTCGCCTTTGTACATTTTTTTTCTATGTTAAGCTATTTTTACTGTCAGTACAATAAAGAAATTACGAAATTACGAAATGTCAGGCGCTATTGTATTGAAATTGACTTAATAACTAATATTTAATTCTAAACACCCTTTTTTCGTGTATTTCAGTATTTGTTGTTGTTGCGGCAATAGACATACACATTCTGTAAAACATTTCAATGGTTCGTGCTGTAGGACCCGATGACGGACAGACGGACAGCGGAGACTTAGTAATCGGGTCCCGTTTGGCACCCTACGGGTATGGAAACCTAAAAAAGATATTAATAGGACTTGCCATGAAGAATGTACCTAATGAGCTTAAAAGATACTGCAGTAATGCCAGTCAGGAACAAACTGAATACTTTAATAATCAAACATACCCTCATAAACAATAATAATTGAAACAACCAAAACTAGACCTTATTTCAATACATAATATACCTTTCCCTCATCATACATAGGTAACAAAATAAGATTCAAACTTATGTACACAAACAACCAGTAGTAACAAATTTATCAATTACAAATTAGAATTTATAAACAGTCTTTATATTATGTTTCATTAGGAATGCCAATGATGTCTGGCCATAACTCAGGGGGTGGTATTTCAATAGGTGGTTCCGGGGTAGAAGCAGGGGATCTCATCTCGTTAGGTCTGTCCGATAGAGGTAGAGTTGATGTTTCATCCCGTACAGTCCGTGCTAGGATCTGGTCGGCGTGTCGCCGGTGTAACTCTCCATCTTCCGTCCTCACCATATAGGAGCTGGGACCCTCTCTCAACTGTATGGTAGCATTCTGCCACTTCTCTCCCGGTCCGTACATGCGCACGAGCACAGTTTGGTCCACTGCGAAGGACCTGGCAGGCTCGTGCTGCGCCGCCGCGTCGAGTTGTTGCTGTCTCGGTTCAGGCGCCGCGTCAGGGTGTAATGACGATACCGCCGTGCGAAACTTGCGTCCGTTCAACATCTCCGCAGGTGTCTTGTCCGTAGAACTGTTAGGTACAGTGCGAAGAGAAAATAAAACTTTTGGCAGTTTTTCATTCCAAGGCCTGTTGTCTGCAGAAAGTTTTTTCATTTTGTTCTTAAATGATTGTATGGCCCTTTCAATTTGCCCATTGGTTGCAGGATGGTACGGTGGGGAGTATAAATGCTTAATCCCATTGTTCTTGAGGAAAATATTCATCTCATTGGAGCTAAAAGCTCGGCCGTTATCAGACACCAATATTTCGGGCAATCCCTGGGACGCAAATATTTTCCTTAGGCACGCAATAACTGTGGTACTGCTCATTGAGGCCACAATCTCTGCCTCAAACCACTTGCTGTAGCTGTCAATCAGAACTAAGAAGGTTTTTCCTTGAAAGGGGCACGCAAAATCGACATGAACTCGGCTCCATGGCTTTTCAGACACAATCCATGCTTGTGGGTCTCTTGGCGGATTATTCCTTACTGCCTGACATTGCTCGCACTCGGCTACAATTCTCTCTATTTGCTGATCCATTCCAGGCCACCACACATATCCTCTTGCATATGCTTTCGTCTGGACTATTCCGGCATGCGGGGCATGCAATAACCTAAGCACCCCTCGTTGCAGCGAGGAAGGCACTATGACCCTGTTACTCCACAATAAACAGTCTTTATTACGTGAAAGGGCCTCTCTTCGGGTCCAAAACGGTTGCAATGTTGGATCTGTATTTACGCGAGGCCAGCCGTGGAGAACATGAAACATCACTTTCTTGAGTAAAGGATCCTTCTTTGTTTCAGCTGCAATCTTCGTAGCCTCGAGATGCCATCCCTCCGGTTGTTCTTCTAATAGAAGCACCTCTCTCAATGTGTCTTCGCCAGTATCGGAAGTACTTGCCTCCGTCCATCGACTCAAGGCGTCTGCATTGCCGATTGATTTCCCTGGTCTATACTTGATCTCGTAGGCATAACATCCTAGTTTGAGGGACCACCGCAACATCCTTGGGGAAACTTGTTCAGGAATCGGTTTCTCAGGATTGAATAGGCCAACCAGCGGCTTGTGATCCGTAACAATGCAGAATTTACGACCGGCCAAGAAGTCGTGAAACTTCGTCAATCCAAACATTATAGCCAGGGCCTCTTTATCGATCTGGCCATATCTTCTCTCATGTGGTTGTAAAGTCCTGGAAGCCATCATCACCGGTCTTTCTGATCCGTCATCCATAACATGCGCTATGATCGCTCCCAGACCATATTCGGAGGCATCGCAAATTAGCAATAGCTGACGCTCTAAGTCGTAACCAACCAAAGTCATATCCGATGATAAGAGGTCTTTAGCTTTGTCAAAAGCATTTTGCTCGTCTTTGCCCCAGCGCCACGCCGTCTTTGATTCAAGCAAGCGGTATAATGGTTCCAGAATAGTCGCTTTATCAGGTAAGAATTTCTCGTAGAAATTGTACAGCCCTAAAAAGGCACGCAACGTCTCCTTGTTCGTTGGCGCGGGCTTCTCTTTTATTTCTTTTACTTTCGCCGGTGATGGGTGAAGGCCTTCAGCATCAATCATGTGACCCAAGAACTGAATGCTATTTGAGCCAAATACGCATTTCTTTAGATTAAGACGGAAACCCATGTCATTTAATTTCTTCAGGACAGCACGAAGTCGCTGGTTATGCTCTTCTACATTTTTACCAGACACCGCTATGTCATCTAATAGGCAAGCCACTCCTTCCATGCCCGCCAAAGCTGCTGACATCACTCGCTGAAAAATGCCCGGTGCGGCGTTCACTCCGAAGGCTAATCGGTTCATCTTCATCAGACCAAGCGGTGTGTTGAGGGTTAACAGTGTCGCAGTATCGTCGTCGACCTTCAGTTGCATATACGCCAGTTTCAGGTCCAACTTGCTAAAAACTCGTGCTCCACTGAGTTTCACAAACACCTCGACAGCCGCCGGAAGCGGGTAAGTATCAACATCGATCGCTATATTTACAGTTGATCGATAATCACCGCACACCCGCAAGGAGCCATCTTCTTTTTTCACTAGCCTTAATGGAGTAGCCCATTTCGAGTATCTGACGGGAGTTAACACGCCAGCATCCACCATTCGAGCCAACTCTTCATCGACTTGTTTCTTCAACGGAAACGGCACTGGACGCGCTTTCAGGTATCGTGGCGTAGCGTCCGCGCGAAGGTTTAACGACACTTTAGGCCCGTTGTATTCTCCCAGACTTTCTTTAAACAATTCAGGGAATTCTTTCGTGTAGGCATCGACCGTGTTATCAGTCCAACAAATCCCCGACACTTCCAGCCCAAGCGGTTCAAACCAGTTTCGCCCTAACAGACTGGGACCTTTTCCACGCGCCACTATCAGTTCACACTGCGCTTCTTTGTTGCCGAGCACCACAGATACGTGCGCCACGCCCACCACTTTTAATGCATCACTTGTCCAAGTCACCAGTTTAACATTCGTCGATCGCAAGGGTGGCGGAATATTCCACATCTTTTTATAGGTCTCTTCTGAGATAATCGTCCTTGATGCGCCCGAATCGACTTCCATCAGCACTTTGGCATTATCTATTTTCACTTCTGCTATTATCGGTGGTCGATAATGTTCAGAGCAGAGGTAAACGCCCATCATCTTTTCTGCCGCCACGGTCATTGAATCTCCAGATACTTCATCATCGCTGTCTGTCAATTGGTGCACCTTGCTGGTTTTCTTTTTACATGCAGAAGCTATGTGCCCAAATCTCTTGCAGTAAAAACACTTGGCTTTGACGAAAGGACAACGCTCGCCATCACTATGTTGTCGTTTACAATGTTGACATTCGACCGATTTAATTCCACCAATATCCATCGGCATCGAAGCACTGTCATTGGCGGGAGTTTGTTTCGACTCAGTGTAGTCGGGGTACATGTCAGGGAACGTCGCCTGGTCGTTGAGGCACAGCTGCACAGCTGTCTCGTACGTGAGCTCCTTCGTCTTGAGCAGTTCACGGCGCAGGCGGTTGTCGCGCACCCCCAACACTAATCTATCTCGCAGCTGACGCTTTAAGTCCGTGAAATTACACTTAGCGCCCAGTCGGCCAATCGCCGCTACGAATTCTTGCACGCTTTCTCCTTGTAATTGTTGACGTTTATGGAATTTCCCAGCTTGCAGTATTTCATTCACTTCAGGTTCATAGAACTTGTCCAATACCGCCAGAATTTCACTGAACCCAACACTAGTAGGCCGACCAGGAACAAGCAGTGAAACTATCAAAGAGTAGGTTTCCTTGCCACACTGAGACAGGAACAACGACCGTGCTTTGCCAAGGTCATCACCTTGCACGCCCGCCACATCCAGTGCACAAAGTAAACGTTCCTTGTATTCACTCCACTTGTCAGTCTTTGGGTTAAATTCACCGGGAAACACCACATTTGCAAGATTTGACGCCATTTCCCACAATTACAATTAATTTTCCAATTAAGTCGCCATTAAAAGATACTGCAGTAATGCCAGTCAGGAACAAACTGAATACTTTAATAATCAAACATACCCTCATAAACAATAATAATTGAAACAACCAAAACTAGACCTTATTTCAATACATAATAGAGCTCAAACTCGATGGGTTAGCAAGTAAGCATCTAGGGTTCCCTCCGCCACCTTCGAGCTCCATCATCAGACCAGCCCGATGGTACCATATTATTGTATTGTGGGTGATTGTTCCATTATTTATTTATTTATTTATTTATTATATTTGGTACACAAAACAGCAGTGGAGATAAAACATTAAAATAACAACAAAAACATATAAAAGAGGCTGTCTCCAGCGCCAAAAGAATGTGCACACAACATGGTATTATTAACTAGAGAATAAACAAAGGTGCTATACAGTGAATGAATTACTTACATAAATAAACAGAATGAAACAGAATGAAATTTGCTGCAGTGTTATTTAGTTACAACTAGAAGAATGTAATGGAGTACATAAACATTTACATACAGGCACACATTGCTTCTGGCCCCACACTAGGATACCCTGTGTCATGGGAACCAGAAACAGCTACATCACAAACATGTAAACATCCAAGACCTGGGGTTTTTTTGTCCCCAGCCGAGATTCGAACCCGGGACCTCTTGCATGGTAGGCAGATGCGCAAATGCTGCGCCACAGAGGCCGTCAAAGCACTGCTGTACCGTTGATACCTGATTAATTACTTACGACTTGGCAGCACAGGTCCTCCTCACCAACCCCTGTGTAGTGTGGAGCGCTGGCACCAACCACTGGGCTAGTGTCTGCCAGCGAGAGGCAAGAGTTCACATCCCAACTGTCCACTCTGGTCTTCTTCATCATGTGGCTGTGGGTGGCGATGGTCTGAAATAAAAATAATAATATTGATGGAGCCATATGCCACCTCAGTGCAGATTGGTGACAAAAAACAATTATTGGTTCAGCAGATTTCCTTCCCCTATTTTTCTAGTTTCTGTCTTGCGTTTTGTTTACCCATTGCCATTATTCCTTCTGCATGGATAAATGATACAATTCTAAAACAAACTTTTACAAACAAGAGTTTACTTAAATACTCAAACTTACATTGATAAGTTGCCGTAATTTGTAGCTGACATCCTCGGCCAGGTTTGTGGCTGCGTCCGTGTTGATCTCCGCACCAACTTGCTCGGCCATACACAACACGGACTCCAAGCCAATGCCAGCATACTTCCCGTGTGATGATGAACTTCCATCCTAGAATGGTTTTGAGATATTAACAAAAATAGTGTCAAAACTTTTCCTATTAGGGGTAGAACCAAAGTTGCCGGTGTGTAGATAAGGGGCGCCAAGGAATAAAACCCCCTCTGACCGGATTTTCTAACCTTTGAGTTGAGAAAAGCTAGAGATTAAGTACCTTTTCTGTAAGTGGAGGAGTATCGCATTGACTGGAACTGGCTGCTACCAAGCTTTTTACTGTGGCTTTTGGACGAAGTGGAATTAGACATGATTACACACGAATAGCGAGATTCAGAAATGTTGTACGTTCATTATAAACATAGAACAGCAATGCAATTCACTTCTAAAATGCTTCATACTCATATCATTTCTACCAGTATAAAACCAAACAGAAAACAGAAAAACAACACGGTAAAAATGGTAAAAATCTTTCGATTCGACTCGACAGACAACAACAAATGAAATGAGCACAGATTGCAAAGAGTGAAAGAATTTGACTGATGAACGGAAAGAAATCGTGTAAATGTCAAAATTTCACAGATAAGAAGACGGTTTTGGTTGCTTTGGTGGGCACAAAAATCGGATGGTTTGTAGAACGTAAAGTCAGCAACACATCAAGTTTGACTATTGGGATTTTCTTTCATTGCTTATCATTATCATGCATGACGCGATTCAGAAACGTGTGAATTTGTTTGTATTCAATAGGCTGGATTATACCCTTTACGCGTGTTTCGGCAGAATCGCTCTACATTGAAAAAACAGCACGTGAAGACTATTAATATGATTTGGATGCACAGTCTGCAACGCAATAATCTGGGCCGGATAATGGGGTTGCAGACTTACCACAGCCTACCCTATTACTACTCCTTGAGCTACTAGACTAAATATCAAAGTATAGTCTAAGCTCAAGGAGTACATAGTATATTTCATATGTATTGTATGAATTTCATAATGTGAGTTGTTCAGAATGTTGTCCCTTACTTTCCTTAGTATTTTTATGAGCAGAATGCTGTAAATAAAATCATCATCATTTGTCAAAATATTCATTTTATATTTATTGCAGACGACGAACTTAATTAAATATCGCTAAGGTAAGTATTTAAACAAAATTCAAATAGCTTAACCGAAGGTTCTATCAACAAGCGGCAAATACCCATATAAATGATTACTTCATAAGCTCTATTCATATTTTAGGGAGACATGGCCCATAACTGATTTAACTCAAACTTTATACAAGAGTTAGGTATTGAAGGACTATCAACCAAACCCAATAATGAGGGTTTTTCTGGCAGCTGATTAAATAAGAACAATGCTTCGAATAAACTGCGTCACAGAGTGGCGCTAGTTTTTTAATAATTTGTCAGAAAACCCCTAATTACAGGTAGGCAAGAAAGTCTAGAAAATAAATAATGGCAACATATTATTTATTTTCTAGACTTTCTTGACTACCTGTAGGTCTACCAAAGTCTCTGCTAGGGTTTTTCCAACCTATACCCTGATTCCGATTACTAAAAAGACGAAGTAAACTGACATCAAACTTCACTTCTTGAAATAATGTTGCCATGTTCAGTTTGACAGTGATGGTCTCATTAATTCTAAATAGAATGAAAATTAATAGAGTAAGTAATTCTTTACATTCAGAATTTGTAACAAATATTTGTTACAATTTAATATGCCTTTGAAAGCATTACGCTTTTTGCCATTTGGCAGAAGCAAATTGTGCCTACTTTTTGTGAGGTATTCTATTGCAAATCTTTAATTTGACTTACTTTTTATTCGCAAATAAAGGAGTAGGGCGCGTCATCCATCACAGAAGAGATAATAGTACTCCGTACAGAACGGCCACTCCCTTCCCCGCGCTGATTCAGATACCGCACCCCACCCCTGGCGTCAAAGGATTGGTTAGACAGGGCTGAACGCCGGACGAGTGACGACGCGTATACTTTAATATCGCTGCATTTGCCGCGCCACCAGCCCTAGCAAAGTTCACGCACACATTTGCACGTATACAAACATCATTTGGTTATGTAGTAGTAATAGGTGATTATTTTACGAGCGTTCTATGGAGTGTCCGCGATTGGCGTCATTTCAGTTTGAACAAGCTATATGCACTAGCACTACTAGCTCTCTTATCATTTCTATCAATATCATTCTATATTGAGACATTAGAATGAACTAAATAATTCTTGACCCCATCACTATTTATTTTCTACCAAAAAGTGGTAACTTCGGAACTGTCATTTTACTTCGTTATTATAATAATTAGGGTATAGTGCTGCTAGGGCTTACTACAGTGTAGGTAGGTAGTGGTAAAATATCATCAGAATTAATCAATAACATTTAAATCTAGCGAGACTCTACACACCACGAAACATGATACTAAAAATAGATAAAAATCACATCACTGCCCCAAGGTCAGTATTATATTAAAATATTTCCACATGTTCATGTTTATCTCCACATTTTTATAAATATAGTTACAGGCAGATCTTACAGTTCTATAACTTCTCTGCCTCACAATCCACTTACAAAAATATGTAGTTATTTAAATGTAAGTTTATACAGAGTGGTACAAATAGATAATTGGATTATCAAGCAGTTGTAATGTGATAAAAATATGCCGCGCGTATGACTAAGTTTATTAACCAAATATCGATTATAAGGACTCGACACCACAACCAAAAGAATAATATATACATTCGAATAATTTACATAGAGCAGCATATATATTTAATTAACATAACATTTTTGCCAGTTCCCGCCTGCCCGGCAACTATTCACTAACTCAATACAGATACAGCTAAATTTCCTTTCAGATTAATGTCAGTTTTTCTGTTAGTTTTTGCTACATTCATGAGTTTGAGTAACAAATAATTAAATTAGGTACCTAGTACTCTAACCTAACTTTATATTCAAGTTAAATTCGTCATTAGATTAACTACTATTGTAGAATTTCAGGGTCTTTGATTGTACTCAACTACAATACGGTTAATAAAGATTAATAAGCAAAGCATAATTACAAGTACAAACGAGAATTTCATCCGTTACGGCTTTTCGGATGCAATGAGTTGAATAACGCAGGTTAATTTCAAGCAGTTACTGAATAGATTTTCAGTCTTATAAGGATTTACTCGAATAACAATAAACATAATTTATCAGTTATATTCCCAGAAAAAACCCTACAGTATTCGTTAACGATGTTTATTGAAATTTTACTAATTCTGACCACGGTATGTTTTGTGATCCCGTGGATCCAGAATACTCCTTTTGAGACTAGGTATAGCTAAATTCTCGTAAAGGTTCAATATGAGTATGTTAACTCTGACTCAAGTATATTATTATTTTTGATGGTTGCTAAGGCCTGAAAGGTAGATTTCGAGTTAGCACAATGCTCTGCTTAACTTTGACAACTTTATAGGAAGTCATAGTAAACCCGAGAATAGTACTAACTCGCATTCTGCCTATCGGGCCTAAATGCTAAGGAACTTATTGCCTTTAAAGCCTTATAATTCGTCCGCTTTGTAAATAGTGATTAGTCCTAGTTCATAATGAGCCATAATTCAGTACGAGAATAAACTTAATGGAAGATAAGTTATTTATAACGGCAAAAAATTAACTGTTTTGCGCGATGACGGAACATTTCAGATCCTATCTTGAAAATAAAATTATTATAACAGAAATAGGTTAATTTTAAACGGATCTTTTAAAGTACTACAGCTGCAGTAAGATTATACTTTTTCCAGAATCAGCTGTAGCTGTTATACAAAGTTATCCTGAATTTCGAATTCAGTACGAAATCAATGAATTTGATTCATCCGATTCATACCGAGTTCCGATTTAAGCTGTTTAAATTTTTAAATAGGTAGGTACTCATATACAGCTTTCAAAAGATCTTTTGGCTTGCGGTGACAGGTGGAACTAACGCTTTTTAACAGATTCGTTGCATCCAGTTGCGTAGAAGTGGCGCCCCCTTGTAAACGTCACACACGCGCCATAAGATCGTTGGAAGACATGAAACGCATTATTGGACAAATATCAAGCGTTTGGAATGGCGCAGAAAACTCAGATTTACAATAAACGCACAAATATCACTCGGCCAACAGCTTCAAATGAACTAGGTAGTTTTTGGTAGAGGGCACTGCGTGTCTGAGTTTTATGGATATTGGAAATACATTTATCTAAAACTCTTTGCTTAAACTTCCTTTACTTAGCTACTCTGTGATTAATTTGCTTACGTATTCTGTGTTTAGTCTGAGACACTTAGCGCCCTCTACGTGGAACTAATTTGACAGTTTTCTTCCTCGTTAGGCGGCCCCTAGACGATCAATTAAATTGCGCAACATTTTGAATTGTGCAATTTATTACGACCCCTAGACGATCAATTAATTTGCGCAAACATTTTATTGTATTATTACTGTAGCAAGGTAGGTACACTGATATTTCAAATCTTGGTTTGCGTCTATTCTGCAGTGCCCGACCGCTACATTGCAAATTCTGCGTTTAAAACCTACCAAGTTAACTGTGAAATGTCATAATTCAGAACTACGACCGTCATTTTTGAAACGCCATTGGACGCTTGTATACTTACGATTTCCAGCATTTTCGGTAGGTACAGGTAAGAAAGAGAGGGACAGGCTCTACGCGGTGTAAAGCTTAGTTTCTTAAAATACCTACCGACATTTTTGCTGGAAATTGGAACTATAAAAGCATCCATTCTACGCACGGACGCAATCCCCAAATATGGCAATACCAAGCCACTAGCGACACACATGAGTTAGCAGGTCTTCGTTTTCCGCGTTTCATTCATAAATGTTACACACAGTATAGGTTTCCTTGGTACAACTCCGGCGAGTGCATTCCCGTGCACGACACAACTCGCGCCCTGTACCGAGAGACCGGCCGCGCTACCGTCGCTCTGCTACGTAGCGCCGTGCCGTCTCGCTCGCTCGCCCGCCGCCTGTCATTGTCTGTCGCTGTCGCTCTCCGACTCGGACAGGCAGAGGTCGTCGTTGAGGACGTCCGTTGGTAGGGGGGCGCTGGCTGTAAGCGTGAAGATGTATATTAGAACAGTTATCTGGGTCGTTTGTGGACGTTGCACGAGTTTTAAAAGATTTTTCCCAACTCCGATTGACGTTCCGGGGACACTATTTGTGATGGGTCAAACGTCAGAGTATGTCGTGCGTGCGTGACATATTAAATGACAGCTCGTGTAATAATCGCGTTCTTTGACGTCAATTTGACTGACAAAAGCTTATAAACTGTGAAGTGTAAAGCTAAAGCCGGGATTGATTTCACAGAAACATTGTGAGGAAACCTTCACTTTAGTAAGTTTTTTTTAACATGGCAATAGCGGACATTGACCCGCTTAGAAAATGTATGCGATTTGACGTTTGCCGCCACCGACACCGCGGCGGCATCGGCGGCATCGGCAGCGGACGTTTGCCGCCACCGACACCGCGGCGGCATCGGCAGCGGACGTTTGCTGCCACCGACACCGCGGCGGCATCGGCAGCGGACATTTGCCGCCACCGACACCGCGGCGGCATCGGCAGCGGACGTTTGCCGCCACCAACGCCGCGGCGGCATCGGCAGTGGCGTCAAACGTCAAATCGCATACATTTTCGCTCGCGGGGCAATGACCGCTATTGCCATGATAAACAATCCTACTAGCCATGTGTCACGCAAAATTGAGTATAGAAGAACTGGCAAGTGGGCTAACTTGTGTCGTTACGCTCGTGTATGTTATGTTCATGTGATTTCTCAGAAACAGAGCCGTGAGCCGTGTACTGAATCGCACGTCAATAGCTATAGCGAGGGCGCAAAACTCCAGTGTGTTCGTGGCCGGCGTCGTCAAGCCAAAGCCGGCATTTTGCGCTATCACTACAGCTATCTCCATGCCATTCGGGTACGCGACTCCCCTCCCTGATTAGAGCGATGCGTATGTGTGCGGGTAGTAGGGGGCCGCGACTCACGGTTGCTGCGCGGCGGCGGCACAGCGACATTGTCGTTGTCGTCGCTGTCGCTGTCGCTGCCGCTGCCACTGTCCGAGTCGCTGGACGAGCTTGAGGAGCTCTGCTCCTCGGTGCGTTGGGGCTGCGGGAGAATACCGATGCATATTCATTTTATTTAGATTTATAAAACTCATATAGTCTCATACCCCTGGTAACTAAACTCAATGAAAAGTTCATACATTCTTACATGACCCACTTCCCTCATTCTCTCCCAATCCTCTTCCTCACACACCCACACTTACACTACACATATCTTATTTTATTACCCATTTCTAAAATTAATATTTAGATTGTGTTTTATTAAATTTGTTAAAAAATTCAACCACCAAAAATAATGGAAGAGCCCTGCCTCCTGAAATACAGGTGATAAACCGGAGACTGGGATCCATACAACTATTCTGTTTGACGACGTGCTTGACAAGCATGCCTGAACGTCCTCGGGGGTGCTTGATCGTTATTGCAGTTGCTTGAAGATTGACCAACATGCTTGTCAAGCATGCCTGAACGTCTACGAATGTGGTTTGAACAACTGGCTTGATCATTTGCTTGATCTTTATCGCGGTTGCTAGATCAAAACGTGAACTTGACCAACATGCTTGTCAAGCATGCTTGAACGTCTACGGGGCCAACTTGATGGTGAAACTCACAGTAACCTGCGGCGGCGGCGGCGGCGGCGGCTGTGGCTGACTCCTTTCTCTTCTCTCCTGATGATAGTTTTTCTCATACGGCCTCTCCACCCGGTCGGGTACCCGCTCCCTTTCGGGTACCCGCTCCCTTTCAGGTATCGCCCGTTCGGGTATCCGCTCCAATCTTTCAGGTACCCGCTCCACCCGCTCGGGTAATCTCTCTACCCGTTCGGGTACTCGCTCGGGTACCCGGGCGGACGCGGGCGCGGGCGGCGCCTCGTCGAAGCACCCAATCATGGGCAGCGAGGCGAGCGTACTGTTGCCGCCACCCGCCCAGCTAAGGACACGAGGGGACAAACGTTTAATTATTTAATTTTATTCAGTTCACAGTGGGGGCGGCGATTTGGGAGGAAAATGCACTAAACTAAAAAGGCCACTAAGCCCTCTAAACATCATAATGACGTCATCTCAGGGCCAGCAGTATATAAGTAATTCTCTGAACAGCTTTAACTCATGGCACCGGTTTAATGAGTAAGAGAGGGATAGAACTATAGCTCTGGCCCTCACTTACTCACTAAACCGGTGCCGGGCCGGCGTATGGAAAAACGCTTAATGACAGCACCTCAAATCAATTACAAAATCTAAAATCTTTTGACATTTACTTTTAGTGTCTGTAGTACACGGGGTGTAACAGAAAGGTGAAGTCATATTTTAGGGGGTTGTTAGGGACATCATTCTGAGCAACTATAAGGGCTTCTAACAAATAAAGTTTATTACAGTGTCAATGAATACCTTCGTGATGTTTTATAAAGCTGACGACAATTTATTATTTACTGACCTCTGACTGCTCTACCTATAAGTTGCCTACAATATAAGTTATAATTTTAATTTATAATGTTAATCTATATATATAAAAATGAATTGCTGTTCGTTAGTCTCACTAAAACTCGAGAACGGCTGAACGGATTTATCTTATCTTAGTCTTGAAATGTTCGTGGAGGTCTAGGGAAGGTTTAAAAGGCGAGAAAAAATCGAATAATTTCCGGGAAAACCTCTTAAAACAGCCCTTTTCTATTTCCCATACAAACGTTTTCTAGAGTCAATCGTTTTCTAGAGTCAATTTGAACTTTATTGCTATTCAATAAAGTTCATATTAAATTGAGGCAGTACCAAGTCTGCCGGGTCAGCTAGTATATAATATAAATATTCATGCCCTCCCATGGCAGAACATAGAGACCTATCATACAATGTTATTGACTAAGATCTGCATATTACCTATGTTCCTGAATAAATTATTCTTTATCTTTATCTTTAACTTTCACTATGAAACCGATTTGAACAGAACAACTTAAATTTTTACTTCTCTATACAAATCAGCTGACCGCCCGGACCAAAACATATGGAGCAATGAAAAATAAAGTTCTGATCAAATCGGTTTCATAGTAAAAGTTGCTCAGAATGGTCTCCCTAACAACCCCCTAAAATATCAGTACACCCTTCTGTTACACCCTGTGGTACTCACGGCGCGGCTTGCGGCGGCGAGGTCCTCACTCTGGGCGGGGAGCGCATCATGGTGGGCGGAGTCTTGGGCGCGCCCATCTGTCCGGGGAAGCGCCCGGCGCCGCCGCCGCCCAGCGCCGCTGCGGGCACGCACGTTCATTACCTCAGTTACACCACAGATACTATAACCGGCCAAGTGCGAGTAGGACTCGCGCACCAAGGGTTCCGATCACACTTGGAGAGCGTAACACGTGTAATTAGGTTTCCAGATACAAAACTAAAGTGTGATGTCATCCATGTAAACCAAATTGAATATATTTTTAGAAAGACAGAAATTTGCAGTTTTCAGATTTTTCCCTTTGGAATGAAGGAAGGCCTTATAGCACAACTATAAGACCTTCCTTCATTCCAAATTTCATGACCCTAGGCCAACCGGAAGTACCCTATAGGTTTCGATTCCCTTGCGAGTTCCACGCGAGTTCATACAAAATCAGCAAAATTATGACATGATATCGCGATATCTTTTGATTGCGTGGACCTAGAAGTTTAATTTTTTCACAGCTCCAAGGGACCATAGACCTGAGTAATCGATATTAATTTTAACATGATACCTCCACGCGTATCTGAGAAAAGGGTTCGTGACGGACAGACAGACAGACAGACAGACAGACAGACGGACTGACGGACGGACGGACGGACGGACGGACGGACGGACGGACGGACGGACGAAAGGACGAAAGGACGGACGGACGAAAGGACGGACGGACGAAAGGACGGACGGACGAAAGGACGGACGGACGAAAGGACGGACGGACGAAAGGACGGACAGACATACAGACGGACAACAAAGTGATCCTATAAGGGTTCCTTTTTTCCTTTTAAGGATCGGAACCCTAGTAATTTATACTAAGGCTGGATTTTACGAACGAAAGAGTAACTTTTACTTTTTCACAGACACCAGATCAGATCACCTCATTTTGAACTGTCATTGTCATACAAATAATCTCCGAGAAAGTTATTCTCGTATAACTTTTTGTTGGTTAAATCCAGCCTAATACAGATAGATCACCTAGAACAGAATATGACACCGGCGTAAACTGAGATGCTACGGAAGCTTCTTTAGTTCGAGGGTTTTATCGCTTTGTGCAGCACCATCGAAAAATTGCAAACACCACGAGATGGCGCGAAGATATATAGGATTTATTCCAAGATTAGCGACACCTAGAAGTATGTTAACTGAAACCATGGCGTTTAGGGTACAAATCATTCCTCACGCCATCTCTTTTTTACGAAGGGTTATTCTAATTTGTATGGGATGAGCACCCTGTAGACGCAGTGGCGGTACTGTCATAGAAGCCGAAAAGCCCGGCTTGCCTTACTAAAATTAATTATCAATCGAAAGTATCGACTTCCGAAATATTTAAAATTTCGCGCTCTCATTATCGAAACGAAACACTTAAATTTTCGGCGGCGCGCGGCCGCGTTGTAGTGTATGTACTCATCGAACCACAGAATTGAGAGACTGCTAGTCATCTCGCTCGCACGCGTGGGCTTGTAACCGGGCTTCTAACGCTGGCCGGTATCTCTTTCTAACCTATAGGAACTCTCCTGTGGCGAGATATAGCTACACGTTTGTGCGTATATGTCATAACAGTGAAATAGTATGAAACTAAAAGCCAAGGTTGCCTATGAAGTTGGGCACGGATTGATAGTTCGCGCATGCGCTATTGCGCGCGGTAATAGAAAAATGCGATTCAACTTCAGTCAGTTCGTAATTCGTATGCAACAACAAGTTGAAGTGTTTTGTTTAAGCGAATTGAGTTGTGTTTTGTTTGCAAATTAATTGTGGTTAAGTTAAAAAATTGGCTTACAATGGAGGAAGTGGTTCCTTGTGAGGATTTAAAGTGTGTGAGTGTTTTGGTTCGCGAAGAGAAGGTAAAATCGTTAAACTTTTCTCAGAAAAAACAGCTTGTTTCTTCACCAAAGCCTACACCTGATTTGTGTATTTCTCTAGGTGTTGTTGTTTTCACTAGGTAATATAAGAAGATGAACCACAATTCAATTTCATTCGCTCAAACAAAACCAAACGGCTTTTTTCAAGGCCACCGAAGGTATGCAATTGCTGATATGTCTTTAAATTTCTATCTAGTAGTAGCATGCCTTCAGTGTGCTTTGATGAGTTCATTTACGCCGGCAAGTGCATATGGAACGGAAGATTGAAGATTTATCAGCATTGGGGCAACAAGATTAACTTCCATGACCTGTAAAAACTCAAATCATATAGGTATCTCGGCTTGCTCTATTCTGAAACCCTAGGCACGCCACTGCCTGTAGTTATACTCATCATCACCATCCTCAGCCCACATCGTACCCACTGCTGGGCATATACCTCTTCTCTATAGCGCCAATCTCCCCGTCCTGCGCCAATCGCACCCAGTGGGATCCCGACGACTTGATAATATCGTCGGAGCATGGTGGTCTGCCCACTGGCCTTGTCGCTCCTGAAGCTGCCTGTCGAGACGCAACTAACCTCCGAGCGGCGCGGCTCGCTTGTTGGTCGCGACGCGGGTGCGCGACGACGAGCGAGCCGTCGTGTTCGTGAAGTCAGCCGTCACCGGCGTGAGCGGCCGCGGCTTCTGCGCTGACTCCTGCCTGCAAATACGTAACACTATATTAGTCCCTGGCCCCAAATTCTCGCTCGAAGACTATAGTAGGAACGCGTTAGCTCGGCAATAGAGAGCGTTGATCTTTATTACCACTGTACTCATATTTTGGATAGCGATGTATCGCTTTTCTTAACAAAAGTTCACTCCAAGGTCTTGACTTGTACTCCGATACTCTAGCGATAATAATGTCGTATATGTTTACTAAGAAAAGCGATACATCGCTAACCAAAATACAGGGTGTAACAGAAAGGGGTGTACAAGCCGAAAGAGGGTTGTTAGGGACATCATTCTGAACAACTTTCACTATGGCACCGACTTGATCAGGGCAACTTTATTTTTATTGACTTAGTACATTTCGGGCCTAGCGCTCAGCTGATCTGTATGGTGGACTGAAAAATAAAGTTGCTCTGATCAAGTCGGTCCCATAGCGAGTTGTTCAGAATGATGTCCCTAACAACCCTCTTTCGGCTTGTACACCCCTTTCTGTTACACCCTGTATAAGTACAGTGGCAGTAAAGACCAACGCTCTCGATTACCAAGCTACCGCGTTCTTACTATAGCGGTGTATCGGATAAAAGGGCAATGTCTGATTTCCAAGTCCTACTCGACAAAGCACGCGCTTAACATGTCTCTGTCCCAGACCTTCGCCACACCTCGGACACTCCATAGAACGCTCGTAAAATAATCACCTATTACTACTACATAGCCTAATGGCATTTGTACACGTGCAAATGTGTATGTAAACTCGTTCGTTTGTAAATGTGTGCGTTCAGCGCCTAAACAAAGTGTCTCCCGAAGTGGCTCCCCGACTCCGGGGTGAGGTGCGGTATCTGAATCCGCGCGGGGAAGGGAGTGGCCGTTCTGTACGTAGTACTATTATCTCTTCTGTGCTTTCGCGACAAAACCTCCTCATGCACTATGCATGCTACGGGTGCGGGCCCCGTAGCATGCCGAGCGCGGCGCGGGTTCCGTCGCGTACCGCACTTTCTTACAATCTTCAATACAACGGTAACACCACTTGCCTATAATGCAGGAGATGCTGTTTCGAACCCTGGTACTGCATGATCCAATGAGATAATTGATTAGTCTTGAAAAAGTTATCAGCAGCAATAATTCATATCAGGTTGTTGTTTACGTGAAAACTAAGTAAAAACTGGTAGCGTGACCGACCAGTTCAATTAAATGTCAATGGAAAAAAGATGGAATAAAAAGTAAGTTAATTCCTTTTGAGTTTGTCATTCACTAGTCCTTAAAACTTCATACTGATGCTTAATCTAGAAGCGAAATGAGTGGATGGCGTGTTTCATACCAGAATAAAGATTATAATTGAAACAAAAAGTAAAACTTAAAAAAAAACGACTTCCACAAACCCTATTTGATTAGAAACAAATGTCAAGTGCTTTTTGAGTTTAATAAAAACTGTAACCCCCTATTCCCGCCCTCCCCCCCCTTGGGGAATTAATTTCGTCAAATCCCATCTTAGTGCTACCCTACGCTACATAAGGAACCCCTGTACAAAGTTTCATAGCTCTAGGTCCACCGGTTTAGACTATGCGTTGCCCGTCAGCCACGCATAGTTTTTTTTTTACCTAGTATTGAGCAGTTCTGGTGGCCATGTGTTGTCTTCATCATCAGTTCCACATCACAATATTATGCTTACCATGTGCATTTGCACGAGTTATTATAAAAAACACAAAAACCACTATAGGTCTGCCTATACTACCATTTATATATACTATAATATTTGTAGAGTTCCCTCGATTTCTCCAGGATCCCATCATCAGATCCTGACCTGGGGGGTTACTCCAATCTTTTAAGTTAAGGCTAACTCAAGGTTGAATCAATACCATAACGTTTTTTCGTACTCCAACCTTCCTAATTAATCTTAGTCAATCTTGAATTTGATCTGACGGATCAGCTGAAAACATTCATTCAATTCGTACCACAAGGTGCCATTTGACAGCAAAGAAATTCGATTTGCATTGACCAAACGTCATAAAAACCAGATCAAAATAAGTTCCTCGCTATGCGTCTTTGTTAGTTTTACTTTAGTTTTCGTGGTTTCTTACAGCATCAATCACATAACTAAATTTCTAGCCGTGTTTCGGGACATCATTCAGACTTAGCTCAGCGGTTGTCCAAGACCTTTGGGCGCAGCAATCTCTCAATGAAAGATCTATCTAGCTATCCTATAATTTAGGGCAAAACACAGGTTAAATCGAACGAAACACTTTATTTTATCAATCATTAACTTAATTGACATGGTTGAGCGGCGAGAGCCTCGCTCCTTAACTAGGCTATAAGAATTTAGAATTATACTTACGAGACTCATCGGAACTTGGTTTGCTGGAAGAGATCTCTTTTTAGAGATCCAGCTCGCCTTTGACAACTGCTTTTATTTCCTTTTTGTCTTTGCAATTAATTTTTTCAATCAAGAAATTATGAATCTAACACGGTAATTTACAATGCTATGGTGACCTACACAGTCCATTGTAATATGGTGTGCGGCTTACTCCTAGTGATCAACAAAGTTTTTGAGATTTACAAATTAACCTTAAAGGCGTTCGGCGTCCTTTCAAGGCGATGATTTGCAGATCTACCAGGGGTATACCCGGTTGACAATACATAACTCAGCCCCTCACTATATTGCCAATATGGGATGGCACTTGGCAGAGGCACAATAAGTTTAGCTAGTTAAATTCAATACTCTATTTCGCAGCTGGGGCTAGCCCAGCTATAGAGAAATAGGTTACCTCGTAATGTTTGCCATCACCGTTAAAACCTTAGTCATTTTTGGTATGTGGGGTCTGCTAATATGAGAGAAGAGGAGAGAAACTCAAAGCGGCCAACAGAAATATGAATATATTTTAAACATTATCTAATAAAGACACATAACAAATAAATAGGTAGGTACTTAGGTCTTGAATGCGCTGGTCTAGTTTTCATTAATTTTGCTCACATATTTAGGTATCTAAAGGTACATTGTCAGCACCAGGATTTGAACCGGCATCTCTTGCGAGAGAAGCAAGCATAAAACCCACTAGACCACAGAACTCTTGCTGCAATGGGCACTCCAGAAAAAAATATATGAAGATGCACATGAAGACTCGTTGCACAATTGAAAAGACAATGGCTTTTTATTTATAAGCAAGACTTGCTGCCTTCTCTCTCATCGAGTGCTGCACTACAGACACGAGGTGGCTGCATCTGTCTGTGTAATTCTTGTGAAATAGTGCACAGCATCATTAATAACAATAATGTTCTGTTATCTGAAGAAATGATGCGGCACAAGTTGCAGTTCTTGATCTTCTTCAGGATGCCATCTCCTATCGGAGGTTGGGGTTGCTGAAGAGTATTTTATCAAGCTGGGTTTGATTCAATCATCTTTAGCTGGCAAGGGAAGCCTGAAATAAAAAATAGGTAGTTTAAAAACTGCATTTTATTTCATGAATAGGTTAGCGGTTAGGGTAAGTATATCACACATTGTAACGTTAGCATTTGTCACCTGCGTATAACCAGAGCTAGTGTGAGGGCGACAGTCACCTCCCATCTCTCCTATACAATACTTATGTCTAAATTTGTACCTACACATGTTTTATTCAGATTCTTCATATTCCGTACTCTTGTTCAGAGTAGAATTTCAAAAAGGTGCGAAATTTTTGACGTTCAGTGTATGTAACACGTTTAACTTACATTTTACCAGGCTCATCATCAAGACTGGAAGTCCTTGACTGCACCATCTCTATGTTATGCCAAAAGCTTTTAGATCTTGCTTGTTTGGGAATCCTTGTTATTTATAACCTTTAGCCATGTTTATATTTTGAATGAAGTTTTTCCACATACTCTCTAGTTGCCTGTGGGTCACCTTACGACGCTGCCCTTCACTGAAAAATCGAAGAAATACGTTGGAAAACTATTGTTGACTAGCTGAGATAGCGATCTTGTTATCTTTTGTTCCTGAATTATTTTTTCAGATTTTATTACTATAGGGTACTTACGACATAGTAATTGCTGCAGATTTTTAGCTTTTTGCACTTTTATCTGGACATCACAACAATTTCATAGTTTCTATCGAGTCTGTCTACAAAAACAAATACAAGTCGTGTTCCGTGACATCGCCGTCAGCGCCACAATCGATTACGCGTATCTACAATGCCATCGTTTTGTATCGCCAAAACTGACTCGGAACGGCTTCGTAGCCGCTGTAATCGATTTTGGCGTGACTCGGAACGGGGGGACAAATATCATCAAATGTCAAACTCAGCCACAATAAACGTACGTTCAGAATACGTGATGAAACGAATGTTGTCATGCTGCTGAAAATTAAAATTTCTTTCAAAACCACGAAAACTTGTATGAAAACCACGGAACATTATGATATAAGATTGGTATAGTGTAAAATGTAGCAAGAAAATATAGTATAGTAAATAAAACACCTTTATTGTAGTTTATGTAGAAAGATTAATACAACTTCTGAATGTCGTTTTCGGGTATTTGTCGGTTTTTGTTCAGAGAAAATCCCTTTTTCCGATTCCGGACCAGAGACAATTTTGTTTTTTATTCATCATTCACTCACTCCCCGGATCAAAAGCAATCTTCAGTTAAGGCGGTCATGGTACGAAATTTGGCAGATCAAATTAGTGTTGTAGTTTGGATTGAGTGAGATTTGGTCTGACTTAAAAAAGATTGTGGTAACCCTCCTGGTGTTAATGGGACTAATGGGAAGGTAAACCCTTCCAAACAAAAAATAATAATTTTCAAATCGGTCCATCCGTCTAGGCGTAATCGGTGTGCATACATATAATATTAAAAAAATAATCGGTTAAGTGCGGGTCGGTATCGCACACGAAGGGTACCGTACCATCGTACAACAAATCAAAAGCACTCAAAACAATAAAAAAATAAACAAAAAGAAAATTTAAAAAGTTTATGCCTTCACGAGATTTGAACCGACGACCTCCGGATTGAGAGTCTACATCATACCGCACCGGTTAACCACAACCATGTGGGTTGACGCGAAATATGCTATCATATTTAAATGTGTAGTATGTGTCTATGACATGGTTGCTATGACAATAAATAAACAGTTTCAGTCAAGATCTCCATTTTGAAATGCGTAAGTGTATCTAAACACGTCTCTTGTATCGGGGCCCCCTTTAATTTGCAATATCTCTCGTATTTCAGTATTTGTGGTTGGTGCGGCAACAGATATACACATTCTGTGAAAATTTCAGCTTTCTAGCTATTACGGTTCGTGCAGACGGACCCGGTGACAGACAGGACGGACGGACGGACGGACGGACGGACGGACGGACGGACGGACGGACAGACGGACAGCGAAGTCTCAGTAATAGGGTCCCGTTTGGCACCCTTCGGGTACGGTACCCTAAAAAAACCGACCAATTGTAAACCTCCTCCTTTTGTGAAGACGGTTAATTGTACTCTTGGTACAATGATGGTGCGGAACCCTCCGTGTGACAGTGCGACTCGCAGTTGGCTGATTTTTTCTTTCTCACCTCGTCTTCTTGACCTGCACATTGCTGGAGAGCTTCTCCAGCGTGATCTCGCCGGTGGTTCGGTCGATGATGAGCACGCACTCCTTGGTGTATGGCCGCTGGCTGCCCTTGAACACCGTGTGTGTGCCGGCGCCGTCTGGGGCAATCAACATCATTATCATCATCAATTCACCCCTCAGCAGGGGTCGATACCAGTTCCCGTAGCAGCCTAGCCCCGCGGGGGTCGCGAGAGTGAAGGACAGAGCACGCGCTTTAACACCCACGGTACCGTAAGGACAAAAGAGTCCTTGGAACAATATTGACATTATAATAAAAAAAATGACATTAAAATTATTTTGACAGTGGGTACCAAGACGTCAATGAATGTCTAATTTTTGACGTTGGTACCCACTGTCAAACTAATTTTAATGTTTTTTTTTTTATAATTTTGGGGAATGACAATGGCTCGAGTTAACCGGTTAAGACGGCGCCCTAGGCAAAAACAGCATTTGGCAGACCACAAATCGCTCGGAATGATGAGTATTATTGCCTGTATGTTTTTTCACTAGCTTGTTTATCACGAGTGTCAGCGTGACCTCGCTTTCCCATAAACGTAATTTTTGCTCGATAGAAAAGTCTCCTGAAGTTGCCAGAAAATCTGTCTGTCACAATGTTTTATTTTACAATTTCGCACCGCATCTGAATTAGTGTTCTTGTTATTTATCTAATCATTATAAAAATGGCACAGTATGTTCCTCAGTTAGACTTGCTTAGATTGGCTTTAACCTTTTTTTTATTTAATTTCCTCTAAAAATAAGTTAAGGATGAAATTCTAAGTTCTGATTGCCTAGGGCCCGCCCTTAAGTATCTCTGACCCTCACTTTCCACGACAAAATGCTACGGGTGCTGGCCCAGTAGCATTCCGAGGGCGGCGCGGGTTTTGTCGCGTAAGCCACTTTCCTGCGACAAAATCAACATCACATCGTCTTATCATCATCTCACCCTGTCACCCCTCAGCAGGGGGGTATAGTATATATTTCTATTTGTTTAGATCTCGGGTCATCTTAGGATCGGATCACCACCATCTTGGATACCAGAAAAATGTGACGTCACAAAAGAAACATTCAAGATCGGGCGTTCTTTGCGCTCCCCAGCCGTGACTCGGACCGCGAGAGACAGATATTCTGTGGTATTTGGTGAACTTGTTATACCTATCTGGCTAAAAGTTGACACATCTGTGCCTCTGCCGCCCCGTATGGGAAAAGGCGTGACGCTATGTTATACCACAGATTACTATAATATTATACTAATACAGATAGACCACCTAGAACAAAATATGACACCGGCGTAAACTATGAGGCTTCTTTAGTTCGAAACCATTATCGCTTGGAGCAGCACCATCGAAAAATTGCAAATACCACGAGATGGCGCTAAGATATATAGGATTTACTCTAAGAATAGCGCCACCTAGAAGTATGCTAACTGAAACCATGTCGTATAAGTACAAATCTAACTCCTCACGCCTTCTCTCTTTAACGAAGGGTTACTAATTCTAATTTGTATGGGATGAGCACCCTGTGGTCATACCTAGATGCGGGACCGTCACGGTGACTTGGTTGTTGATGCCGACGTCCACGGTCGCCATCTTGTTGACGTCTACTGACGCCGGCTTGAAGTCATCTGCGCAGAGCATACAAATAATATGTATTAGTTACATCGTTGTTATGTCGTTTGTGTTGCCTATGCCCAGCAGTGGGTCGATGCGGGCTGAGGATGATGAGTTTATTTATGTTAGGTTTTTTTTTCTGGTTTATTGATTTATTTATCTCTCTTTACATATTTATAAATAATTAATAATTTTAAGTTGTTGCACACATAGGTCTACTCCTACCATGGGCGCCGGGTGGGGGCTGCAAGGGGTGCATCTTTCACCCCCCCTGAAAAGAAAATACAGTACTTCTGTGGAACTCGTTACCCGACTTGCTAGCTACGTGTTTCCGGAGTGGGTAACGCCGCCGCCCATGAGTTCTTCTGAGGTAGGTACTCGTTATTCGACTGTATGTGAAAAGTGTTGAACTGTTAAAGTTGAACTCTTGAATTGTACCAGAGCTACATAAGTTGACCCTCCCCCAAAATCTTGAGCTGCGACCGCGCCTGATAGCAGGTGCACCCCCCTAAAAGTAATCCTGGCGGCGCCCATGACTCCTACTCATCAATTCACCTCTGTCTCATCCTTCTTGGTTGTCCTGCCTGTGTATTTTTTTTATGCAATAAAGAAATAATGAATGATATATGTATAATCAAAATCGCGAGCCGTGGACTTTGGACGGACGTTTGTGTACATAAACAGCACAAAAATACAAAATGCATAGGTACCTATTTGTACAGTAACAAAGACTGTATGTGGGAAGGAAGATCTCTTCAATAACATATCATTTATTTTATCAATAGCCAGCTAGTAATCTAACATGAAAACTACAAGAAGCAATACCTAGTAAGTATAGTTCCCGTCACGTAAAAAATCACCGAACGACAGAGATGGAGAGAGAGTCACGCACGCCCGAAAGTTTCTCCCATCCCTGTCACTCAGTGTATTTTTATACGTGACGGGATTTGTACCTCTATAATCTCTTGAAACCAATACATATATGTGTACCTCACCGCTTATTTCACTTGGCCTAAGACAATGTCGTAGACAATAGCATGAACGGATGATCAAGTTATGTTTCAATAACATTTTACTGAAGCCAAGTTTACAGTCAACCACAAGGTCAACAGTAACTGTAGTCCACAAGGTATCTTCATTCCTTGTACAAGCACATCATAGACGACGGCGGGGCAGCGGGCGGCGGGAGGCGCGGTCGCGCGCCGCTCAGCAGCAACTCAACTCATCACTTAGAACGAAAGCATTGTCGCGATCGCATCTGATAGCTTTGACTTGTATACATACTCACCTTTTGACCTATTATAACAACTTAAACTACAGTCCACTCTTCTCTTATTTACCTGGCCTATCTATGGTCCTTCGCTACGTCAAAGAGGTATCAAGTTAAAACCTGGAAAAAGGACGCGCGCGCCATTTTGCAAGCTAAGTCAAGACAAAGGGAGCCCGGAATTCAGTTAGCCGTTCAACACACATCGGTCACCGCAACAGCGAGGATATCAGCATTCAGCACGACTAGCATCCGGAAATATCAAGCAGCAGCTTCATCTCATCTCCGACAGCAGTCACGATAACGGACGAAAAAGGGTTTGGTAGCAGCAGTTGTGAGTTTGACCAATTTAACCTCCTCTGACCCCAAACATAAACTTCATATCATTTTCGTTTCAGCATATCGTTGATTACTGTGCCTTTCATACAAATCATTCAACCTCGCATCAACATTCATGCAAAATCATTGCATCAGATATTTTTTTGCATTCTACCTCACATTCATTAATATTCAACGTAATTGGGATAAATCGCTTTAAAAACCCTCCCAAACAAAACTAATATCATATTTTCATCAATTGTGTTCTAATAAGACCAATTATCCTTACGCTTCAGGTTTCTTCGCCTCGCTTTGCGGCGCACGGGCGTGCGTACGTAAATTACAGGCTACAGCCTACCTACCTACATAGCTTGGTAAATTACTCAGCGCGGCGCCTACCGTTGCATCGTTCATAAAAATAAGTATCTGTTACATAATTACATTCAAAAACTCTCATTAAACATGCCAGATGAATCACCCCTCGCTCTGAAAGAGATAAGTTCAATAGAACTTCTCTATACTTACAAAAAAAGACGAGCCACACACAAATCAAAGGTCACTATATTCAAAAATTATCTTGATTCTTTGTCCTCAGCCAATCAGAAAGGATTATCAGAATTAGATCTTTTGCAGGTTAAAAATCGCCTTGAAACCTATAAGTTGTTGCTACAAGCTTACGACGAAAATCAGACCTTAATCGATGAAATTATCGGCATTTCAGAAGAGCAGATGAAAGAGCGGGAGCAGTTTGAATCGGATTATCAAACTCAGCTCGCGCTTGCCATGCAGCTGATACGAGACAATGAATCTGCCACCGTCGTCGACGGGTCTGTACAAACAACTCTGGATGCAAGTGTAAAAAAGCCTTTTATCAAACTTCCAACGATCGACCTTCCACGATTCTCAGGTGAATATCATAATTGGCTTGAATTCAGAGATACATTCGTGTCACTCATACACAACAATACAATTATTGATAAAATTCAAAAATTTCATTATTTGCGTGCATCTTTGCAAGGTGAAGCCTCTCAAATCATAAAATCACTCGAAATGTCATCAAACAATTACGCAGTGGCATGGGAGCTAATTACTGACCGTTACAATAACAAACGTCAGCTGGTGGGCAACCATGTTCACTCACTATTCAACTTGAATCACATTCACAAAGAATCTTCTGCGTCACTGAGACAATTGTTGGACAATGTAAACAAAAACCTCAGAGCCCTTGAAAGTTTGGGAGAAAATACACAACACTGGGATACTTTAATTATTTATCTCGTGGCAAGTAAATTGGACTCGGAGACGCTAAGATACTGGGAAGAATTCAAAAATACACTTGACGACATGCCGCATCTTCAAAATTTAAGAACCTACCTCAAAGATCGTGCAGATCTATTGCAAACTCTTGAAGATAGCAAACAATGCAATTCAAAAGTCGACATAAAATTACAAAAGCAGGGTACACAAATGACCACAAGCACGTCATCACGATTTCCTAGTTGTCCTATATGCAAATCACAACATTATTTGTTTTCGTGTCCTGTTTTCAAACAAATGACAGTGGAGAAAAGAATCGAAAAAGTTTCGAAACTGAACGTATGCTCCAACTGCTTGTATCAAGGACACGAAACCAAGTCATGTCGTGGCGGTACCTGCAAGTACTGCTCGCAGAAACATAACACAATGTTGCATTTGATGGAACCACGAGCATCCCATACGACACTAACAAGTACCCAAGAGACTTCAGTCTTACTGTCAACTGCCCGAGTAAGTGTTATTGGCAGTAACGGTGAACAACACATCGCCAGAGCATTACTAGATAACGGTAGTACCTCTTGCTACATTACAAAAGAACTCTGCACTAAACTAAATCTTCCACTACAATTAATTCAGGGTTCCGTTTCAGGCATCAATCAACAACACACAAATATATCTCACAGAACAAACATACAAATCAAATCATTACACAACTGCTACGCAGTAAATACATCATGCTTGGTACTTGATACAATTTCACCTTCAATACCTAGCATACGCATTCACACTGAGGGTATTAACCTACCTAAACACATAAAACTCGCTGACCCGCAATTCTGTGAGCCGGCACCAATCGATCTTCTACTTGGTGCAAGCATATTCTGGAAGCTAATGGGTAACGGTCGAATTCAGCTAGGCAAGCATCAGCCAACATTACAGGAAACTGAATTGGGCTGGTTAGTTTCAGGTTGTACCCCAGATATAAATAGTCAAAAAGACAATGCATGTTTTTTCACTCACAATAGCCCCGATCAATTATCACGTTTCTGGGAATTAGACAGCATGTCCACATCTCAGGTCAATGACCCGTGCGAAACAGATGCGTGCGAGGTTATTTTTCAACAAACGACAACAAGACAAAGTGACGGACGTTTTGTTGTCACTATTCCATTCAAAAAATCACCTGAATGTCTGGGCGATTCTTTTTATCAAGCTAAGAAACGATTTCTTTCATTAGAACATCGCATGAATTCAGATCCCATTTACAAACAACAATACTCAGACTTCATTACTGAGTACATTGAGCTAGGACATATGACACCTAACCAAAACACATACACACACACAGCAACACCACTGACTCCCGCGTATTATTTACCACATCATGGTATAATTCGCGAGTCAAGCACGACAACAAAATTCAGGTCGGTATTTGATGGTTCGGCAAAAACCACAAATAAATTATCACTGAACGACTTGCAATTAGTAGGTCCTGTTGTTCAAGACGATCTCATTTCAATCCTACTACGTTTTCGTCAGCATAAGTTCGTCATATCAGCAGACATTGAAAAAATGTTCAGACAAATATTAGTCGTGGAAAATCAGAGACCCTTACAACAAATTCTGTGGCGTTTCAATCCTACGGAACCACTTAAATCATACACCCTTAATACAGTCACCTACGGGACGGCATCCGCGCCGTTCCTCGCTACACGATGCATCAAACAAGTAGCCCTAGACTGTGGCCAGGGCGATAGCACAAACACTTATGACAATCTAATTTCAGAAGTCATACGTCACGATTTTTACTGTGATGATCTTTTGTCGGGCTCAGATGACGAATTCAGTTTATTAAAAATAGCTGAAGGCGTCAACAACGAGCTCAGGAAGTATCAATTTCCACTTAGAAAATGGCTATCAAACTGTCCAGCCGTTTTAGAAAAGCTAGGATTTGCAAATTCAAACAACATGACTATTAATTTAGGCACAAACGATCCATCAAAAACTTTAGGTATCTATTGGAATACTCACAATGATATCTTATCATATTCAGTTCATTCAGAACACACAACACAAAAACAAATCACTAAACGCTCTATTCTTTCCACAATAGGGCACATTTTTGATCCGCTGGGGCTCGTAAGCCCTTGTGTGCTCGAGGCAAAATTAATTATGCAACAGATGTGGCTTCAAAACATATCATGGGATAGTAAAATACCGGTTTCAATGCAAACACAATGGGCAACGTTCGTCCAGTCATTATCACTTATCAATCAGCTGACTATTCCTCGCCGCGCATTTCATTGTTCACCGCGCAACATAGAAATTCACGTGTTCAATGATGCTTCGAAAAATTGTTATGGTTCTTGCCTGTATATAAAGAGCTTTAGCTCGGATGGCAGTGTGAATGTTCAGCTGTTGATAGCAAAAGGCAGAGTAGCCCCATTGAAAACACTATCAATCCCCCGACTTGAGTTATGCGCGGCACACACCGGCATAATCTTATGCAATAAAGTTTTAAGTTCACTTCGTAACGAAGGTGAAACACCAAAGTGCTATTATTGGAGTGATTCAATTATAGTTCTATCATGGATAAATTCACCTACCCACAAGTTGCAAGCATTTGTTAATCACAAAGTAACGGACATATTAACACATAGTCAATCACAATCATGGTACTACGTACCTACAAAACAAAACCCAGCAGACATAATCACAAAATGCACTAATGCACAACAATTAATTAATTCTTCTTTGTGGTTTTCAGGACCGGAATTTCTAAGAAATGATGATAAAAGTAGCTGGCCAGAACAACCTGCACACCTCAGCGTATCTGATCTTCCAGAAATCCGGTCACATTCGCACTTCACACAAACAAATACGCAATCAAACACAACTCAGTCATTCATACACAATTATTCTAATTTTAACAAACTTATACGTATCGTCGCACTCATACTACGATTCATACGTCTTTGCAGAACAAAACGTAGTAAAACAAACACAATCACTCAATCAAAGGTAATCACTCCTTTGTCTAGCAATGAACGAAACTTAGCAAGGTATCAACTAGCAAAAATAATTCAGCTAGATTCGTTCCCAGAAGAGTATCAAATACTCAAAAATGGTAAAAAATTACCAGCACAACACAGACTTAATTCACTTAATCCATTTATTGGTGATAACAACCTTATTCGTGTGGGAGGAAGGTTAGCAAACTCCCCATACAACTATGATAGAAAATTCCCAATTTTGTTGCATCCAGATCACTATATTACAAAAATCATGTTTCAAACATATCATTTAACACTTTTACATGCCGGCCCACAACTATTACTCGCTCACATCCGTCAGTCATACTGGCCAGTCTCTGGTCGTAATCTGGCTAGGAAAACTACACAAACCTGTGTCACATGCAAAAGGTTCCAAGGTAGAACTGTGACACCAATTATGGGACAGCTACCTGAGCAAAGATTGCACGCAAATTTTGTATTCAGTGACGTAGGAGTAGATTATGCAGGACCAATTATGATAAACAATCGTAAAGGGCGTGGAAGTGTATTAATCAAATCATACATTTGTGTCTTCGTTTGTTTTACAGTTAAAGCTGTGCATCTAGAGTTGGTCACAGATATGACAACAGAATCATACATAGCTGCAATAAACCGATTCATATCTCGTAGAGGCAAGCCAAATAACATATACTCCGATAATGGGAAGAATTTGGTAGGAGCTGCGCGCGTGATAACGAGTTTTCTTAAAAACCATAGCGAATCAATTTACAGTTGCGCCGCAGAGCAAGGCATCTCATTCCATTTCATACCCCCATATTGCCCCCACTTTGGAGGACTTTGGGAGAGCACAGTAAAATCAGTTAAATACCACCTCAAAAGAGTATTAGGTTTAGCCCATCTCACATACGAAGAAATGTACACACTTTTAGTTCAAATAGAAGGCATTCTAAATTCTAGGCCATTGACGCCACTTTCATCTGATCCGTCCGATCTTTCAGCTCTCACCCCATTTCACTTTTTAATTGGTCGAACTCTAACTGCACTACCTCACCCACAGATGTCCGACTGCGACCCGGCACGGCTGCCCAGACATCAGCGGGTCGAATTGCTGCGCCAACATTTCTGGAGACGATTTAACATGGAATATATTTCTCAGTTACACCAGAGAACGAGATGGAAACGCTCGAATGGCGCGCTGACAGAGGGCTCCCTGGTCATCGTAAAGGACGAGGCGCTACCTGCAGCACAGTGGCCTCTTGGACGCATCACCAAGCTTTACCCTGGTCCCGACGGAGAAGCACGCGTGGCAGACATCAGAGTTCAATCAGGGACGATCAGAAGGGCTTTTCACAAGATATGCCCACTACTAGACACATAATCAAGAAGACACATCATCATCATCAACCTCAACTCCACTGCTGGCCCTGGAGTATGTACAAGCACATCATAGACGACGGCGGGGCAGCGGGCGGCGGGAGGCGCGGTCGCGCGCCGCTCAGCAGCAACTCAACTCATCACTTAGAACGAAAGCATTGTCGCGATCGCATCTGATAGCTTTGACTTGTATACATACTCACCTTTTGACCTATTATAACAACTTAAACTACAGTCCACTCTTCTCTTATTTACCTGGCCTATCTATTCCTTTCCCACACTAGGATACATAATTATTAATTTATAATTATTTTATTGACAAAAAATTCCATAGGGTAAAAAATAATATTAGTGTACAAAGGCCAAAGCGGGATTATCTCTAACAAGAGATCTCTTCTTTATCTGTTTAATTATGTGTTTGTGTGTGTACTATGTTTGCAATTAATAAATTATTTATCTTTCTAACTACCTATCTATTTCATTTCGTAATTTCTTTATTTTATGTACTCCACAAAACAGACATAATACAGAAAATACCTACATCATCTACATCATCATCTATCTTCCGTAAAACCAATTCAGGGTATGTTAGGCCGACTTTTGAGCGATAACGACGTCTGAAGCTGTCGGGAATAAAAACCTCCACAACCTATCCCTTGTGAGGAAGAACCTCCACAACCTATCCCTTGTGAGGAAGAACCTCCACAACCTATCCCTTGTGAGGAAGAACCTCCACAACCTATCCCTTGTGAGGAAGAACCTCCACAACCTATCCCTTGTGAGGAAGAACCTCCACAACCTATCCCTTGTGAGGAAAAACCTCCACAACCTATCCCTTGTGAGGAAGAACCTCCACAACCCATCCATTGTGAGGAAGAACCTCCACAACCTATCCCTTGTGAGGAAGAACCTCCACAACCCATCCATTGTGAGGAAGAACCTCCACAACCTATCCCTTGTGAGGAAGAACCTCCACAACCCATCCATTGTGAGGAAGAACCTCCACAACCTATCCCTTGTGAGGAAGAACCTCCACAACCTATCCCTTGTGAGGAAGAACCTCCACAACCCATCCATTGTGAGGAAGAACCTCCACAACCTATCCCTTGTGAGGAAGAACCTCCACAACCTATCCCTTGTGAGGAAGAACCTCCACAACCTAGCCCTTGTGAGGAAGAACCTCCACAACCTATCCCTTGTGAGGAAGAACCTCCACAACCTATCCCTTGTGAGGAAGAACCTCCACAACCTATCCCTTGTGAGGAAAAACCTCCACAACCTATCCCTTGTGAGGAAGAACCTCGAAAAATCGTTATATCAAACCAACCAGTCTCAGAAATAATCGATTTGATGCGGCTTGTGAATTCTATCCACTTTTAGTCTTAAGCCAACTGTACATTGAGCTTAAATACACTCTCTGGGGAAATTATTGTGTACAGGTAATTACGATTTATCAACCTGTGTGTGTTCCTGTGTGGTTGTGTGTGTTGTATAAAAAGCATAAAGTGAAATTGATATTTCACTGATTGATAAGAAATTCCATTCAGTTAGTCACGGACTTTACGGACATGAACAATGGCAAAAAAATCTTCTAAGATTTTCTTGTTTTGTAAGTGCTTTTTCAACACACCTGCTCGTAAAGTGACCCTTATGACGTGGGTTTTAGAATCATAATACTGCCTAATATACACGCGTGCGGTAAAAATATTACCACACCAATGGATATAGTTTTTGGACAAGTAATGACAGCAAAGAGTTTTTATAACAAAAATATTACTTTAATTTGACTTTATTAATACATGATAATGTCAAAATAAGATGAAATACAAAGATGTATTTCGTTTACTTGGTGAAATTTAATATTTGGCTGTTTGTTTGGATTTTGCATTGCCTCCGGCATCGGCAGTCAGAGTCAGCGAGTAAAAACAAAAAAAAAGTGCGCGCCGTTTTCATCCAGTTTCCAACAAATAAAACATTTCATTCATTGTTTTTATTGTGGAAATGTCGAGTACCGATGAAGATATAGATTTTTCCTCACTAGTGTGTTGAAAAACGCCGTCTGAAAGCCTTGAGCAATTGGTAATGTAATAACATACTCGGGTGAAATGCAGAATAGATGTACTTACATTAAAAAAATGTTCGGTAAAAAAAATCAGGGTAGGTAACGCGATTTTCCAGTTTCCGGTAAGTGCAATCTCTAAGTTATTTGTTGATTTATCTTGCGTTAGAGATGATAATATGTCAGCTGGGATACAATTTTTGTTGTCAAATCAATAGCAGTTTAATAGCCTTTTAACAGTAGGAGATATTTTTAACCGACTCCAAAAAATGAGGGGGTTATTAATTCGGTTGTGTTATCGTTTTTTTATGTGTATTACCTACTTCGAAATTGGTATTATTTGTTAACCGATTTCAAAAATTCTTATTTTATATGAAAGAATGGACCTTCAGGTTGGTCCCATTTTTTGAAAATCAGGGATCGGTCCAGTATTTATTAGGTTTCTAAATAGAAAATACTGTCATCCAGGTATCCAAAATTTTATATTTTTGCCTTTCTGTGACTATGTGGTACAGATAAATTCTGTCTGTAAGGATAAGTGTAATATTGTGAATTGTTAAGACGTCATTCGCGTTCTGCGCGGACAGGACTATCCCCCGGTTTCTGAGACGCTGAAAGGCTATGATTAGCTAACAGAGCGATTAACTGATTTTAGCCAATCACGTGCCGCCATCAGCCAGTTGTGTGCCACCATTTTTAATTTACCACCGATTAGTTAATCGTGACCTGTCATTGATCAGCGTCTCAGAAACTGGGGGTGAGTAAAAGATCATAAAGTCAGTTTTTTTTTTAGTTTTTAACTTGGTGAATTATTGAGTTTAAAATGTCTCAGTTTATTTTCTCACATTCTTTACAACAAATTATCAGTTTCGTTACAAGATTGTAACGAAACTGATATTCGTTACAGTAAATCTATTCTGCATTGCACCCATCGGTTCTTTACTGCTCTCGCGTGCGGCTCGAGCTGGTAAACCAACCTCGGTGTTATTATGACCAACTTTGCTCCCTTGTTTCATAATGTACAATTATTTTACAACCCTACAGCTACATACCTGTATCTGTTTATGAGAATTTACATCGCTTGTGCTGCACTTATACATATATAGAGAATCGCATTATTTATATTATTATTAATATTAATTTATTATTACGCGACTTATGACCAGGATAGTTGCACCACACAGAACAGAAGCACTATTTTCGGATAATCTCAGATAACTGTACACAAATTATGGAGTTGTCAAAGATAATCCAAGAATACCTGAGAACTTGCATTCTATGTATCTTATCTTAGTATGTTAGCAGGGCCAGTTAATTCCAATTCTTACTGTGCATTCCTATATTGAGGGATGAGGGGTAGGTAACTTACATTTTATAGTATGGTACTGTGCAGCATTCTTGTTAGTAAAGCTGGCTCCCAGCTTGAGTTCTCTGACGTCATAGTTCAGGCTATGCTTGTCGGCCATCTTCACAGCTCCTCAAACCTCCATGTATCTAACTGTGGACAGTATAATTAAAGTTGATATTACAGCGGAAGCACACCTGTGCCTCTGTCACTGCAACTAGGGAAAGGGTAAAGTCGTCAGCTTGAAGCCAAAGGTTTTGAGTATGACACTAAGCAACAAGTAAAAAGAGAATAAAATGAATTTGTATAAAATAAATGTTGCTAATACATATTATGTATAACTTATGAACAAGGGAGCACAGATATTTCTGAAAACTGTTTTTTTTTATACAGCTTAAATGGTGTCCCACTGCTCAGCAAAGCCTCACCCCGGTTCGAGCCCACACATCTCTAGCTGAAGCTGGAAACGGTTGCCATGTGTGGAAATTTTTACTGATTAACTATAAGTTATCTTAACTAATTTAACATTTAGTTAAGATAAGTTTTAGGATAAGTTATAGAAGAAGTCAAGTAGAAGTCTCGAGTATTGAGATTTTAAAGTCAAATTATCAAAAGTTGTAATAATCTGCAGTAAGATAGCAACATTTAAAATTACTAGGTGTTTTTGTTGTTATATCCTCCTGATGCCGAAGGATTTACTACAGGCACTTGCCAGTACCGCTGAATGTGCTTTACAGAGGGTTTTAAATAGAATTGGTTCTCAGACCGAGACAGTGATTTATATGTATTAATTCTACATGAATAATGACCGAATGACCTTTCTATAGGTTTAAAGTATTTACGATGGATTATTTTACTAAATAACATTTTTTCATTATACAAAATTACATAATTTTCATAATAGTTATACTTTATTACTATCCCACAAAAGTTCTTAATCAAAACAAGTGAATTTAACGATAAAATTCTATCTTTTATTAACGGAATCGGTGACGTGCTACCATTGCTGTGAACTCCAGAGGATGTGTCATAGAAATGGCGGCCACTAGGTAAAAAAATTCTGTCGAACCTCAAGGACAAACTATCACAATTGCTTAAATTTGATTGGTTGTAACTAATCATGTGTCCAAGACCGCATTAGCGGGAAAAAACAAATACATGGGAATTTATGCTTAGTAAAAGACGTAGTCGGACACGGGCTCAAAATATGTTCGGCCTTTCGGACATGATTCATTTGACACTTGGTAAATCACGCGAGGTGTCTAGGGGATATAGGTAAGTTGCATAATGCTTGCTGTTATCTAAAATATTAACAGCATTCCAATGTGTTCTAGACATTTGTGACACCAACACATAAATTACTAGGTACTGTATATTTCATACCTACTTACATAGGATATTATCTTCACCTAGCACAGTCTATGATAAAATAGTATGATTACATCAACATTAATAGTCAGTGGATAGTGAGGTTGGTGATTTGGTAGTGGCAGTTAATGGATATGAATGTTTATGTATCTTTACAAAATTATATGAAGAGCTGTTCTATTAAAATGCCCAATAAGATGATGTAAGTTAGTGATACCTGCTATGAATTTAACCAATTTATTTAATTATTCATATGGCAGAAGTCGTCCAGTTCTTCTTATTTAAATAATCTTGATGTCTGCAGCCATTCAGCTGCTTCAAGCCAATGTTTTGTTGAGAGACTTTTATCATATTATGGGGTGCAATAAACGAATATGAATATATTAATCAATAAATTGAAAATAAGATATAATATAAATCAAGTACAACGAAATATTGAGTAGTAAAGTTACAAAGTTTAGTAGTCAGAAGTAACAGTTAACAGTTAAGTATAGATGTGCTTGAGGCCACTTTCAGAGTCAATAATTATCCACAGAACTGGGTATTTAGAGTATAATATCTGCAACCTTCAAAGCTCAATGTAAAGAGTGACACCAAGGCACGGACAGGAGTTATCTAAATCTGAATACAGATAATATTACCTACCAATAAAGAACAAAGATTAAAGTGCCACATAACACCTACAAATAATGATAAGCACAAAGAAACAAATACTGATAGCTAGTATTCTACGTGTGCATTTTAATTAGAGAGAAAAATGGCATAATTAACTGCATACGAAGGCTAAAATTGATAAAATATGGCAATGAGAGCAAAGTACCTAACGAAACACCACTCACCTTTCGATTTACCAATGATCTCGAAGGTTAAAAATCACACGATAAAACTACCATCATAATAGGATTATGGGCTATTGAAAAAAGTAAAATTTGCAGCTAAAGTCTCTAAAATAGCGATAAAACTTGATCATGAAATAGGTATTTCTGTCGACCCAGTTCCCATGACGATTGACGGCTGATTACGCTGCCATCTATTATCAAAATGAGAAGAACTGAATGAAGGAATCAAGCAACTTTCTTTTTCTGAACGAATCTGACTGAACGAAGAACGAATGATATTGAAAATTGTTTTTTTTTCTTTACCCTTTTCGACCATACACGATCCGACTCGACTTCCTTTCCTTTCTTTCATTTGTTGTGTGTGTTGTTGTGTTGAACATCGGCTGAGTTCAAGTAGCAAAAACATTCTATTCTGTGATGTCAATCAAACCGAAAAATTGAAAAAATAATAACAGTAAGAGTAAGAGCAGTGCACTCGACTCGAGGTGCACTCAGTGCAGAACTGCAGACAGAAATTACGAAAATCCAAAAAACCAATATTCTCTGTTCTAAGATTCCCACGCGTCGATAACATTGTTCAGAACGATTGCCGGCACGAATTATTTATGGCCTATTAAGTATATTTTTCTTTTAGTAGTGCTTCAAGCAGTCATGGCTTGGCGGAGTCATGGTAAAAACAATGCGGAAATGATCAGAAACCTTCGATGTAAGTACACATTAGGCATCGTGGTGACTTCAAGCTGCCCTCCACAACCCTGTACATCATTCATATTGTTTGTTTTAGCTAATGGGATCATAAAAACGGATGCAGTTTTCAATGCCATGATGGCCGTAGATAGGAAAAATTATTGTCCAAGTGCTCCATATCACGACTCGCCGCAGACTATAGGATATCAAGCGACCATCAGTGCACCTCACATGGTATGTATGTACACTTAGCCTTTACTTAACCCTTGAATCACATGAGGTTGGATATTTAACTCAAACCCAAGCCAGGCTTAATTGTGTGACAACCCATGCACAGAAGTTCAGATTCACAATTCTTTATTACACACAATAATTTAAACATCTGTTTGTAGAAGTAGCACCCTTATCTTGGTTATGGATGTCTGCACAGGTTTGTAAAGGCTTGTAAAATGAAGACAAATGTTTTGTAATTGATGTTTCCTGTGGTAAATTAATTATGCATAGATTCTTCGTTCCAGCATGCATATGCTTTAGAGCACTTGAAGAACCAGCTGATACCTGGCGAGAAAGCCCTAGATGTGGGCTCCGGCTCTGGCTATCTGTCAGCCTGTATGTCGATGATGCTTGGAGAATCAGGCCGAGTAGTCGGGATAGACCATATTAAGGAGTTGGTTGCAGCGTCTATAAACAACATTAGAGCTGATCATCCAGAGTTGTTGACTTCAGAGAGGGTTAAACTAGTTGGTATGTATTGCTGGTCTGGTCGGCCAACCACTGACTTTCTATTTAAGGTTGGTTGGGGTAGCCTCCTGTCACAAAAATTTGAATATTCAGTCACAGGCTAAAAGTGAGCCTAAGCCTAAGGATAAATAAGACATGATGATATGTTAAGTGTTCATGTGGCTCCATGATGACAATGGGACATCTCATAATAAAACAAAGTGTCAACCTTTTCTGATGATGCAGGGTGACATAGGCACATTTAGGCCCGGTTTCCACCAAAGCGGAGAGGAGAGGAGATGTGTTTTGAATAACCAATCAGATTTCGTTATTTCCACATCTCTCTGCTTAGCTTCAGTGGGAATGATCATGCGGAGAGGAGAGGAGATTTCTCATTTCTCTATAGGAACATCCGCCGCGCGCGAGCAAGCAGCACGGCGCCGAGCGGAGAAGTGTGTAGCCGTGCTCGCTCGCCCCGCGCGCGAGCAAGCAGCACGGCCGAGCGGAGAAGTGTGTAGCCGTGCTCGCTCGCCCCGCGCGAGAGCAAGCAGCACGGCCGAGCGGAGAGTGTGTAGCCATGCTCGCGCGCTCCGCGCGCGAGCAAGCAGCACGGCCGAGCGGAGAAGTGTGTAGCCGTGCTCACTCGCCCCGCGCGCGAGCAAGCAGCACGGCCGAGCGGAGAAGTGTGTAGCCGTGCTCGCTCGCCCCGCGCGCGAGCAAGCAGCACGGCCGAGCGGAGAAGTGTGTAGCCGTGCTCGCTCGCCCCGCGCGCGATCAAGCAGCACGGCCGAGCGGAGAAGTGTGTAGCCGCGCTCGCTCGCCCCGCGCCCCGCTGCCTTCTGCCGCCCCTCGCACACCCGAAAGCGTTATTCGATTGATAGTTCGCATCTCCGCAATGCACAGCTCACATCTCCTCTCTGCTCTAGTGGAAATAACCTGCCAGCTTCGCAGCATATCTCTCGTCTCCTCTCCTCTCTCCGCTTTGGTGGAAACCGGGCCTCATGTCCAGTGTCCAACAAAATAACAATTATGGACCATGCACAAGAAGATAACTTAAATACACTCTTGCATACACTGTTCTGTTAACATAGGCCACTGTATAGGCTACTCTCATATTATTACTCACTGACCTTTCCTACAACTTTCAGTTGGAGATGGCAGAAAGGGCTACCCAGAAGAGGCCCCATACAATGCCATACATGTTGGTGCGGCGGCGCCCACCATACCTCAAGCTGTAAGTTTTATAGCAGATTCTAAGAACCACACCCAGATGTAAAGAGGACACATTACTTTTCAGTTCATTCACCCTGGTTCCTGGTATACTAGTATAAGCTCTGAAGAATGGGACAAGAAGAATCCGTCTCTTTCGCCGAATCAAGTAGGCCCAAGGTGGAAATATTTATACAATACTCCTAAATCTAAGCCATCTTCGTCATGTTATGTTTAACATTTTGTTTGATACTTTTCAGTTGATTGACCAGCTGAAACCAGGCGGGCGATTGGTGGTGCCTGTTGGGCCGGAAGGGGGCGAGCAACACTTAACTCAGGTAACTAAACGGACCTAGCATTTAGTTAGTACCTTTTGCGAATCGGAACGCGATAGGATTGGGATGAGGATGATCGCGAAGAGATCTCTAAGGGGGGGAATTGCCAATCGGTTGATTTACTAATGGGACGAATCGCGTTTGCTATGATGATCTATCTATCTATCCAGCCTGGAGCACACACTGTTGTGTAAGGGCCTCCTCTTCATTACATTGCGGTCCTGGAGGCCGATTCTCGTCTTTATAGCAAATTTGTCGAATTCGACAAATGTGAGGCCCTTCGCATTCAAATAGGCGAAGGACCTCCCATTTGCCGAATACGCATTCAACTCCAATGGCGGCCTCCTGGGCCAACCTGATGTCATCCGGCCGACCACCGAGTGGGAAGGCCACCATTTTGTCACCGCCTTCGTCCATCTGCCGTCGTCCCTACTAGCCATGTGTCCTGCCCATCTTCACTTTAACCTAGATGATAATGGGATGGTAATAGGGACGATATGCGATCCCGTGAAGCACTCGACTCGGTTGGTGAGTCAAGTTCATCACCTGAACTTTTCCAAGCAGTAGCTTACGTAGTTCCCTAAAGCTTTTTCCTCCCACGCTAAACATATCACTTCTCTCCACATCACAGGTAGACAAGAATGCCGACGGCACCACCACAACCAAGAGGCTCATGAGCGTCATCTACGTGCCCCTGACAGACAAGGAACATCAGTTCCGTGAGTGACCCTTCCTTCGGCAGCCAATCATCCTAGTACAGATAGCCATACTTGTTGGATTACTACTACTGGAACTGTTCGGCATGTTTTAGAAACTTGCGTCTGACGACGATTACGCAGTGACATGTAGTGTTCGGGCACTGCAGTCAACACACGAATTGGCTTGTCTAATTCCTGAACGGCTCATCTTTTCTGTTCTTTCTCCCTTTAAATGGTCGATACCTTTTATAAAAGGCTGAATAATTGAATTTGTTAATCATGTTGGTTAGTGTTTGTAAAATAATTTGGAAATGCAACATTCAGATATTTTAAAAAAAACAGGGTATTGCCAAATTTAGGTTTCAATTTATTAGATCGACATACCAGAAACTGTAGATTATTTATCTGTTATTCGTTTATTCAAATAATCAGTATCTTGTAATCATAATTCATATAAAGTTAGTGTAAGTTCAAAACCAATAGTCATGTAAATACAGCAGCTAGTAATTTAAAGCCTAATAATATGGAATGTCTTTAGAAATGTATGTTGAAGTAGTTGGTTTGAAAATATTCATTAATTACTGTAGTTATTATTTATTAATTTATAACATCAAAATAATATTTATTACTTGTCAGCATGTCGGGTATCCTAGCAGCCGTCTTCCTTCACTTGGGAGACCATCACCACCAGGGTTGAGCTGGTTCAGATCTTCAAGATATTATAAGATTAAAAATTAGCATAAAAACTGATTAGGGGGATTCTGACTTGTGCACACGATATTCACCTTATATATATTATTTACACAATGTAGTTTCCTTTAGAATATATAGAATAAATCCATTTCCAGAACCTGCCATTCAAGGAATAATATTTGCCTCTACAAGGTGTAAATTAATTAACGCAAAATGAGGAACTACTTTGTTAGGGACATCATTCTAAGCAACTTTCATTATGAAACCGATTTGATCAGAGCAACTTTATTTTCCACTTCTCCGTACAAATCAGCTGATCCACTCAGGCCAAAATGTACTGGGAAGTGAAAAATAAAGTAGTTCTGATCAAATCGGTTGCATGATGAAAGCTGCTCAGAATGAAGTCCCTAACAAAGTAGTTTCTCATTTTGCGACTATAATGTCATGCTTGTACTTTTGTCTCATGACTCAAATGTTTGAGTTGTATAGAAATACTCACATAATCGTAACCTCCTTCAATTGTTACTTACCAAATATGTGTGTTCCCTTATAGGTCCATGGCGCACTTGAAATTCTGGTTTGAAAATGTATCAAATATAATAAATCGATCCATACGAAGTCTGTAAAATTGCATCTACAAAAACCATCCACGAATGTACACTAACTACTTTTAGTGAAATTCCTTTGTTTTCTGGAATGTTTTATTTATTGTATAATAGACTGATCGATCTGGTTTGTTAGCAACTAATTTCAAAATGACCTTTATTTAACCTTAATTAATCGAAAAAAGTGGGCAAAGCTGCTAATGTATCTCAAAAAGCCTGAAAATTTTAATCCGTGAATTTCCAGGGCTCTGCTAAAGTGGTTGTTGAATCATTGTTAGTTTGTGCAGCATTCTTAAATTAAACACAATAACCTGTCTCACCCTTAGACAATTGTTTCTCTGAGGTCTCAACATTGTAAGGCTTTGTTTCAGCTAATAGGGCCCCCATGCTCGCCCATTTCTTTACAAAATATGCTTCAAATGTTCCCTTTTTGACGCAAGTTTCCATTTTCTCGGGTATGTTTTGATTTGATATTAAGTGCTAACAAATCGGACCGACCGACTGTGATCTTAAATAAATTATGCTTAAAAAGTATAATTTGTATCATGCGTTTTATTCGTTTTAACATTATTTGACTCCGGATGCACAACCAACAAACCCGAGTTTGACAGATTCTAAGGCCCGTAACAACAGTAATTTATAATCTGGCAAATTGTTGTTTTGGAAATAAAGTTTATTGTATTTTTTTTTTGTAACTCTCAGACCTGAGTATGGTTTATTAATACGTGCCTAACACCCGTTTGCACTAAACGTAAGTTAGTCTTGTCCTAGCTAAGATACGCCTAAGGCTAAGAACAGCCTAACCATAGACTAAAATGTATGGCTTAGGGCTTAAGGTTAGTGCAATTATTTTTTTGGCTAGGAGCAGCTTAAACAAGTTATGAAAGAACTTAGGCGATTCTTATTTTTAGTGCAAACTGGTGTAAAAGCCATAAGACAATTAAGATGCACTTTAATTCAACAGCTGTTTTGAATTCGGCCGTGAGATAGCACTATCTATTAATACTTGCTGTTCTATTTGCCCCTAAACTTCCCTCGATATTTCCCCCTGTGCGGCCTGTCCTCCTTGTTGGCGACGTCCGCCGGTTTGGCTTTCACGTGTAAAATGGAGTATAGCATTTGCGCGTCGCTATTATTCTCCATTATTCTGGCTATCTCCTCCTGAAAGTGTAAAAGATAAATATGAAATGTACAACAAAAAAATAATCTAACTAAAGCTGGCTAGTCACACGCCTGCCGCAGGCGCAGGGGCAATCTAGGATGAAAAGGGTTTTCAACTGGAGCCGCCTGCGTTGTGTGAGTACCGGTCTTTGCACACACAGCAGGCGGATCTGGAACAGGTTTAACACACCCACCAGGGAATAGAGCTACAAACTTAGCTGTTCAGTTGGGTAAAATTTGAACTAAGTCCGTTTGTATAAAAGATTCAACAGATTAATTCTTAATATTTTCATTGTACCTCCACAAAACGGGTCCATATTAGCTCATCTAAAGTCTAAGCTCCGAAAATGGTCTTACTAACGATTTGTACTCCGAATGATCACTCTTCCTAAAATGTTGGTGCCTAATTTTTTCGTTCATACAATTTCTAGTACTACCGACGAAGATCATAACACTCTGGTTTCCGAAATTTTTTATTACTAATATTACTACTGAAACTGATCTAAACTCCTAAGTATTTTTTACCATAACGTTGTCATTCATAAACATGTTTTTCATAATATTGTTACTCAACCATAATTTGACTTTTGGTTGGTATGTTTAGTTCCAAAGTAGTGTTTTTTAGGGTACCGTACCCGAAGGGTGCCAAACGGGACCCTATTACTGAGACTTCGCTGTCCGTCTGTCCGTACGTCCGTCCTGTCTGTCACCGGGTCCGTCTGCACGAACCGTAATAGCTAGAAAGCTGAAATTTTCACAGAATGTGTATATCTGTTGCCGCACCAACCACAAATACTGAAATACGAGAGATATTGCAAATTAAAGATCTGTTGCCGCACCAACCACAAATACTGAAATACGAGAGATATTGCAAATTAAAGGGGGCCCCGATACAAGAGACGTGTTTAGATACACTTACGCATTTCAAAATGGAGATCTTGACTGAAACTGTTTATTTATTGTCATAGCAACTATGTCATAGACACATATACTACACATTTAAATATGATAGCATATTTCGCGTCAACCCACATGGTTGTGGTAGCTCAGCCGGTATGATGTAGACTCTCAATCCGGAGGTCGTCGGTTCAAATCTCGTGAAGGCATAAACTTTTTAAATTTTCTTTTTGTTTATTTTTTTATTGTTTTGAGTGCTTTTGATTTGTTGTACGAGATGGTACGGTACCCTTCGTGTGCGATACCGACCCGCACTTAACCGTTTTTTGTTGTTTTAACATGTTCTAACCTAACCTAACCTACCTACCGCCCAGATGTCGATTTCGGTAGCGAAATTGACCTAATTAATTGCAATTACCGATATAATGTAAAATTTTAGATTAAAAATTGGTTGCCTGTAAAGTCGGTATACGGGCGAAAGTTTTACGTGACAACGACTTTGAGTGGTAAAATAATTTTAATGTGAATATTCATTCGTATAGTAGGAAGAAGGATGAAATAATAGTAACAATTTAAAACATTTATTTATACAAAGAATTATATTTAAAACATAACATGATTAGAAGCGCAAGACATGAACCGGTGTGTATGCCTATCTCTCTCACTCTCTCTCTCTCGCTCTGTCTCTCTCGCTCTTAGGCGGGCTAACTGTGCTCGAGTGGAAGGGACGCGTGCCTTTCACTTTTTATGTCTGTCTCTCTCGCTCTTGGCGGGCTAACCATGCCCGAGTGGAAGGGACGCGTGCCTCTCACTCGCTCTCATTGTGAGCGCATAACGTGAGCGGCGGAGCGTAACGCAGTTTCTTGAAGTGTCACCCGGCAAACCAATTTATAAGACGTTGTCACGTCAAAAACAATTCTACATAACAAATATATGATTTCGAATAATAGTGTAAAAAAAAGTTATTTTGAGAAAATATAGGAAAACAAATACAATAGATGTTTATTGTTACCGACATTATGAAGTTGAATGATTAGGAACAGAGTAGTTATTGACCGAGCGAGCGAAGCGTCTCCGTTTCAGGTTTGGGCAAAAATGCTTTCGTATGTCCGGTCCTTCTCCTCTACAGGTCGCATTTATGAACCGATTCTCGTGAAATTTTGTGAGCAGGTTGGAAAAATAAATAGAATTTTTTACTCGAGCCAGTTTTTAGATTTTTTTCAAAATGGCGGAGATATGGGGTTTTAAAATGTAAAAAAATCGCTACAACCCAAACGGCTCGATGGATATTAACAAATGAGGTGTCGTTGGATTCGTAAAGACCATGAGAGTGAAACAGACTATATAATTTTAGTAAAAAGTCAATAGGTTGTATTAAAGATCGCGAAATGTAGTTTACAAAGTTATTGGTGCGGCTACTTTCATACTGCATGTACGTAACCAGGTACATTCATAAGTGTGTATGTGTTATTGAAAGAAAATTATTTGGGTTATTTTTTTATGTGTGTTAGCAGTTCAGCTTTCCCACCGACATACTCGCGAGGTCTACAGCTCACAGAGCAACTAGTTAATAGTGATTGTTAAGATGAAAAATTGTAGTAACAAAATTTTCTGAGTTAACAATAATCGAGGTAGAAATCTTAGGTCGGTCAACTTTGGCGCACCCCCACAAAACATACATACAGAAAATAATTAATTATTTGGCCGCCGCGTCGCCGCTCTGACACATCGATCTTTTGGCGTGCGGTGACAGGTGAAACGATTTTTGACAAGATCATAGCATGAGGTTACGCAGAAGTGACGCCCTCCTGTAAACGTCACTCACACGCCAAAAGATCCTTGGACGAGTATATTAATTTCACACCCGCCCCGCTATACAGGATGTAACAGAAGGGTGTAGTCATATTTTAGGGGGTTGTTAGGTAGACCATTCTGAGCAACTTTTACTATGAAAGCGATTTGATCAGAGCAACTTTATTTTTTATTGCTCCATACGTTTTGGTCCAGGCGGTCAGCTGATTTGTATAGAGAAGTGAAAATTAAAGTTGCTCTGATCAAATCGGTTTCATAGTGAAAGTTGCTCAGACGATGTCGCTAACAACCTCTAAAATATGACTACCTTTCTGTTACACCCTGTAGATGCTGCCATCCACGGCAACGCGTGACGTAGCTATTTCCATCTTTGTCTTTCAGAAGAAAGAAAGATGCAAATAGGTACGTCACGCGTCGTCGTGGATGGCGGCACCTACACCGTCCCTTTGACGAACCGTCACGTCTAGCTAAGAGAAGCACTACGGTTCCAACTAACCTGGCTCAACGTAATCAGATGGTCCAGCGACACTCCTTTATTCATCAGCCGCGCCACGTTCTTCGTGTTGACGCCGGGAAGTTTCCGCACAAAGTCGTGCACTTGTATGTTGTACCGCTCGTAGTGCATCTCGTCGGAGGCGCTCTCGCCGCTCAGTGCTAGGGCGGCGGCCACGTCCGGGTTACTTCGGCCTTGCTGGAGAACAGTGTGTAAGAATTAATTTGGTAACTAATTGAAACACCCCCGACACAAGTGAAGTCTAAAAGGTCTGACTTTGACTCGTTTCTGTTAGCTGATGACTTTCCGACCACTGGACCGATTTCGATAAAATATAGCACCGTTCCATCGTCAGGCAAGACGAGGGCCCACACAACTCGCTGGACCGGGTCCGCAGGTTCGTAACAGCTGGGTACCTATACAGAGCGAGCAACTTCGCGAGGTATGTACCGTGCACGGCAACTGTCCCCGAAAGAGCGAGGCTTTGGCCTTATGATATGGCAGGTTTTAATGCAAACATGTCTTTTTAAAAGCATTTTTATTCCGCACTACGTGTTTTTTTTTAATGTTATACATGTCAAACTACAACGAAGACTATTCGGGGCTTCGCTGCGCTCGCTCTTCACCTAAGCCGCCGCAGTGTTTTCCCTGAAAAATTCAATCGATTCATGATATTTCACGGTTGGCCATTGATATGAGGCCAATCGACGATATGACTAGTTTGCGATAACATGGCAATAGCGGTCATTGACCCGCTAAGAAAATGTGTGCGATTTGATGTTACAAGCTATAGTTCCTGCGCGCGGCAAGCCTTGAGCTCGTAGAAGCCACGAACCTTGAGCTCGTAGAAGAGTTCAGCAGTGGCGTACGGGCTGGGCGACCAGACCAGCTTGAGCCGCGGGAAGTGGATGGTGAGGAGCTGCAGCTTCTGCTGAATGTCCGCGGCGGGCAGGTCTGAAGACACCACCAGGTTGCTCTGCAGATAGATGGGTTAGCATTAGAAGGGAATTCACACAAAAAAATATGTTTTAAGACGATTTTCCATTTGGCGGGTCTATTTATTTATTTATTTGTCAATGTGGGGATTTGATTTAGAGCAACAAACAACATTTGACAGGTGTCTCCTATTTTGACCAGTTACATATTTTTAGTTGCGTTGCGTTGTTTAGTTTTTGACATGACATGTGTCAAGGATTTTGATCAGTTTAATTTCTCGACAGGCGTCCCAAAACTATGTTTTTGACAGGTGTCTCATATTTTGACCAGTTTTTCATACAATAAGTACTACATGGATGTTTTGGCACTTAGATGACACTGACTGTGGGGTGCCACTGAAACATTGATAGCTTGAGTGATTGGATTGATTGCTTAGTTCCGACCCTTGACCACGTGCCAAAACATCCATGTAGCACTGTATTTAGTTGCGCGTCATGATTTTTTATAGCTGTCAAGATTTTTGACAGGTGTCAAGATTTTTGACAGGTGACAGTGACCTGCAGACTGAAGGGCTTGTTCTGGTCGCCCTCCACGAGCAGGATCGGCCGCGTGTAGTTGCGGCACATCTGCGTGCACTGCGTGTACAGTCGGCCGGAGTTCAGCGAGCCGATGAGGTCGGATATCGACTTGCGCTCTACACAGATCTCCGGGGTTAGGATGTAGTCGCCGATCTGGGGGCAGATGTGTATACTTCGCGTCATCTAAAAAGGAACGCTGAAAGCGCTGAGCGGTGGTAGGCGATTTACGCCAGTGTGCCCATGCATATAAGGACGCTATTCCCATGCGCCGCCGCTCCATCGCCTCCAGCGTTATTTTTACGAGACGCGAGGTGTACAAACACCAAGGGCCCGTACCGTAGGCACAGCGATTTGTATCCGCGCGAATTAAAAATTCGCGCAATTAAAGCGCCGAATTGTGTGCAGAAATCTGCGAAAAAAAAATCGCCAGTGCGGCCACTTCCATAGTACATTGTATGTATATTGCATGTGTTACAGAATTGCGACAAAAAAATCGCTATGCGTACGGGCCCTTAGCAAAGGGGTTAGAACATTTTTGTATGGAGTCTGGCATACTTGCAACTTGCAAGTATCCTGATATTTCGCTTTTTCGTGTAGGTACATAAAACATTATCTCCATCGATCGTGATTTTAATTACAAACAACAAATGTTCTCTGATAAAATGTGAATAGTAGGCGTTCTGAGATAATTCAGTTAAGTATGTAAAATAAATACTGGATGTACTCATACGTCCAGATTCCACAAAAGACCACGATTTTTCCTTTTGTTTTTCATAGGTTTTGAACTTTATCTTAATGTGGGCAGGTTGAAATTCGCGGGCCGTGGATTTTGGACGGACTTACAGCTATAGTGACAGGCTCGATGATGATGCCTCGTTTGTGCAGTAGAGACGGCAGATCCGATCTGAACTCCCTCATGTCTACTATGACTACGGGTTTCTCTTTGCTTTTGCTCTGACCACCTGGAAACATTAAAATGATTATTGAATTGAAGACGAATATTGAAATGATCAAGAACAAGCTAGAGATCGCTGGTTCGAAGGCCGGCCAATCAGGCCAATGAGACACCAATGTAGCTGTTTCCGGTTTTACAAATATATGGTAATCCCGTCAAATGATATCCTTCTTAGGGTTCCGTACCCGAAGGGTGCCAAACGGGACCCTATTACATACGCCTCCGCTGTCTGTCCGTCAGCGGGCTCTCTGGCCCGTACCGTAAAAGACACTTGACCGATTATTCAGAGACCCCTCACTGGAATTGAGTCTTTGCCCAACAATCAGGCACAAACCAGGACTCATGAAAACTCACCAGCTTTCCTGGTGTCGACTGAATCCTCCTCTTCCACCTCATTCATGGTGAAGTACTCATCCGTCTTCCCGTCTTGGTACGAAGGGATCACCATTACCTGTAGTCAGCACAAACGTTAACGATCTAAATAAGAACCCAGGGAGCACTTATAACAGTTGAGAGTGCATAGATACATTTTCCTTTGAAACACAATTCACCAATTTAGGGCGGGGGACGAGGTAACTTAGAGAGCTGTGATTGGTTAGCTTAAGAACCCAGGGAGCACTTATACAGTTTGAAACACAACTCACCAATTTAGGGCGGGGGACGAGGTAACTTAGAGAGCTGTGATTGGTTAGCTTAAGAACCCAGGGAGCACTTATACAGTTTGAAACACAACTCACCAATTCACGGCGGGGGACGAGGTAACTTAGAGAGCTGTGATTGGTCAGCTGAAAACTGTCACTGAAGCAATGGCGGCCCGTCATCCTACATAGATTGCATATACGTTGCATACAACAGCTAATGTAATGTTTGGTGAGCCGCATTCCCCCGCAGGTCCCGGGTTCGATTCCCGACAGGCGACAAAGAAAAAAAAACCACAGGTCTTGGATGTTTACATATTCGTCGTGTCGCTGGATCTGGTTCCCACCACGACACGTATCCTAGTGTAGGCCAGAAGCAATTTATGTGCCTGTATGTAAATTGAAAATGTTTAAATGTTTCTAAAAAGTAGTTATGAAAACTCACACTTTTAGTTTGTATCAGCAATTCGAACGCTTGCTTCTCTCTCTTCAGCGACGACAGGTACGCCTGCTCCTCCACCGTCTGATCGTGCATCAGGAAGTATATCTTGCAACCTGCGCATACACATGAATACACAATGACTTGTTTACCAAGGGAGTAAAGAATATTTTTTAAGGTGTTCTTTTAATCCGGAGCGGGCGAGGGATTCTAGAGCTGAACCCCGAGTGTAAGGTGTGTTTAAGAAAAAATATCACTCTTGATTAAATTGTGGCACCAGTTAAAAATATAGGGCTGACTTTAGAATAGGTGATTAAATGGAAACAATGTACAACTTTCCCATAGGAATATCTCGTAGTGGCACCCGGGACCTCTTGCTTACGAGGCAGCACCTCCACCTCTACGCCACAGAAGTGTCTATCACAAGAAAGCCAAAGACCTTACCTGCCTCCCCATCCTTCTTCTTACACTCAAATATTTCTATTTGCCTGACGGCCGCCACGTCGCTGTGATAGAATATTATGTACTGGGGTCGTAATATCTCCAGGTTACGTTCTAAGGAAAACTGGTCGCCCTGTTCTTTGAAGGGCTGGATGCAAATGAGAGGCTTCTCTGTTTCTAGTTGGGTTATGTCTAAGTGCTCCATCTGTGGTGGTGAAAAAGATTAGAAAAAGTTAAGAAACGGAGCATAATATGGATTTGTCATATGGCCTGTTGGGATACCTAGCTTAGAACGGTACTAACGGAGAGAAAAGCTAGTGAAAAAAAAAAGATACGCGTGTAGCACCGTACACGTGTTAGAAGTAAAACTTCTGTAGCTAGATCATTAAGTGGTACCTATACTATACACCTATACCTACCTATACTAAAAGAGATTTAAATTTCCAATTTTGAGATCCAAACTCTGCTTCAAGTTACTTTTAAGTTTCAGACGTCCGATTATTTGAAATTATTTAAACTTGTACTTACTTTTAATACGTCATGTCATTTATTTCCCACCATTCCTTATCTACAATTTGTCGCGCTCGTGGTGATATACTTAACTCATTCAATAGTGTCACTACTATTGTTCTGAGGTCACTACTATTTGCATCTCGCTCAGATTATATACCATCTGACGTCACGTCTTTTAGCCGTCTCGCTCAAATGTATGCATTGCTTTGCTTGTTTTAGAAATCCATATCGACCCGTGTGACATTGATGAAACTCTTTTCTTACAAACTGTATGGATCGCATCGCACAGCTGTCAAACATAAGTTCCGGTTCCAACAAAGAGGTTGAACGAAGTAGTTTTTGGTCACGTCACTGGTTTTGTTTATCCCAGCCAGCGGCGGCGGCGGCGGCGGCGCCATCTTGGCCATACCGGAAATCAAGAACTCGTGGAAGAATGCTTAAAATAATTTTTATTTCTTAACGTTTCATCAGGTTTTTCTCTCACTAATTAACATTCTTTATTGTACGAATGTATTATTATCTTATCTGATTAGTTAAAAACCGTATTGAAAATAGTTGCGGTTTTAAAAGTCTTCAGCCGACCCTGACGTCACCGATTCCAATTTCCGTTACATTTCTTAGCCACTCGTGATAGCACCCGGCTAGCAGCAATTGAAAAGCAAATATATGAATAACCCACAGTTGAGAGGTTAAATAAATTTTACCCCCGTGCCCCAAGAAGTTTTACTTCAAAAATATCGAAAAATCATTCAGAAGTATGGGGATTTTCTTAAGACTTCAAGACAGCGGCAGTCGTCGAGGTTACACATTCAATTCGAAATTAGAATTGGACCTATAGACAGCGTATGTATGCGAATCTTAGTTCTACGATGGTATTGCCTATGGTCCGACAATATCAAGTCGACGGGATTTTAATTAACACACGACCTTTAGAAATTTAGAAAGCCATAGAGAAGGCGCCAGCAGTGGGTCGATGTGGGCTAACCTAGATGATAATAAGGAATCAAAAGTTGTAATTTATACTTACTTGGGAAATAGGTTCAAACATGCTTTCATCGGATTTGTTATCGCCTTGTGCCAACTGTGTCAAAGTTAGCACAAAATTAGACTTATTCATATCATCGATTACGTCGTCATCATTCCCTTCTTTACTTGCTTCATCTTGGGATAACTTTTCATCCTTTTTCTGTGGTAAGCTGTTTTTGTAGTTTTTGTATTTCGATGATATACTGTTTATAGTTAGGTCTCTTCGGAAGGCTGTGTAAAAGAGGTACTTATTGGCCCCCATTGTGAGGTATTGGTTCAACTGCGCGCAAGTTCTGTGCTCCTGACACAGGATTAGTATTTTCGTGTTGTTTAAGCTGCCGTCCTTTTTCTTTTTAACTTCGTCCGGTATTTCTGTTACTAAGAGGTCGCTGAGGCATTTCCATTTCGGACATGGTTCTGGGTCAAATTCTGGAAAAAAGGTAAGGTCAATATTATTGGAAGCGTCAAGCGGTGTTCAAAGGCTGACCCTCACGTGCCAAAGTAACAACATAAAGTAAGTAGGTAATTTAAAAATGAATTTCAATGAAGAAACTATCCTATAAGGGCTGCCGGATTAGAGCTGTCTGAATTCAATGAGAAGACCCGTAATCGGTGAAACTACACAGAGCAAATGGAGGTCTATAGTCTCAGACTACACACCGTGAGCAAAACCCAAACACGTGAGCATAATTATATGTAAGTGTCTCACCATTCTTGTGATTAAAGACCCTCCCTTTAGCCAGCCGGAACAGCTGTTCCGCTGAGTCCAGCAATATCCAGCCCGAGTTAACTTGCGCGTATTCAGGAGTCCGGTACTTGCTGACGAGCGCGTAGAACGAAACCGCATCGTCGTGAATCAGGGAACTGCGGAGAAACGTAGTATTGCTCCATGACAATTTCAAATGCAAGTAGCATCGATAACAGCCGATAAATTTTAAATGGCACGTGGAGTAGCAATTGTAATACGCACAGTTTGAGACCATTCGACTGTGTACAAATCACAAATAGAACGTACTATAATCTACCTATAACAAATCGAAAATCGAAATGAATATCCTATCAGTATTGTTGTTAACAATAATAGTATTTACGAGTCATGCCGAAAAAAGCTCTCTAAGAATTGTGGAAGGGATAGATGCCGGGGCAGACGAGTTTCCCTACATCTTGAGAATGGAGATGGATATAACCACTTCAAAGCCGGGCGTCGCGGAAAAAACGATCTCACTTCCGGCCTGTACTGCGTCAGCCATCACAACCACATGGTCTCTCACCGCCGCACACTGCATAAAATTCTTTCTTACAAAGTTCCATCGCTCGAAAAAGAACAAAAAAATTGCGGGATATTTAAGACGCGGCTTAAGTAATACAAAACCGGAGCGCGACTGGCTTATACGCTCTTATCATGCTCATCCGAGCTTTAGCAAATATATGACGAAAAGGATTTTTCAGATGAATAACGATATTGGCTTGCTGCGGTCGGAACCAATGAAGCTGCCTTCGTTTGCGCGCATCAGCGCTGTGGACTACACTACCCTGACCGGTCACGAAGGCATCGTCGCTGGCTACGGTAAAACTCAACGGGTCATGAATTCTGAGCTGATGATCAATAACACCAAGCATTTGAAGCTCCCGTTGCAAGTTCTCGAGATAATGATAAAGGGATGCGATGCTGGGAGGAGTGTGAGACCGAGTGTGTGTTTGGCGCCGCGTTGCGGCACCTCGTCGTCATCGTGTAAGGGGGACTCTGGTGGACCACTGCTGCATCCGTCTGGCATCGTCGCCGTCTGCTCCGCGGGCCCGAGCGCTGACTGCTCCAAGAAAATAATGAGGCTCGACCGACCACGCACAAATAAGATAGGTGTCTACACGCCAATTAGTCCGTTTATAGACTGGATTGTACTTCAAATTGGTGCTCATTCCTTTTAGCAGCTAAAGGCAAGCAGCATAAGTTGACATGATATCGGTTCCCTCGCATAAGGGCACACGCGGGCCGGGGCCAAACTAATAATAGCGAAAAATAGGATGTAGAAGCGAGAGGGTTTAAATAGGTACCTTCTTACTTTTTAGAGTTTCGTACCCGAAGGGAGCCAATCGGGCGGGACCCTATTAAGTACTAAGTCTCCGCTGTCCATCTATCTGTAATAGCTAGAAAGTTCTCAGAATGTGTTTACTCACTGCTTCTCTCTGTGGTACCCTAGCGGTTAAACGATTGGACAGATTTTGATGATGTTTTCTGAGATAAGTAATAAAAGTTCCCAAGGAACCTGTTTTATTTTATCTGTTTAGTGGTTGGAAAGTTCCCACGGCACAGGGCACTTTATTAAAAGTGAGACGTTATAAACTCAAACGTTTACTGCACTGTAATACCTTGTCATGACGAGGTGGACCGTCACCCATATAAATGAATAGATTTTAATGTTATACTTCCTACCTTCCGCTGACCTACGGCGCTCAGACATGGTCTTTGACCGAACTTCAGAAGTCCAAACTCAAGGTTTGCCAGCGAGCAATGGAGCGCAGCATCCTAAATGTTTGTAGGACGGACCGCATAAGGAACACCACACTGCGCTCCATAACTGGCATCGCTGATGTGGGTGTGCAGACGGCTAAGCTAAAGTGGAACTGGTCCGGCCACGTAAGTCGCATGCACCCAGGGGCAGGCCTAAACGGAGATGGCGGGACGACATCGACAAGTTTTTGCCGGGGTGGCCGGAGGTGGTACAGACCAGGGTAGTGTAGACGAAAGAGGGGGAGGCCTGTGCCCAGCAGTGGCACTTTAATGGCAAAAAAAAACTTGAGAGGTGGACAGTGGGAAAAAAATTACCCACTGTCCAGTCCACCCAGGTGGACATAGGAGGTGGACCGTGGGCAATAACTGACATTATGTTCTGGTGGAACAAACATATACATTTACATAATTCATACAGGTCAACCACATAACCCTCTTTTTGGCTTCGCTGGTAATCAGGTAAAATTACGTTTTCACATCAATGTCAACATAACATATTCCCAGATTCTAAAAGATATATTTATTTATACCACTAGTAGTTAGAGGTAAATTTAAAATTATGCGTGCATGTCAATAAAAATCGATACATCAAGTAGGTAGTTTTTATTTGAAGCAAAATATATGTAAGTAGGGAACCCTACGGTATTCGTGCGTGGTCGTTTGTAGCTCAGTATCTTCCGGAGTGATGGGCCGCTGCGGCGCCCGCTACGATGCCTGGCGGATGCAACAGCGGCCCCCAGAGTGCCCCGGGCAGCAGAGCGAGGTGCCGCAAACTGGCGCAAAACACACACTCGGCTTCACCAAAAAGTTCGATTCACTATCGCGTTTCTGTATCATTATCTTGAGAACTTGCAGTAGGCAGAAATTTACTGGGTGAAGTTTATCATCAGCTCAGAATTCTCAATTTGATGAGTGATTCCGCAGCCAGTAATGTTGCTCTCCTGAGCGGCCGGGTCGTGTATACTTCGCGTCATCTAAAAAGAACGCTGGAAGCGCTGAGCGGTGGTAGGCGATTTACGCCAGTGTGCCCATGCACGTAAGAACGCTATTGCCATGCATAACACCACAGCCTTTTACGCGAATCACGCCAGCAGTGTACTCATGCATATAAGGACGCTATTGCCATGCACCGCTCCTTCGCCTTCAACGTTCTTTTTACGTGACGCGAGGTATAGTACAGTAGGTACACAGCGTTAAGGCGAGGTATGAATAATTACAAACCAATGTCAACGAAGATTGCGGAAGTGAGAAGCGAATATAACTCGGGAATAGGAACAAGTGGGATGGCAATTGTGCGCTCGCACCTAATCTGAATCAACGTAAGCGCCAAAACGAAAAAAAAACACCATAAAAAATAAGCTATTTACATTTCAATCTTCAAATCGCTAATAACAACAATTCCCCACATATTAAAAATAATAGAAAGATCTTATTTACTACTTAACCAGAAATTGATTACGATTTGCCGAGTATTTCCTGAAATACACATGAAAAAACACCCCTAATTTATTCATGAGGCGCCTTAATACGCGCGAATGAAGGTAGATGTATTGGCTCCGACCGCAGCATGCCAACCCTTGTTATCCAATACCTCTCTGGAAATAACTGTATCTTGGATGAGGAACATAAGAGGTTATAAGCCAGCCGCGCTCCGATGCTTCATTGTTACTCAGGCCAATTCTTAAGTATCCTGCAATTTTGGGGGGTTGTTGATGTTTACCCCAAGCTTAATCATTGAAGGGCCTTTTGCGCAGTACAAGGTGGTCAGTGACCATGTGGTAGTAATGGTTGATGCAGTATACATACACCAGCTTTCGGTGATAATAAGATCCGGCGCGCCTGGCCGCGGGGTAACCACATCTAACCCCATTCTCAAGTTGTAGGGAAACTGGTTTGGTTCGGCATCTCTTCCTCCGACCACTCTTGAAAAACTTTTTTGGCATCAGTCGTAAACATTGATATTGTTAACAATAATATTGACAGGATAATCATAGCGATGGATCTTATATTGATACAAATTAGACCGAGTATATTCTCAACACACACATATTTGGGTCGTGATTTTGTCCGCACAGACTTCAGCCTTTCAGAAACCCGTGCACTCCCATAATGCCATTATAATTTATATTGTTGCGTTATCGGCGTGTATTTGAAATTGCAAATTGAGTATTCTTCATGGGGGAATGTTATATTGCAGTATTGCGAAATAAGGTAAATATTGGTCGGTAACAAAGGATCGATAATACGATAAGAAATTGAAAAAGAAGCAATTGACTAGCTGCAGACATTTTACCGATATTGCAGGTGCGTATTTTGAAATAAAATGCCGTGCCGTTAGTATTATATCCGTATTAACTACGAATACAGGGTGGAAAAAAAGGTAAATCTAGTAAAATAACAGTGTTAATTATTAGAATTTTGGCTAGTTACGTTCCCGGGTGAGTTAAGCAAATTTTAGAATATACTTGATTGCAGTTTCATTTCTTTAAAAAAAATCTCTACATGTGTATAATGTAATGAAATGACGCATTTCTTTAAAAAAATGTTTAGTGTGAGAAAGTTTCATTTCGTTTTGTTGATACTAGCTATCCTAATTTTCCCTCCAGGGCTCATAGATTTTTTCCAGCCTGTAATAATTGGCCGCGAAGAACACACCGTCTTCGAAACCCCGCAGAATGGTTCAACTCAAGCGCCATCAAAATATTCCGCGGCGAAATATCACGGTCACAAATACCCATATGATCAAAGAGTTTTATTTTATTGATCTGAGCATATGATAGCCGGCTTTCGAAAGGAGTTGTCACATATCCCACCTCCATCCATCCAACCTCACCACTGATCGGTCCACTGACCCAACGGAATTGGAGCGTGGTCTTTTGTAGTTCATTATCTTCCTGTTGCAGTCGGAGTGATGGGCCGCTGTGGCCACCGCTCGATGCCTGACGGATGCAACAGCGGCCCCCCATAGTGCCCCGGGCAGACGGAGACATAAGTGCCGTAAACTGGCGCTCAACACACACGGTGCCGCAATGTGGCGCTAAACAAACCCCCGGAGTCACCAAAAAAGTCCAGCAACTTACTATCGCATTTCTATATCATTCATTATCTTGAGAGCTTGCAGTAGCAATTTCAATTTCAGTTTCTCAGAATTCACAATTTGATGTGTGATTCCGTAGCCAGCGATGTTACCCTCGTGACCGGCCAGGGTCGTGTGGTCGATGCATTGGCCCAATATAGTTTATCATAGCACCCTCAACTCTTACTTCAATATCACTCTGGAAATTACTGTATCTTGGATGAGGAACATAAGAGGCTATAAGCCAGCCGCGCTCCGAGACATCATTGTTACTCAGGCCACTTCTTAAGTATCCTGCAGTTTTGGGGGGTTGATGCTGTTTACCCCTAGCTTAATTATTGAAGGGCCTTTTGCGCAGTGCGAGGTGGTCAGTGACCATGTGGTAGTAATGGTTCATGCAGTATGCACCAGCTTTCGGAGATAATAAGTTCCGGCGCGCCTGGCCGCGGGGTAACCACGTCTATCTCCATTCTCAAGATGTAGGGAAACTCAATTGACTCGGCATCTTTTCTTCCGACCACTCTTAAATAACTTCTTTTAGCATCAGTCGTAAATACTGTTATTGTTAACAATAGTACGACAGGATAATCATAGCGATGGATTTTGTATGTTTATACAAATTAGACCGAGAATATTCTCATCACACACTTATTTGTGTCGTGTTTTGTCCGCACAGACTTCAGCTTTTAAGAAACCTGTGTACTTCCATAATGCCAATATAATTAATATTGGTGCGTTATCGACGTGCATTTGAAATTTAAAATAATGTATCTAGGGAGGATGTGATATTAATATTATACTTATTACGAGATAAAATAAGTATTGGTTTGGTAACATAGGTAAGGGTCTGGTTACTAGAGTGTACAGATTCTAGAATAAGAAATTGAAAAAGCAAATAACTAACTGCATAGACATTTTACCGGTGTTACAGATGTGTATTGTTAAATAAAATAGCTTATTCTTGTGCTGTTAGTACTATAAGTATGCGTATTAAATACCTACTTAAATAGCGATATCGAGTGTTATTTTTTAAAATTGTAGGAAGAAGAAGTAAATATAACTCACATGACCATGCCCCTGAGAATCTTTAGGTCCTGGATGTACTCCTTTGTGCGAGTGCTGAGCTGGTGCCACACGCAGTCTAACTGCGACTGAAGGATCTTGTGGAACTTTTTCGTTAAGCAGTTCTCTGTTGTTATCTCCTGTGATGGATAAACATTTTATGTAGATTGTGATCTTCTCTCCTATTCTCTAACTCCAGGCTCGATCCCGAGTTCCCGATACCTTTAAATATTCACCTTCATGCCTTTATACGGATACTCACCTATCACAATCACTGGAAATGACAGCTTTAGTCAAATAATCGTGCTCTGGCTGGTGAATAAATATTTAACTAAAATGCCAAATAAATCGGGATTGATGCAGGAGATACCTACAGAACAGAAAGGCTGACTGAACCCACGTTGTCGTCAATCTCTGTATCATCTGGAAACATTATCAGGAAGTAAAAGGTCCAAACCTGCAGATCCAAGCTCCTGTTGATGGTCTTAAGCTGCTTGACAGTGTAGTTCATTATATCCAACAGACATGCCTGTATGTGTGTCATGTTGCCTGTCAGCGGTACATGCAACTCTTCGACTGAGGCCTGACGGGCTTTTAGAGTCTTTATTATTGTGCCATGGAATCTGGAACAAACACATAATCATTTCTAATTGGTACTATAATACTAACACACTAGGATAGTCAATAGATTGCGAATTTCGGTACTTTGGATAAATCGATGTTGTCTAAATGCCGAGTTTTGTATTGTTTAGACAACATCGATTTGTCCAAAGTATTTCGTCAATTTCCTATTGTTCTTCAAGATTGAGGGGAAACAGCATTTTACACCCTGGACACGGAAAAATACATTAACACTTCAATTTACCAATTCAATTTGGTTTCAATAACACACCAACGTATTTACATTAAAGTTTGCTTTCCTATTAATGAATGGCGGGTTTGATCCTATGGCATTTGTTATTTAGATGACATTATCATTTAGATGACATTATTATATAGTGGTTCATTTGTAGCGCATGTTTATTTTTTGAAGCGCAATCGAATAGAGTGTTTATTTAGCGAAGCTTGCTATGCTACTAAGCCCGACCCGAGTTAAATGGAGTATTGAACAACTGGCCAAACGTGGGCACAGTTGTGCTTCTGCCACCCCGTATGGGAAAAGGCGTGACGCTATGGTATGTTATGTTATGTAATTCGAGCGGCGGATACTCCTTGGCCAGCTTTGGCTCTGGCTGGCTGAGCTGAAGCTGAGCTTACCTGCCAATACATTTATGAAAATATCATGTACACCAGAAAAAACATAGGTTTATTTAAGACTTTAGGTCATAATCATAGTGTTATATTATGTTTGAAGTATATTTATTTAGTCATTTATTGTGCACTGACTTCCCTCGCTGTATCTGTTTTTTCCTGTAATGACTAGGTTTGCTGGAAGAAATCTCTTTTTAGAGATAAGCTCGCCTTTGGACATACCTTTTTGTAAATGTTACGTGTATTTTATGTTCTGTGCAATAAAGTATAAATGAAATGAAAATCAAATATTAGCCACAGACTGTATTAGCACTATAAATGGAAATAAGATTGCTATGCCCGCGTTCAGACTCAGTAAGGTTGCCGATTTTTTTATGGGAGTGTGTGTTAGTTTTTATCATAAAATACCTAATAAAGCAACGAACCTACCAGAGAGGAGGTTAAAAAAATAGTCAAGAATGGCCTAAGAAGTCTTATTACAGTGTAATAGTAAATTGTACAACAAGTGCATAAAACGCACCATTTTACCCGTGCGAGAGGTAAAATGGGTTTTATATACGAGTTATACACTCTGCTTTTCACTTCGATTGTGAGGAAATCAAACAGCAATATTGTAAAAACAGTTGCAAAATGCGACGCAAACTAAGAAAAAATAAGGATGTATGTCCCGCCAAATTTTTTTTTTATATGTGGCAGTGGCACAAACTGCGTGGTCTTTACCATCTCAGCGCACAGAAATCCAAAGAGGGGCGATGGACTGAGTCAGTATGTCTCTCTTTGTTGTGTTTAGTATTGTTAACGCCCTTGCATATTTTAAAAGAGGTACGTACGGGGGAGTTCTTTGCCCGTCTTTGCTCCATGCCTAACGGGCGGTAGTATACACCAAAGATTAGTATTAGACAGACATTCAACAACGATTTTAATATTGTTGCTAATATTGTTCTGTGAGACAAGCTATATTGTGGCCGCTGCGAGAATGCGATCCTGACACATATATATGTCCCTGTCTGTACCGCGCTACTTTTCACTCTATCTCTCTCACTCCCACAAGATAGAGTGAAGTGAAGATGAGATACAGTAAAAAGTAGCGCAGGACAGACAGGGACATATACACGTGTCAGGATCACATTCTCTCAGCGGCCAGAGTGTAGCATTAGGTGTGCAAATTAAAGTAAGACGGTTTTATTTAAGATTTTTTATTTTCAAGTCTAGACCGGGCCTACCTAGCCAGCAGACCACAACTCTGTCTAGCTCTGTCACATGCCGCCGCTCGGATTAACTTTTTATTAATAAGGAAGATAGATAATTATAAAAACCGCTTGGATTAACTTTTTATTAATAAGGAAGATAGATAATTATAAAAACTTACCTTGGCCATAGAAATAGTTCCGTAATAAAGAGAGCCCGCATCACCTTCTCTACTTGATGGTAGCCAAATGTGAATGATATTGGTGAATGGGAGAATGCTTTGATAAATCCTGTCTGAAAGGAAAGTTAATTTAATAGAAGAATTAAGAGATCCCCAACTTATCTGTGTAATTAAACTCGCAATTAGGTAAATTATTGAAGCTGATAGTTTATGTACAAAAAAGTAATTCATTCTTTCTGTAGTACAGGAGAAATAAAAGCTTCCGTACAAACCTTATTTTTCTGCCTATACAGCCTCAGAGCGAATGCCTCCTGGCATGATTCCAGTATAGTGTGAGCCCTCAACACTATGATTCCAGTAACATGTGATATAGGAACTCTTTCCTTTAGCAGATCAACTACTAATATGCGGGTGCTAACCAAATGGATTCCTCCTTCCAAATAGGCCTTTTCTCTGAAACAGATTCAATTAGATGATATGAATTAAACATACACTACATACAATACTAATAATTGATCAATATGTTGTTAACCCTTTCACTCGCAGAAGCACACCGCTTGAACAACCGAACAAAGGCGAACTATTGTTATATAAGATGTGTTGGTGAACCAGTTAAAAGGGGTTTGAGTAAACTTCTAACAGAGAGAAATAAAAACACTTTGGGATTCAAATCTTGGGTTATTCTCTGCCAGTCTCAGTGAACCCTACCTTTGGCCAGTCTCAGTGGGACCCTACCTTTTTGGCCAGTCTCAGTGGGACCCTACCTATGGCCAGTCTCAGTGGGACCCTACCTTTGGCCATTCTCAGTGGGACCCTACCTTTCAGTCCCCAAAGTAGGTGTTGGCGAGAGATTGAACTGCTCCATGAAGTGTTTCTCTTCATGGTCGCCACTGTTGATCACCAGCACTAAGTTACCCGGGTCCTTGTAGACCCAGAGGAGGTTTGATATGATGTTGTTGTAGTTAAGACCCCTGGAAATGAAAATAAAAATTAATGGAGATGTTGCATCATCATCTTTTTAGGGTACCGTACCCGAAGGGTGCCAAACGGGACCCTATTACTGAGACTTCGCTGTCCGTCTGTCCGTCCGTCCGTCCGTCCGTCCTTCCGTCCGTCCGTCCGTCCGTCCGTCCTGTCTGTCACCGGGTCCGTCTGCACGAACCGTAATAGCTAGAAAGCTGAAATTTTCACAGAATGTGTATATCTGTTGCCGCACCAACCAAAAATACTGAAATACGAGAGATATTGCAAATTAAAGGGGGCCCCGATACAAGAGACGTGTTTAGATACACTTACGCATTTCAAAATGGAGATCTTGACTGAAACTGTTTATTTATTGTCATAGCAACCATGTCATAGACACATATACTACACATTTAAATATGATAGCATATTTCGCGTCAACCCACATGGTTGTGGTAGGTATGATGTAGACTCTCAATCCGGAGGTCGTCGGTTCAAATCTCGTGAAGGCATAAACTTTTTAAATTTTCTTTTTGTTTATTTTTTATTGTTTTGAGTGCTTTTGATTTGTTGTACGATGGTACGGTACCCTTCGTGTGCGATACCGACCCGCACTTAACCGATTATTTTTTTGTTCAACAACATCATCATCATCCTCAGCCCACATTGACCCACTGCTGGGCATAGGCCTCTTCTATATAGCGCCAATTGAGATGTTTACAAAAAGCTAAATTTATTCTAAAAGTAGGTACTGTTTGATATAGGTTTCAGATTCAATAAATCATACAGTCAGTGTCGATAAGGGGGTAGAATCCCCTACTTCTACACTCCAACCAAACATACTAGTGATCATCCATTCCAATTCTTAGCAATCAGTGGAGTTCAACTTAATGTGGGCTTTATTATAAGTTTTACAACAAAATTCCGTCTATTTGTTTATTTGTTTGTTTGTTTATTTGGGAACTGAGCCCACAGCACAATATAAAAAATGTACAGCACAAAAAATAACTTATGCCTAGGCCAATTAGGGGCTCTTATTATGCTTACATTACATTTTAACATTTTGCAAATACCGTTCATACATTTTAATAAAAGTTTTAAGAGATATTAATCTAGAAGTTAAGAGGGAGGGGAGGTGTGAAGTGTGTGTGAGGGTGTGTGTGCGTGAGCATGTGTGGATGTGTGTGTTGTAGTAATAATAGAGAGAAAATGAATTCTTTTTGACCAAAAAAAAAAAAAAATGTTTCATTGATTTAGTGGTGGTGCAAAGATCAACTTCATATTCTTTTGAAAAAGGCCTGGAGAGTGATGGAATATGTCTAGACCAGAAAACTTTTGATTGTATGTGCGAGGTAAGCGGCGGCTGATAGAATTGGCAGCGTAGTTTGTACGGGATAGCGGCACATTGAAAAGTCTGGTGTGGCGGGTACGTGTCGACGGTGCTTCCAGTCTGATCAGAGCCTCAACCAGATCCGGACAGTCAACTACACCATGGCAAACGTTATATAGCAGCCTCATATCCATCATGCATCGGCGGGACTCAAGGCTCAGGACGTTGTGATGTCGGCATTCTGCCGCGTAGTCATCGGCATGATATCCGTCACGGAAGCTGAGATGGCGCAGAAACTTTATCTGGAGACGCTCAACCATGTTTACGTAAATCTCGTATTGAGGATTCCATACCGTGCAGCAGTATTCAAGAATGCTTCTAACATACGCACAGTACAGTATATCTATTAGGAGTATAATGTAGAAAAGAGAATAAGAAACTTTCGATAATACATACTTCGCCATAATAAGCAGGGAATCTTTCTCAAAAACATCTATGAAGATCTGCTTTTCAAATTCAAGCATTGGAAACTTTACATCTTCAAGATTTCGCGGGCTTCCATCATTATCTTCGGTAACATCCATTACTTATTTGTGCTACGCCTATGAGAGATAGGGTTACCTACGAAACACTTTTGCTTTAGGCTACAAAACAAAATCAAACAAAGTTTAGTTTATTGGTTAGGTTAGGAAATGGAAAATCAAAATATACAACTGTCATGTCAACGAATGACAATGACAGATATACAGGGTTCCGTAGATAAATGTCCAATGTCATTTGCTACCCACGTACCTAGCCATAATTTTGTGGACTTGGCCCCATAGATCCCGAAAACAATTATGATTTGTAGATTTTTGAAAAATGGCCGAAACTAATCGTTTCAACTGGAATAAATGAAAATCTTTTGGGTAGAACTGCCAAAGTATGATAGTGTTTCAATCCTTACTATCCTAATATTTTAGTTTAATTGTTATTTTGTGCAGATAACCCATAGAAAAATAATTATCTGCCACCAAAGTCACAAAAAGGGTTCACGAAAAATAACAATCTCAACTTGTTTCATAGGTAATTGAAATAGTGTGTGTTAAAGAAATAAGTTAATTTTAATTTCAATTAAATTTAATTTAATAACCAAAAACTAAAAATGATCAAGACCTGCCAATTCTCATAAAATATCCCCAATTTGCGCCCTTTCGTATGGTACCACATATGTTAGTAATCTTTTATTTACTTCAGAAATTCACTGATTTCGTAAAACCGGGCCCACATTATGCAAAGTAGATTTTCATCATCATTCGATTGTATGGATTTCACATTATTGTGGACAATGCGGGGAGAAGGTAAACACATGTTGTATCGCTCGTATAGTGTATGAGTCTATCATCTGTCTCTGTCTTACATAAAACTGAAATTACATTATGAAATGGACCAACAAAAGTTACTAAAATGAAAACAAAAACAAAAAGTAAACTTTAGAAAAAACCGACTTCCACAAACCCTATTTGATTCGATTGAGTTTAATACAAACTGTAACCCCTTATCCCCCCCCTTGGAAATTAATTTTGTCAAATCCCATATCAGTGCTACCCCACGCTACTAAGGAACCTCTGTACAAAGTTTCATGGCTCTAGGTCCACCGGTTTAGGCTATGTGTACAAGCACATCATAGACGACGGCGGGGCAGCGGGCGGCGGGAGGCGCGGTCGCGCGCCGCTCAGCAGCAACTCAACTCATCACTTAGAACGAAAGCATTGTCGCGATCGCATCTGATAGCTTTGACTTGTATACATACTCACCTTTTGACCTATTATAACAACTTAAACTACAGTCCACTCTTCTCTTATTTACCTGGCCTATCTACTATGCGTTGCCTGAAAATATTAAGGGGGGCACCCCATACATGGAACAGACACCAAATCTTTAAAGAGACAAACCCTACCAAAGTGGAAAAAATTGTGTAACCCCCTTCTAACTTTTAAAGTAAGAGAGTGAAAAAATATATTATATGCAATTTTTTTTTCAACATAGATGTTTCATTCATTTCTTAACAACCGCAAAGATATCTTTGTCATGGTTGTCACTATGAAAAACTTACTACCCGTTCGCTATTAGTTTGCCGGTGCGTGGAATGCGATTGCCCTCCCCCAACCGCCAACCGCACCCCTGAGTCGCCCTATCCGCACACCGTTAGCAACGTCATCGCTGACGCGTCGCAGTACTCGCAGTCGGGAGGCGTGATATTTTTATTTATTTATGTGTATTATTGTGTATTTATTGAAATAAAAAACAAAGATTTTGAAATAATGGTTTATTTATAGCAAAGTTTGTACAATAAATTGGAAAAAATCTATGACCCCTGATTCTAATTAGAATTTGGAATATACACTCGTAGGTAAGCCTAACTGGACTAAACTATTTTTATTGTTGTAGATTATTTAATATCGATCGAATGTGTTAAATGTTGCCTAATAAAATGTTTTGTAAATGTGTAATATTTCTGCTAACCCTACCTCTGAGTGACGTCACATCGTCACCGGCAAACTTATAGCGAACGTGTAGTAGCATCGATTTAGTATACCCAAGATACACCATCTCCTACAAATCTAAGTCTCAAATGTGTCCCATCGCTAAGTTACATGTGTGTGCGTTTACTAAGGCAAATCTAAAACGCATAATGTACTTAAGAACATTTCAATTTTCCTTATATGCAACCTTATATCCATAGAATTAAGGTGGGATTTCGATTGCGCGCGATGGGCTGTTATGACATTACAAAATTAGACCATCGCGCAAGTCGTAAAATTTTATTGCTGTCAGCCGTAGGTAAGATTATTTTAAACTATACTATTCCTTAAATCAATGACTATTAAGTAGAATTCAGTTTACGCAGCGTGACAATCATAACAAATGTTTACTTTGGAACAGAGGAATAATGGAGTGGTCTTGAAACTGTACTCAGTACAGTACTAACTCGGTTCATTAAAATAATAAAACAGGTTGAGGTGGTTAAAATTAACTTATTTTTAAAAGCTTTTATTTAACTTGTACTGTATGTATATATGTGGGTGGGTGTGTATCATGGTTCGCGTCAAAAATGTCGGCTTGAATTTGACCCACTTCCCGTTATCCGATTGAGCTGAAATTTTGCATACGTATGTAAGTTGGATGACAATGCAATTTTTTTTTGACTTGGAGCTGATCTGATGATGGAGACGGAAGACGACCATAGGAACTCTGTCATAATACATCACAAGCCCGTTGAATTTGGGCCCGTTACATTCGTCTTGACAAAAACTTTGGCCTTAAAATATTTTTTATGACATGGAGCTGATCTGATGCTGAAGCCGGAAGGTGGACAGGGGAACTCTGTGATAAAATGACGCAACCCCATCATATTTGGGCTAGTTCGATTTGTTTTGACGAATACTATGGTCCTACAATATTTTTGATGCTGATCTGATGCTGAATACGGAAGGTGGAAATATTTTTTTACTTTTAATTTATTATTTTATTTATTTGGAAAGCAAACAAAAAAAAAGTGGATAGACACAAATACAGACTAAGGACATTCATTTATTTCCTTGATAGGTATTAACATGTGTACGTGTGTTGTGTACTCACTAGATCACAATACTTTATGTAAAAACTTACTGCAATACATGGTATGACCCCTTTCTTAACTTTCCGAAAGCCTTTCTTCGTATAATACATGTCATTTTCTGAGAAGTGATAAGAGCAAACCACACTAGAATCATTTGGCTTAAAAAAATCTTCACTCCTCTCATTAGCTATAATTTTTCGCCATTTTTCCCTTTCAATTTCATTTTTAGGAAATCTGGAATAATAAATAAAAACATATTTAACTATAATAAAAAACACCAATCACCATTCGAATAAATTTTGTCCTTCTCTGGACCGGCTATAGTTATTTAATATTAATTCCATATTATTGAAATACCGCAGAAAGAAAAAAAAACAATAAGCGACTCTATTCATTTAGTATTTGACTTTGTTCCACTTCATACTGCGTCGTTGGGTCAAATGAAGAGACGTTGAAATAAATTTAAAACAATTATGTTTTTAATGATTTTGAAGGCGTATTTTGCCACAAATTCACTTCATTATAAAAATATTATCTAGTACTTACCGAAAATACGATATGCCATCCTTTTTCAACGTGGTTAAGGTATTATTTTTGCACTTTTTCACGGAGCACTTTGGCATGTTCACCCGACAACGAAGCGCGCGTTACTGAGAGCGCAACTGTGCTTAGAAGTAATTTAAGCACAGTTTTATCGAGACACCTTTCAAGCGTTGACGTTGTATCTTGGGTATACTAAATCGATGTGTAGTAGTTACAACACAAACTTCCAGTCTTATAATGAACCATTCATGGGCGAGTCCGACTCGTACTTGGCCACTTTTTTGGCACTGCAGTTTGAGTTCGTGTAGGTAGTTTCCGTTGTTTCATACGGTCTGTTGGGTTGGGTGGGTCAGCCACCGGGTGGTATTGGTAATATTGGTATGTATCGTATCGGATCGTGTGTAGTAAGTAGTGTAGTAGCTGGTTTTTGCTGCTGGCAACATATCATAGCATTTTTAGCTTTTTCTATTGGTGTTCTTGTTCTTGTATCCGGTCGCCATTTTACTTTCAATTTCCAAATTGATTGAAGTGTGAAGTGAGAGACTGCGTCGCAAGTTTAGCAATCCTAGTTTGTGAGCTTTTATAAAGTGTTAGTGGAAGGACGAACAGATTTCAACCTCTAAAAGTTGATAACATAGTAAGTTTTTGTAATTATAATGTATTTTGTAGGTAATGTGCTTTTTCCGAGGCTTCCGTGCTGACGGGATCTTTTCCTTCCAGTTATGCAAATGCATGCCATGAATAACTTCGGTCGTGGCTTCGGTGGTCCGCCTCAGCCCCAGAGGCAGGGTGGTCGACGTGGGAGCCGAGGAGGCGGCGGCATCTTCAGAGGAAACCAGAACAATCGATTCCCCACCCAGACGCAGGGTCAACGGTCTAATAATGGGGTCAGTAACTGTACATTTCTCAACGACGATCTTCGATTTGAAGATAAATGCCACGAAAGCAAAATGTTGGTGGTGGTCCGGTCCAGTAATGAATTCAAAATCGTTAGGAATTCTGAAGAGTTTAGCTCGGTATTCAATGGCCGCCATCTTGACGGCATTACTTGGTTGGAGGCTGGTATTTATAGAGAATGTAAAACTGAATATAACCTAGGTACCTAGCAACTTGACTCACCAACCCTGTGTAATGTGTCTTTCACAACAGTATTATTCATCCTGTGAAAGTGCCTAACACTTGAATTTTATTTCTCCTAAAGTGTATAAATCATCACTTTCACACAACGGCACATTTTGTAACAAGTTTTGTGAATCATTCTCTATAATCGTCATCTGTGTGAAACAAAAATCCGATAACAAACAAAAGTAAATTTCTATTTTTGAGACTTATTTCCACAAGTCAGGCACAGAGATCTAAAGCTTACAATAATTCAATTGCCTTACTAAACTAAATGCCTCTTTCAGTACCAACAACAAAACAACCAACAACAGAACCAGAACAGGCCGCAACAACAGAACCAAAATCAACAACAGCAAAACCAGACTCCGAAACCCCAACAACAGCCTGCAGCCCAGCAGCCGGCTCAGGCATCTACACCAAAGCCAGTTACACCGCAGGCCAAGCCACAGCCGGCACAGGCAGCAACTCCCAAACCAGCACCCCAGCAGCAAGCCAAGCCAGCGGTGCAGGCACAGCCGCCAGCGAAACCAGCCGTGCAGCAGAAGCCAGTAGCACCAGCTACACCCAAGCCGGCTCCGCAGCAGCAGAAACCGGCTCAACAGCAGGCTGCTGCTGCTCCGCCTCTGATGAGTTTAGCAAAGACCCAAGGAGATAGCCAGAATCAACAACAGACTCAACAGGTTTGTATTTTCATATAGTTATTACGAACAAACCTTTCTCACAATACTGAGTCACCCTAGTGGTCTAGTTAGCTGGAATGGAATCCAGCGAAATCTAAAATTGATCCAGTCCAAATGTGATTTACTCACATAACAGTCTATTGTTCTCCATTGTAAGTTTGTTCGGCCTTATGAGAGAATACTGAAGTTTACGAACTTTTCTTTCTCCTCAACTTGTAATTTCAAACACAAATTAACACCGTTATATTTCACAGAATGTCAACGGCAACGTGGGTGGCTGGCAAGGCAATAAGCAAGGGGCTGCTCCCAACCAACAGAGTCCTGCAGCAGCCAATAAGTCTTTTGGTGGCCCCAACCAGAACCAAGGGGGTCAAGCCAACCAACCCAACAAGCCATTTGGGGGCCCCAATCAAAACCAACAAAACCAAGGGGGTCAAGCCAACCAACCCAACAAGCCATTTGGGGGCCCCAATCAAAACCAACAAAACCAAGGGGGTCAAGCCAACCAACCCAACAAGCCATTTGGAGGCCCCAACCAAAACCAAGGAGGTCAAGTCAACCAAGCAAACAAGCCATTTGGAGGACCCAACCAAGGGAACAAGCCATATGCTGGACCCAACCAAGGAGGCCTAGGGAACAAATCGTTTGGTGGTCCGAACCAGGGCGGACCGCGCAACCAAGGCGGGCCGCGCAACCAGGGCGCCGGCAACAAGACGTTTGGAGGCTTCGGTGGACCGCGGGGAGAGCCGGGGCAGCGTGAGGTAAGACATGTTTTAAAATTGCAACAAATTGTAAAAGATGATGGCAAACATCACCAGGAAACCTGGTACTTGTTGTATCTCCATCGGCGCAACTGCTTCTGCGGCCACATATGTCTGCTACATTCACATAAACATTTACATTACAAAAGATGCACATACATTGCTTCTGGTCCCACACTAGGATACCCTGTGTCGTGGGAACCAGGAACAGCAGCATCGGGATTTTATTGATTTTGTTTTACTTGATGATATGGCACTGCATCTACACATACCTTAAGATGACATTGTTTTTACGTATTTAGTCTAATGCATGGTTATTATTATTTTATTAATTTCATGATTTTTGATTTTGACAGGGTGTTTTATGATTATGATATGATTTATTTTTATACAAGACTGACATGTAATGTACAATTACCAATAAATTATCTTATCTTATCGTAAACATCCAAGACCTGCCCCTCTAGACAAAGTTAAACGCTACCGCTAGCGAAACGAAACAATAACTTTTTATGTATGCCATTTGACATAATGGCTTCGCTAAGGTGACGTCACGTAGCGATTCCAAATGTCAAATCGCATACATAAAAAGTCATCGTTTCGTTTCGCTATCCTTAGCGTTTAACATTGTCTACAGGCACTGGGGTTTTTTCCGGCCGGGAATCGAACCCTGGATATCTGCGCATGTTAGGCAGAGCCACAACCGCTGCTCCTCAGGGGTCGTCTACTTTATGACATCTATTTAGTTTAACAACCCACTTGTCCACAGGAACAAATGCTAGCCCACAAGCTGAAGGACCTCTCCGGGCCTCTCATGGACCTGCCTCCGCTCGACAACTCGGAAGTGAAGTTCAACGGACGCGCGCGCCTCTATATCGGCAACCTGAGCAATGACGTCACCGAGGAACAGATCCTCAGCATGTTCGGCCAGTATGGAGAGACGGCGGAGATGTTCCTGAACAAGGAGAAGAACTTTGGCTTTATTAAAATGGTAAGTTGAATAAAGTCTATAGCTAATTGATTAGCGAGATTCATTGATCAGCTTGAGCAAATTAGATACAAGAGATAGATCAGCTGACATTCAATTTTAACTTCCTACTTAAATAGTTTATGACAATCTGTCTTTAGCCAGACAATTTTTGCCAGTGCCATTAAGACACAACATGTGTTTAATTTACGGGTTTTAGACATTGATAACTATCTGAAATTAGAAAAGACAATAATCTTCTCTTCAGAAGTTTCAGGAAAGGCTACCTCCTATTCTGTTTATGCAGTAGTAATTAAGCATTAGTTTTGTCCATAATCCGTCAGTCAGTACTGAGTGGAATAGTTAATGAGTTCCGTCGTGTGTGCGTTGCGCAGGACTACCGAGTTAACGCGGAGAAGGCTCGCAGCGAGCTCGACGGACAGAACCGCAGCGGCCGCACCCTGCGCGTGCGGTTCGCGCCGCACAACAGCGCCGTGCGCGTCAGGTGAGCCCCCGGCACCATCCTAGTACCTGCCTACCCGATTCAATGATGAAACTAATCTAAAATGGCATAGGGTTTGTCGATCCATCAAAAAATTGCATAAATTTTGTGCCGAGCGATCAGCTGATTTGTATGGAGAAGTGACAAATAAAGTTGCTCCGATCAAAGCGGTTTCATAGTGAAAGATGTTCAGAATAATGTCCCTAACAACCCCCTGTAATATGACTATGGGGCGCCACGTGAGTGTCTGTCTGTTTGCCCAGGAACCTGCCGGCATTCGTCTCGAACGAGCTGCTGTATGCGGCGTTCGAGATCTTCGGCAAGATCGAGCGCGCGTTCGTGCGTGTCGACGAGCGCGGCAAGTCGCTGGGCGAGGGCGTGGTGGAGTATGCTCGCAAGCCGAGCGCGCTCGCCGCCATCCGCAACTGCACCGACAAGTGCTACTTCCTCACCTCGTGAGTCGCGCCCTCTTGCTCTCCTTCCCCAGGGGGTAGATGTGCCTGCACCGGGCCCACGAGAGCCTGCACTTGAGTTCTCCGGCACTGGCTGGAGTAGAAGGCCTGGGTGGCGAGTCACGGCAACCGCACCGCAGCACATCACCCTCGGGGACTTTTAGTATGTTCAACTGGTTTCCAAAATTACACGAATTACAAATTCGGTTTGATTGTCGCTTTTTCAGCAAATTTTCCAATATTACTCATAATTAAAATTTTCTGTTTGAAAATCTGTTGCCACCGCGCAAGAGCTGTCGGATCATTCAGTGCTGTAGTTAGTAGCCCCCAGTGTATGCACTCTGTACAACCCCTGTATCGTGTTGTGTGTGCACAGGGCGCTCCGGCCGGTGATCGTGGAGCACCATGAGGAACCGGACGAGTCGGACGGCTGCCCCGAGAAGAACCTGCCCCGCAAGCACCCAGAGTTCCTGCGCTCCAGAGAGGTGGGTACAAAACACCTCGAAACTGTCATTTTTGTGTGGGAAGTTTGTATAAACTAAGGAACTGGGACGTGTTTCCAATAAAGCCTGTATTTATTTAGCGTTTGGTTGCTGTCGTATACGTCACAATACGGTATTGGACAACATTAAAAATATTCAACAAAATGTGGTAATCCTATCAGATAGTAGCGTAGAAATAAATCAATCAATCAATCCATTTTTGCGGATTTCTGGAATTAAAATGTATAAACTATCGAAATATAATCTGTGACGAAAACGCTCATCTGACGTTTATCTCTATGGTGACGTCACACGCTCGTCTCTGACATCTTGCTTGACTGAATCATAATGATGGCGGGCATTGTGATTCAGTCAAGCAAGATGTCAGAGACGAGTCATGTGACCGGCACCGTTAGAAATACAGCCTTTTTGGCGCGGTTTTTTCAAATTCAACCAATTAACTACAGAAGATATTCCGGAAATATTCATGATGTAGCATTTATTTTAAAAATACTTCCAAAATGAGGCCAATACCGTATTCATAAAGGTGGCAGTTTGAGCAGCCTTTGTGCTCGTCCAGAACGAGGGCTTGCGCGGCGGCGGCGGCGGCCGCGAAATATCGAACATACGAAACCACCGCTTGCCTCCATACTGAAGTGACTAAGGCGGGTGTGTCCAAAGTGCGGTCCAGCCGAGCCGCCGCGCCCGCCGCCGGCCCTAGTCACCGCGCTTGCTCTGGACTCTGTCAGCGGAATGGACTTTGAATAGTGTTATTCATAGCGTGTCTGTTGTCCGGCAGGTGGGCCCGCGGTTCTCGGAAGCCGGCAGCTTCGAGCACGAGTACGGCACGCGCTGGAAGCAGCTGCACGAGCTGCACAAGAGCAAGGAGGAGGCGCTCAAGAAGGAGCTCGACGCAGAGATGGACAAGCTGGAGGCGCAGATGGAGTATGCCAAGTGAGTCGTTCCGCCTTTGTCCTCTGATACGACTTTAATCGAGCCTTTGTATGCCTTCGTCATGAACGGCAGCTTGTTTCCGTCCAGTGCTGACTATAAGCCTCTGCCCTTCTGTGCAAACTTATCCGGTCCTGTGCCATTCGAATCCAGGTCTTGTCTCTCATCTGGCTGCCGGTGGACCCACGCGTCATCACCTCGCCTCGCCAAGTATCCTGTTCATTTCCACTTGAGTGGATACGGTTTCCGACATCTTGGACCTTATTCTGTTGCCGTATGTCTGTGATGTGGAGCCGATCTAAGAATAGAACGCTCCATGGCTCTACTCTCATTCTTAATCTCATAGGTTTCTCCTTGGTTTGCCTCAGTAGCCGTAAACCAACCCGCACTGACCTGCAGCGTGGTGGAGTATGGCTTGTGCCCCTCGAAGGGGACATTAATGAGTTTTACTTATTCACTTTCTATGCCCTTTTAGTTAGTTAGTTGTCTTCTTTGCCAGTTTGAACTCAAATCCCCAGCTTCCAGCGCAGAGATCCTATCAACGCGTGTTGCCAACCCTCGCTCTGTTGCCCGGCAGGTACGAGCACGAGACGGAGCTGCTCCGCGAGCAACTCCGCCAGCGCGAGCAGGACCGCGAGCGACAGAAGCGCACCTGGGAGATGGCGTCGCGCGCCGCCGACCAGCGCCGCGAGGAGGACCAGGCGCGCTCGCGGCATTCGGAGCACGAGCTCACCGGCCGCATGCGCAAGCAGGACGACGAGCTGCGCCGCCGCCAGCAGGAGAACACGCTCTTTGTGCAGGTGAGAGCTCGCTCGTAGCGCGGGTGAGAGCTCGCTCGTAGCGCAGGTGAGAGCTCGCTCGTAGCGCAGGTGAGAGCTCGCTCTTTGTGCAGGTGAGTGCTAGCTCTTTGTATGGGTGAGATCTCTCTCGTAGCGAACTAACCTTTTTTTATAATTTGTTACAGGCACAGCGACTGAACTCAATGCTCGACAGACAAGAGCAAGGCATGTTCGATTCATCATCACCAATGGTAAGTTTGTTGCACAGTTTACGAGTCGCAGCCACTAGCCAATACTTAAACCAATGTGGGTGTTCAATAGGTCAGAAGTCATAGTGAAAATGGTGAACGCTTCGCACACTGGTGCCAACTCACTGGTGCCAATTTCTGACTTGAATTTTCTGAACACCTTCATTTATAAAGAATTATGGCGTTGTTATCACTTTATTGTTGAGTTGATTTGACTCGTATTTGATAATGTTGTACACTTGAATTCTCTAGCATTCTTTCTATATTAAAACCATAACTTGAAAGATACTAAGCTGCCATCTTGTGCTGTTTGTCTGCGAAACGGGCACAATAGATTTTAATCAATACCTATTCGACTATTCTTCGGCATCGCTAGTAGATTTAGGGCTGAGTATTTCTACGAAGTTTCTGGTACTATTAAACACTGTTTGTGAATTCTACCAAACTTTCCAATTACATCTATGACTTCATTTCATGGACATTATTCTGTGATTAGATTAATTCACCTTAGCTTCTAATTGATTACCTGACTAAGGTATCAAATAAACATCGTTCCTTCGACTCCCTAATCGAAACCTTTAAGAGGCAACCACATTATCCATAGCAACAGCATTTTTGAGCTTAATGCCGCAGTTATTTATTATATATAACGTCAGTATTCTCAGGCTATGGGCGATGGCTGTAGATGACACACGCTGTAGGTTATAGGGCCTATAGTGTAGTCTAAGGTTCCCTGTGATATGCTAATGTACCACTCTGTCCCAATTTGCATGTTTCATGGCCGAGATTCCCGGTTACACTGTGGCGATACCCAATCTTTTATCCTCCGATGAATTTCTCCCTCAAGATAAAGTTGTTTACTTGGTTGGTTTCTGTCCAGGAGGACATAATGTTCTAAGCAGAACCGAAGCTCCATTACATGCATCACTGCACATTCTCATATAAGTAGAATCTCTACATCCATATCTATTCAATATCAACCAACTGAGATTTTATAGAAAGTAATCCCATGCAAACAAGCTCCCCGCAAAACTTATGCAGATATCCCTTTGTCATGTATTCTCTACTTTCCATTGTATTATGTATTTTTTTGTGCAATAAATAAAGTATATTGAAAGATAGTCTTATGTAGGAAATCAGAAATGTCAGCAACTCAAAGAAATATGCGATGCCGAACCGAATAGGTATTATTTCCACTCCTCCGTTTCGCTCTAAAATGTTTATTAACACCATTGAAACTTGTTGAATCTTTTAGTTGGCTTCCTAGGATGCGATCAGAAAACTTACAGATAAAATGTATACTCTTTATTTTTGAGGTTAGAGCTGCACTGACGATCCTGTTAAAATGTCCGGTGGGCACGGTATTTACACAGACGAAATCTATGTGTCCTCTGGATTTTGAATAATTTAAGAATACTTTGGAATTAATACGATCCTACAACATCTTCATTACGTATTTCTTATTAACACCAGGCAATTTATTTCTCGTGAGAGTTTTAGTTTATGAGATTTATGATCTTTAGACTTTTAGAAAAGTATTTCAGCCTCCACCACTGCCAAGATTATAATTCAATTCAATTAATTTATTTTAAATTTTAACCTTACAGCTAAATTATAATATCTGATAACACCTCTAAGGACATTCGCACATCCAATTCTAATACCACTAACCATGTTGTTAGAGTCAGCTCCGTAGCTTGTAAGTTACAAGGCTCCTTTGTTGACATCAAAGTCTTCCCATATCTACAAACGTCACCAGAATTATTCTGTGTAGAACCTGTAACAAAATTATTGAATAACTCCGTCAACGCTGGGAAGCAGGCGTTTTGCTTCAACAACACTGAGGTGGGAATTTGATCATTCGCACAAGATGATAGCACTTGATAACATAATGAAGATGAAATAAAAAAGTACTCCGTAGTTCCAGCCTAGTCTGGCGTTAGTACGCTTCTCTCTATCCCCCATAACATGTGTTAATTTGGTTCAGTAAACGTTTTTCTGGAATAGTTTGATTTGGCTCTGATGGTGGTGGTGGGCGAATACGACTTTCTTCTTTAAAGGGCAGGTTGAAAATGTGTGGATGGAAGCTGTGCCCAAAACAATACCGAGAAACTGTGACTGTTCGTTTCAGTGGTGTTGAAATGTATAATTTGCTTTACTGATTCGTTCAGGGAATTGTGAATCTCACGTATCTAACAAATTTAGGCAATCTTGCTCAATGTTTGTTCTCAAGGGAATCTGCGCTCTACATACTCTTCATAAATCCGCTCGTTCATAAATGTTTCAATCGAAACAGAGATATTACTTATTAATTCAGTTATTAGGCAGGACTGTTATCTTTGAACAAACCACCGAAAGACAAAAGTCTTCTATAAAATTATCATGTACGCACTGCCGTAAACGACGACGCACGCATCTAAAACGAAATAATTTGTATTTTTCTATCGTTTCTGGACCTGACTAAATCGATTCAACATTTCAATGTCCACACCTACTCACACCCACCAAAAACTTGAAACTACAAGTGAAGACATCCGTATCGTTGCACATCTAGTTACGATATACCGACGTGGTGTGTACAAAACAAAACTTTATGGTTTTAATATGATATCTGGCGGCGGCGCTGCCGCATGTAGCATTTGTGTGTTTACCAGCGCATTCTATGGAACGTGATGATTGCCCTCTTAGGACGGAGTATTCCGCGAGGGCGGCTTCGGCGACATGGGAGGCCGGGGCTTCGATGACATGCAGCAGAGCCGGTGGGACGGGCCCCGCGACGATTTCCAAAACAAACGGCGCCGGTTCTAAACAAACCAACCAACCACTCACGAACATACCCCGGGATCCGTTGAGATCCTTCCCACCTCACGCCCCGGTTAGATGACCCACGACGCTTGCACTATCTGATTGATCAGTGATGGTCATGGTCGATACACGCGTACCAATGAAATGTTAGGGAATAGACAATGCTTCCAGAAGTACAGTTCGCCACACTAATGTGCAATACATTCAAATTTATTCTGAACCTTTGTTGTTCCCAAATGTTTTATTGTCCGCAAGTTGTCATGATCTTCATATACGGGGCATGGCCAAGCTGCAAAACAAAATATTTTTGTTTTATTCAAGACTACGTCAAATTTTTTGTTCCAACTTGAGCTCTAAAATTATGATGATCGTATTTGTAAGATAATATAGATAAATTAATTAGTTATTTAAAGAACACAATCCTTTACACGGGATTTATCGGATGGACTAAACGTTTCATATTCATAATATTTCGTTATTTGCACTACATGAAAGTACAATATTGCAATCGTATATTTCTGTTATGCTCTATAAACCTACTATTTGTGTAAATTGAAGCCCACATTTTTCTCGAGAGTTGAAATTATTTACTTTATAAGTATTCTATTATCACTGCATTATTCTCTCTCTATATCTAATTTTGCGTAAAATATTTATACTTGTTTTGTGCAGAACATTAGAGAATTTTGAAGTTTAGTACCTTTAAACTTTAAGTCCATAATGTAAACGTTGTAAATTGAGTGAATGTGATCATATTCCATGGTCGTGTGAGAGGTAGCTTCAGCTATTGTGTGAATGAATGAATACACATAAGACTTATGTTAGTAAACTAAATACCATCACGTGTTGAATTCAATACGTTCTTAGGATAATAAAATATCTGAATTTTAATTTCTTACGGTATTTAATAAACTAGCTTGTAATGACAAACACTAAATCATCATTGTTTTTTCATTCTAACCTCCCGTCAAAGATCGCGTGTTTCTATCAGATCAAAACGCGCCCTTGCTTCGTAGTTAGTTAGTTAGCCGCACAGTTTATCAACGCTGTAGCTGTAACATCTATTTCCAACCATGCTCAATTGCTCAATGTATTTTGTGCCAATGGTGGAAGATATCTACTATGCGGTAGACGTCTTTTACTGCCTTTTTTTAAAGCGTCATATCATAACCAGTAATCGGATATTCGGATCCATATTTACCCTAAGTTTGTTTTGCTGTATAAGTATGGAAGCGGCTTCATACTATAATTTATCTTAAAAAAAAACGGGGTAAAAGGTATCCCGATATTGTATAACTTATCGGATGCATATTTATTTAGTGTTAATAACCAAACTGCGCTCCAAAACTGGCATTGTTGACGCGGGCACGCAGACCACCAAACTTGAACTGGGCTGGATGGACTGACAAAGCTTCGGCTAGAGATGTGTGGGCTCAAACCGCTGAGGCCTTTGCCCAGCTAAGGGACACCATATAGGCTATTTAAAAAAAAGATCCCCGACGCGCAAATACAAGGTTTTTTTTGGACCCCTAGCCAAAATTTACTTTTATTTTAGGGACACCATTCTGAGCAACTTTCGCTAAGAAACCGATTTGATCAGAGCAACTTTATTTTTTACTTCCCAGTACATTTTGGCCTGGGTGGGTCAGCTGATTTGTATGGAGAAGTGAAAAATAAAGTTGCTGTGTATGCAAGGGGATACAAAAGAGTGTGTTTGAAAGAAAAAACAAAGTAATTTGATAAAACAATCTATGAAATTATGTTTCCATGTGTATTTATACAGTTACTACCATTTTAATCACTATCTATCACTATGATTAGGTCTCGGGATTTTTAAGATAGCAAAGTGCATTCCATATCAGCCAACACCTGAACTTTAGGTAAATATGTATTCGAATATCCGATCACTGGTCATTACTAAAGGATATCGGCAACTCTCGTCCATTCACAAGAATATTTGGATTTTTTATTCATGAGGAGGATACTGTAAGAATTATTGTTTGAGGTCATTTTGTAAAGATATCGGGAAATATTTCCAAAGAAAAAACGTGCAGGTAAGAAAAACTCGAACGAAAAAAAGATAATACTGCGCAAAACGCTAGAAACAACCTTCATCTAACGGATTGTGAAATGAAAACAAAAAAATGTTGTCCTTGACATTATTAGCCTTTGCTTTTTACTCGGAACAATACCTAAGAAAGTCATTTGAATTGACCTGTAATAACTTCCATAATACTATGAAAAATTGTTCTGAAATAAATTATTTCTTTCTTTCTTTATAGGTGGTTTTCATAGACGCCTTTAGTAAGATGAGATTTTATTTTGCCGATGTCCTTTAATTGCTTAACCTATCAGATATTACAGACCTAAATATTTTAACACAATGCTCGACATCGATCTTACTCGTATCAGAAGCTTGTGGTTTTCTAAATATTTTTTAGGCATGGCTTGTGAATTAAATATAACAAATAGTTCTCAATTTGTTTACACTAAGGGCATGCATGTCTCATCTGAGATTTCCTGAGCATAGACACGGCTCATCGCGCTAGATCTAACTATTGGACAGGATCCCACGTTAGATCTTTCTGTATAATCACTAGATGAGCATAAACTACTAAAACAAATAATCAACGGTCCAAAATACTGACTAAAAACAAATGAACTCGATCAAGCCGAGGTTCACACTTTCTGTATTCCATTTTGCTGCAGAATATTTTGCTGTTTTGAGTGCCATCGTATTCCAAAGTTATTAAATCTATATGTTCTACGTCATATTTACTAAGATAAGAATACTTTCCAGAACATTGATATGAAGGCTATCTTAGCCTAAGAAAATATTTTTAGTCAGAATTATGGCCGTGTCAAAAAACTATTTCATGAAGCCGTGAGTTTCAGTAATAGAAAACAAAGGTAACATGTTGTTATGAAATAAAATGTTTTTGATTAGCGACACTATTTACCCTAGCGACACTATTTTTCTATTATGCAGCACTAACCTGAAATAAAGACTAAATTCAATTTAGAATAAAATAGAAATCGTTTATTTTGCCTAAAATATTTACATAAAACAATATCGTTGCTTTTGTTTTTAAATACTGATAACTCCAGCATTCGTGATTTACATCTTTAGCCGAAACAGCGAAGAAGACCATGAATGAATGCATAGAGTTGCAGTTCAACCTTTATCAAGATGAGTATGTTTGTCGTCGTTGGTAATCTGACTAGCTATTTTATTCTGATATTTCCGTACGAAAATGATTTCAAACTGCGTATAAAGTTTTCACACATTACTGTATGTCATTAATTGGTAGTCGAAAAAAGATATTGTATTTCGAATTAAACTCACCAGATTTGATTAGTGGAGATTTAAAATATGAAAACATATTAAACCTCAAGGTAATGATTTTGGGTTATGCATAAGAGTTTTTTTTATTTCTCTTGCCTTTATACATTTTGTCATAACCAATAATTCGAATGGACTCATATTCGCTACTGTGAGTCAAGGAGTAAGAGTACTTATTATGAATGTGGCTGAAGCAACCGTAATCACTTTGTACCACACGAGCGCCTCGCTCACTCGTGTCGCGACAAGGTGATAAGGTGGTAGGTGTGCTTCATTACTGTTACAAAAACTATTGATGAAACGCGAAATGTCTGAAGACTTATTTGCCTGGGGAACTTCAGTCACGCCCCGTGTCACGCTAAATTATAGTAATTGAATAACTGGCTAAACAGTCACGACGCTATATAGTTATATGTTCGTCGCCATTATTGTAACATTCAGTTTCATAATGATATTCCGAATTGTCATAATCAGGCCAACTGATGTTCCCAAAATTACAGTTTATAAAACATTCTTAAAATGTGCCGCAATTTGTCTCATGTTCATAGCTATTTTTGGAAATGTCAATAAATGCACATATAACTGGGCACTGGGCCGCACAGCGTAATAAACTTTTTATTTCAGGTTCGTCGTCATATCATTTGGAGCTGCAACGGCGAATTTCACGTCCAGATTTATCTGCCGCTATTCTTTATGTCTTCATGAAATCTTTTGGTTTCTCAGACGCGTCGATCATTTTATTCGGATTATGATTCCGATGTGTCACGCACATCTAATCTGAAACTACGAAGGAGGACTATGTTTCACAACAAGTTTGTTGTATATCCTAATAATAGAGACCTCCGTTTGCAGCCGGATTCTTGATGCCGAATCCTCTGATAACTAAACTGGATAAACGATGCGCTCCCACCATGTCTATTGCTCTTTCTTTATATTTGAAGTAATTGTTTAATATTTTATTTTACCTATCTATCTATCTATCCATCCTCCCTCCCTCCAGCACCCACTGTTGAGTAAATTCCTCCTCTGTTACGCCATTTTTTGCGCTGGGCCAACCTGATCCCTGTTTTCCTGCAGTTTTGGCGATGTCATCCGACCATCGGGCTTGGTGGTCTGCCTCTCATTTATAATATTTTTTGTTAACTATTAGGGTTCCGTACCCGAAGAGTGCCAATCGGGACCCTATTACTAAGCCTCCCCGCTGTCCGTCCGTCTGACTCCGACTGGTCCGTCCGTCTGACTCCGTCTGGTCCGTCCGTCTGTCCGTCAGCGGACTCTCACGGGTGAACCGTAATAGGTAGAGCGTTAAAGTATTCACAGAATGTGTATTTCTATCACCGCTACAGAAACTACACGAGATTTTATAAATTAAAGGGGTCCCCATACAAGAGACGTGTCCTGCGATATAAGAAATCAATATTCAATATGATAGTAGATTTCGCAGCTTACCACATCGTGGTGGTGGCGCAGCTGGTATGATGAAGGTGAAGGGCGCGCATTCTGCAAGTCCTGGGTTCGAATCCTCGTGAGAGTATCATAATATTTTGTTTTATTGTTTTGAGTGCTTAAGTTTTATTGTACGATCGATGGTACGGACTCTCACTTGTCCCATTTTTAGGGTTCCGTACCCGAAGGGTGCCAAACGGGACCCTATTACTAAGACTTCGCTGTCCGTCTGTCTGTCTGTCTGTCTGTCTGTCTGTCTGTCTGTCACCAAGCTGTATCTCATAAACCGTGGTAGCTAGACAGTTGAAATTTTCACAGATGATGTATTTCTGTTGCCGCTATAACAACAAATACTAAAAAACAAAAGAAATTTAATATTAAGGGGGTCTACCATACAACAAACGTGGATTTTTTGGGTTTTTTTATTGATATAGGTACGAAACCCTTCGCGCGCGAGTCCGACTCGCGGTTGGCCGGTTATTATTATATGTATTAAATGAATACTCGTATATTCAGTTATATTGTTGTATAAATACATGTAAATAGGTCTACAGCTCCAGCCCAGCATTCAACCTTTCTCATCCCAACCAGGTTCTCTAGATATATCTTATTATTATTATAAGCTTGCCTTTGTTTACTATTTTTGTTTTCTTTTTATTATTTGAGTGCAATAAAGAAGAAATGATTAATTCATAAGATTTCGGTTATTTTTGAAGTCGGTTGCCATGCCGATGCCGGTTCATGTTTTAAAAACGCGACTTACAATTTGACTAGGTATTTGTGTATAAATATGTGCATCATCGACCTCTGCTAAATTATTTTATTATTTGTGAAGATCACTGCATTTATAATACCTATATGTCATCTTCGGAATTTCACCCGCTAGTTTAACAGTTTAATTCACAAAATGCTGCTCAAATGAAGTGCTGCTCAATGTCATACTGACGCGCTGTCATTTCCCAAGCTTATGAGAGGCAGACAGCACAATCAATGTGTCCGTCAAATTATGTTCTCGGTTGCGGAACCAGCCAGGCCGAACAGATTTGATGATTACGAACAGTTGTTCAAGGGATTTACGGCTCTGATTGAATTAAGATTAATACAAGTGTTTTCTCCAAGATACAATGAGTACATGTGGTAATAGCTGCTTTGGAATTTCAACTCATGAATCTTCGCGGAATATTCTAGGGAATGTTCCCAAAAATGGAAAATTCCATAGAATGTGTGAGGATAGACATAAACATTTATATACAGGCACAGGACATCCACCCAACCCCATTCCGACTTCATGTCATAATGAGGCAAACGCGGGGCAGCAAGCCGGCGGGTTAGTTCTTTACGCAACCCGCAGCTATTTCTGCGCATCCCCCACATGGCTGGTCCGGCCTTCTTTTGCTGCCGTCCGCCTGTCCTCTTCCCGCCTTTCTCCATTCTGGGGCGTGGGGGGAAAAATAGAAACGTCGCACCCTTCTGGTGACGTGACACACAAACATTATGAGTTTGGCGCCGATGCCGCACGCTAGTTATTTAGCCAAAGTATATACAGGCACAGTTGAGAGTCAACTCTCAACTCGAGGGGGATACTCTTCTTGTAGCCGACTGACGACCCCGAGTGATGTTGAGGCACTACATGACCCGGAGTTGAATGCATGGAAAAAATAAAAGTTCCGATAAAATAGAATTTATGATGTTGGATCTTGTGTAAAGGCAATGTAAAGATTCGCGGAAAACTAAAGTGATATTGGGATAAAGATATGACGAATGGCAGATTGAAAGATGAGATGATTGATAAATGCGCCTTTTTAGCTTATTCCTGTATAGTGGATCAGTTACTAATATTTGGGTATCAATGGTGGCGGGTCTCGAATCCTATTTGCGTAGGAGGCAGGCGGCTCATGGAGAGCTCTTGTCCTAAGAGTGGTCTGCCGGAAACGTAAACAGTCAGCGCCATTTGGACGAGGTCTCCTGCGACAAGCTGCTCGCTCAGTCTGTGGAAACCGTACTGGTGATGCAGTTGCAAGCGGTGGCTTAGCCCGACTCGGGTCTGTAGCTGCACCCATTACCATCTCCACAACTCGGCATTCTCTTAGGCAATGACTCATTACGTGTAACAGTTGCTTTGCGTTTGGGTTGCACTATTTGCCAGCCGCATCGATGTTTTAGATTGCCATGGGATGAGTTGATCGGCATGGCCAACACTGCATGAGGAGCGATGACAGTGTCCAGAGGCTAACGTTTCGAGTGTGTTGGAGCCTCCAGTATTGTTCCGTTCAGAAGGGAACCTGACGACTCGACCTTGGTTCCTTGGCGCCATTTAGCATAGACGGCAACCTCCGCTGGTACTGCTGCAGAATATTCTTCTGGGCGGAAGTGTGTAAAATATGCTGCTCTCGTGGCGAACTTTATTTTTTTACCTCTGGCGCTTGGGCTTGGGGTATAAGGGGCGCAGAGAAAACTCGCCGCCGCCGCCCGTCTCATTGATAAGGGATTTAGTTTCTTGAGGTGCTCCTAAACGGGTCAGGTTTTGCTGCAATATGTGGCCGGCAACTATTGGTGTCCCTCTCTTACTCACATGTTAGGGTAAGACACCAATAGTTGCCGGCCACATATTGCAGTGGAAATATGGCCCGTTTAGGAGCACCATTATGCAAAGAATTTCTCTGGCTGTTCGGCGCGGTAATGCCGCCTGCCTTATTGGAACCTTTGGCACGAAAATGATACTGTGCTGTTTATTCAGTTAATTTTAGTTTGGATTTTGTTTATGATGTTTTATAATTTTTGTGTTTAGTTTTGACGAAATGATTTCTCAAAGTATTTTGTTAAGAATTTATTTATTACTTAATTGATCAATAGAAAATGATTTTCGATTGTCAATCTAAGCAAGTTTTAGGAAATTGAAATAATCTTGGATGAATACGAAAGAGATGAATGTTATGTGTTGTCTGCTGAAAACGAATAAAAGGTTGAAGGAAATATTGGATACTTTGATGTCCAACCCCTAATTTTAATTTGATTCACAGCTCACTCGAGAATCACGGAGAATGGCAGAGTCTCATGTATTTAAGAACCACGTAGAGCTTTTCAGGAATTGAATATTAGTATTATAGGTAAATATCTTATAAGCATTTTGTTTCTGCAAATTGCCATGGAGTGTTATTTTTTTATTCTTAGCAAAAGAAAATGCGTAATCATGTTTTTCTTATTATTCATATCGTCGACACTTAAAAATTTGAAATAGCCCATCACATGTATATAACACAGCCTTATTCTGCAACGTTTAGTACTTACGAATAAAGGAGACGTGGTTCCAAATCTGCCATTCCTCTATGGAGACGCTTCGTCTTCAGGTTAAAAACAATTATTTAGCCCGAGGAGTAAATAAAGGCCGGGAGTCGTGTACGGAATTGTGTGCCAATAGCGAGGGCGCTAAAAGCCGACGATGGACTTGTCGACGGGGTGCCGAGACGCGCCGCGGGGCTACAAACGAACCGAATTTTGCGCCCCCACTATAGCCACTGCCATGCCATACCTGTGCGCGACTCGCGGCCAAGGACACGTTCAGATATGTGTCGGCGAGTTCCTGTCTTGTAAGTGGTGTTGCTGTTGCAGCCATCTTTGATGTGATGACATATCAAAGGTTCGTTTCCGACTAATTCGCCGGAGTATTATGCGATACATATATTTCGACGACTACTGGAGTTTTCAGACGTAAGGGTAACCAATTAAACCATATATTTGAACTATACTCTCCATATGTGCTCCGGGGTCCTCTGCTTGACTACAGTTAGGTGATCTTACTAGACGGGCCCCGGACATTTTGAAGATATCATCTGTTTCAAATTTCGTCATTCTTGATTTGTTTATTTTAATACAAACGGCAGGAAACATTTAGATAGATATGAAGTTATTATTTTGTATGGAGATAAATTAAATGATACCCTCTCCATCCTATAGGGATAATAGCGGCCATTCTACGTCTAATTATGCGGCGTTTCGTGAACAAAAGATTTCCTTTGGCAGGATTGATCTGTAGGTGATTTAAAAAGTGGAGCCATCTGGAATTCTGATGCAGGGGAAAGAGGGACAGGGGCAAAGTTTGTATGGACCAAAAATAAAATATTTGACCTATGAAGCTGTAATTTGGCAAGTAAGAAGTTTAGCAACCAGGACGTAAGTTTAGTAATTATTTTTAAAGGTTTGCCTCCACAAAGGGCAAAAAGGAGGTTTTTTGTGCAAAATACACAGTAAAAAAAACCAGGCATATGAAGCTGTAATTTGGTAGGTAGTTTAAAGATCCAGGACGTAAGTTTTTTTTTTTTCAAAGTTCCTGAATCCACAAGGGGCAAAAAAGGGGCTTAACTTTGTATAAAATACAAATAAAACTACCTATGAAGCTGTCATTTGGCAGGTAGGTAGTTTAAAAATCTAGGACGTAAGTTCAGTTTTTTTTTTCGAAATCCTGCTTCCCTCCATATTCCTTTCATACGAAAATTGTACCAAACACGGTATATAAACTTAAGCCCCCTTTTTGGCCCTTGTGGGGGCAAATAAAAAATATACTGAAATTACGTCTGGAACTACCTACCTGCCAAATTACAGCTTCATATGTCTGGGTTTTTTGTATTTTGTACAAAATTTAACCCCTTTTTTTCCCCTTTGTGGGGGCAAATCTTTAAAAATAATTACTGAACTTACGTCCTGGTTCTTTAAACTTCTTACTTGCCAAATTACAGCTTCATAGGTCAAATATTTTATTCTTGCCCATACAAACTTTACCCCTCCCCCTCTTGCCCCTGCATTACAAATCCAGGTGGCTCCACATCTTAAATCCATCCTTTATACCTACAGATCAATCCTGCCAAAGGACATCTTATGTTCACGAAACGCCGTATAGTGCGACTTCTAGGGCCGTAGTACACGGCTATAAAAATACATTTCGTTATTTACATGATATTATTTTAGGGACTTTTGTTTTTGTAAATGGCAAATATTGCAGCATTATAACATCATCATCCGTCATCCTCCTAATTCATCCACGCTTTCATTGGAGTCTCCAGTTATGTAAAAGGGAATCGATGCTCGCTATCTGCCCCAATCACTGCAAATAATACCTTGCAGTGATATTCAGTATAGTAATTATGTCTCGTGTTTGTCCTTACTCGTCATTGGCATACCCTGCCATGCCGCGTGCATTAGCTTTCCTTGTAGTAAATTCTATTTTATTTCCGTAAGAAGCATTTAAAAGTCAAATAACTCACCATTGCATTTCCTTGATCGAATCTATAAGATACTTTATGTATCGTGTAATGAGCTGAGTCTTATGCTCGAGAATACTTTATCCCTATTCATGATTTGTTATAAGTTATAACTTGCAACGACTTTACACGACGAAGGCTTACCCTGTCATCTGTCATAGACAATACAGACTCATTAATACCATTTGTTACCGAACCTCCTTCTACAGCCCTATTGATTAAAAATCTGCATAAAGCCTTGAAATACAAGTATGATGAAATCATTATTATACTATATAGAATAATATCCCTTTGATGATGAGTTTACGGTGTTTTTTTTTACATAAAACGGAATTTCTACTATTTGCATATCAAAACAGCTACATTTTCTCGCTAACGCTATTAATAACTTCCTTTTTATCGAGTTAAACAACATTGTTGATACTACCTTTTCCTGTTGATGACCGAATGAAAGTATGAATGAAAGTGATTGTACGCTCCAACCCATGTCGAGATTCAATCAAGTAATACGTGTTTTGTTTTGCAGGTCATGTTGTTTTCCTAATCGCGGCGCGCGCCCATCTAAAATGGTTAGTATTTCTTTCATATGTATGAGTATAATATGACGCTTCGGGACGCAACAAGGGTCCCCCAAAGACAGAGCAATTAGTAGTTGGAGCCTGTTGTTAAATTAATATTACAATGTACTCATACACAAATCAATACATAATATGACAATTAAAAATGGAAATAACATGTACGGTCGCCTGCGCCTTTTAGACGCAGGCGACCGTACAAAGGCGGAAATCCTATATCTACCATTAATATCTTTGTTCTCTAAATACTTTTTCTGGCTAAACCTGGTCGCACGCAACTGTGTTATGTGTTGGAAAACTCGACCGAGCATCAAAAGTCTAAACTCAAGTTGTTCCAGCGAGCGAAAAACTGCTTTAAAAACTCCATAACTGGCATTGGCCAACGCCACTCTTAAATTGAGTTGGGAAAGCTATCCACTCAAAGGTCCGCTGGTTCATCCATTTCACTTTCCATAGTAATGTTTTTTCAAAGGTTTTGAACTTTATCTCGATGTGGGTAGATTGAAAATCGCGGGGCGTGGACTTTGGACGGGCACACGAGTACTGGTCGAGTGTGTCGAATGCACCCAGACATGTGGGCGAAGATAGCCACTGTATGCGCGCCTTCAGACGGACACCGGCGCAGAGGAAGGCCCAGAAGGAGATGGCGGGGCGGGACAAACTGAACAAGATTCAAAGCATTTGGGTCTATGTAGTTTTGCCTAGAAATATGTATGCTCGATACAGAGTCCTTTGCCCAGGTGCCCGATGCTGCTCTGAGAAACGCACTTATATTGGAACGCTACCGCTTCTAAAACACCCAAAATGGCGTCATTTGGTATGCTCCTAAATAATCGCAAATAGATCGTAAATAGATTGCAAGCAATACGTATGTAATCTATTTACGATCTATTTGCGATTCTTTAGGAGCATACCAAATGACGCCATTTTGGGTGTTTTAGAAGCGGTAGCGTTCCAATATAAGTGCGTTTCTCAGAGCAGCATCGGGCCCCAGCTATGGGACACAGTATATATTTGTATGTATGCTACCTACCTAGAAATAAATAAATGGGAAAACTTGTCAGTAAATTACAAACGCTTGAGAAGTTTCCTTCTAAATATGTAATCTCTATTTACAGATGGCGTGATGACATATCTGATTGCACAAATCCGATTAGGACAAAGGCTGTTTGGAGTACATGAACTTCAGGTAAATTAATATTATTTAATTGAATTTTTCGACCAATAGTGTTAATGAACTGATGATTCATACGTTTTTGTCTTCTTTTCCCGACTGAAGCATACTGATGATGATGCAATCTGTCTGATAGACTTTGTTCTTCGATGTCATCTTTGATATTTCGTAACGATTGGTAATATCAATCATACTTTATTTCAGTATGGAGACCAAGAGGGCTCTCAAGAATCCTGAATGGAAAAGATGATTCAATGCTGGAGAAATAATCGTAAGTGTGCAAGTTTGTGCTACATTCACCTGAGGTCATTGAAAAATATCTTTGGTCACTTGGGTCATTCTCACGATTCGTTTGGTGGGATGGAAGGGTCAACTGAGGCGTGTGCTGGAACAACGCTGTGTGTAGCAATTTGCAGTTTTGAGAAATAAAATAAAAAATTACAGCTGAAATAGTGTTTTATTGTGAAAATTATAAAAAAATATAATCATTAGAATCTTTTACATAGACGCTATGAAACATTTAGAAACTTAACAGTAATAATTTTAACCAAGATTTTAAATCTTTAGATTTCGCCAATTTGTAACGTACAGCGTTGTTCGAGCACACGCCTCAATCATGCAGAGGTGGAAACAAGTCAGTAAAGTCAGTAAAAGTCAGTTTTTTTTAAGGTGGTCAGTAAAAGTCAGTTTTTTCAAAATTTGGTCAGTAAAGTCAGTAATTTTAGGATCTCGGCCTTCTTCAAATGATGTGTCTCATTTTTACTTTATTGATTTGGTGTTTGTTTATTAATTTGATGATACTTTTCAATAAAGTCTCTGTGTAGTATTTTTTACTACATCCAGGGGGTACTCTTGTTCAATTTGCTTGTCCGGTAAATTGACATTTGAGTGCACGGGTACGCGACCCCGGATACCCCGAGCTGCGATTTTGCTTCATCCCGCTTATTTAAAAAAAATGTAATAGATACTAATAAGAATTATATTGTTAACTCTAGAATGTTTAATAAAAGGGTGGTGCAGGTTGGCTATGGGGATGGTGGAGGCCTAACAAAAAAAATCTTTTCTTTTATTCACATGTACAGGCAACAACACATCAAGCGTATCAGTTTGACCTTGAGATAGCCTTTATACCGTGCGGCGTAGCGTAGTGGTGACTTTCGTAGTGCGACTGTTACACTTGATGTGCTGCTGTCTGTACTTACAACGTTATATCTTACCAATTATTAACAAGCACTTAATATTATTACTAAGCACATAAGATACACACAGTGAAGGTTACAACAGTCCGATTAAGGGTAGAATTTGGTCAGTAAAACGGTCAGTAAATGTCAGTATTTGGTCAGTTAATCATTAGGTTTTGGTCAGTAAAGTCAGTAATTTTAGGCCTTTATACCGCTTCCACCCCTGATCATGTTTTGTTGTGAGCCATGTCTGAAATAACAATTGGTAAAATATGTCGATGAACTGAGTTTAACCTGCTAGCTGCGGTCTCGTAAAATATTAGGATATAACTCAGCGCCACGCCTTCCCCATACATGGTGGGAAAGCCACAGATTTTAGCAAATTATTCAATACCCCAATTTGCAATAATTAGAGCATAATGTTTGTAGTTGCTGCATCAGTTTAGCTGCCACTTTCCCGACTCACGCATAATGACTCACTTTATTTATCTGACAATTCACAGTATAGAAGAATGCACAAGTAGGCACACTGTAGCAACAACACTAAAGCTAGGGTTTCCTCCAAAAGCGGTGGCGTCATTAGACGGACGCAATATGATGGCCGCAAAAAGACGGCCGTAGCCTCGTGGAATGTTCGAGATTCGACGGCCGTCTTTTTACGGTGAACAGACCACAAGCTGCTTGAAAAAGGCTTCTTTACCGCTATCGAAAATAAAGTTCACAGACCATCCGACACCGACAAGACGGCCGGCATGCAAATGGCGACACCGCACCACCTTTTTGACGATACGGTGTCTATTTATTTATTTATAAAGTCAACAGCACAAAACAGTTGAAAATAGGCAGTAAAACTTATTCTAAATAAAGGCCAATTAATGACTTATATTTTATCGGCCAGACATGATTGGTAGGGGCGATATATAAGATACGTGTCAATACCTTTCTCTAGGCGAGGAAACCGCGCTCTTTTTGTTTACATAGACAACGTTCTAGTGTCGTCATTCACCGCTGTGTTATGGCCGCTTCATGACGCCACCGCTTTTGGAGAAAACCCTAACTTAACACAAGAATTACTTCACATTGTAGGTCAGATGAAGACTCAGGTATCCAATCAAGAAGAGATGTTGATCACATCGATTTATGGAGTAAGTTGAAAGTCAAAGCATGGTGTTTAGTTTAACATAGTATAGCAAGTGAATAACAACGATGTGACTGCAGGGCATAACATATAGTCCGTTTGTAACATCTTTGAACCATGAAATACAGAGTGTAACAGAACGGTGTACTCGTATTTTATGGTAGGGACATTATTCTGAGTAATGTTTGATATTCAACAATGTCATCCAAGAAACTTAATTATCCACTTCATAAAATTAGCTGACCCTGCTTTGATCAAATTAGTTCCATCTTTCTGCAACACCCTGTACCCAGTTAGAAATTAAACACGATACAATAAAACAATACATGATGATTCACACACCTTTTGTCTTCTTTTCCCGACTGATGCATAGTGATGCATAATATTACATTCGTCTGATCATTCACATTACGTACAGAAAATAATGAAACAGTTTATTATTTACTGTATGCTTACCAAATACATGTCTTTTCAGAGGCCAAACTGCGAGGCTGAGGCTGCGAGGCTGAGGCTGCGAGGATGGGAGCCGTTTCCTATTCAAGTAATTTAATAAGTGTAATTGAGGCGTTCATAGTATGTTATTTAGTGAGTAGTAGTTAGTGAGAGGTACATAAAGGCAGTCAAACCAGTCGTTTGTGATCTTGCATGTAATGTAAAACGCTTCAATTATAGTCTATAAAGATCCAGTGTAATATTTTTACATTCCACTATAATGAAAGTATTCAATTCACAATTCCATAAAATAATACTTTTTTTTTGTCAAAGCTTAAAATCAATCGGTAATTTTCATAGTTTAATACTACACAAATAAATAATTGTGAATAAGTTGTACAATTTCATAAAATGTAATTTGTTAAAAGTCGTATTCCTAACTTGACTTGATAAATCATGTGATTTCATAATGAATGAGCGTTATTTCATAAGCGCGAATACGTCTAAATATGCTAACCTTTACATAAAGTTTGTTACATATTTCAGTAAGCGATTAAAATATATGGAATATTTTCTAAAAAGATGAAAGTTTTACTTCATGATGCCCTAAAATAGTTATTACGATTTAGTTAAAGCTATCATCTAGGCAGCGTTAGCGTGTTGTACATAGGCATATTGTACAACCCTACAAGTTAATGTTCACAGCAAGTTAATCGTATTCGCGTCCCTTCAATATCATTTTCATGAAAAACAAAAATAAACCGTCTCCGTCGCCTATGCTACGTCAGTGAAAGACAGCGGTCAATTGCTAACCGTTTATTGTAACTACATACCTACAATACACATGCGATACATAGCAATAAATAAAGACCGTCGTGTTTTATTTTATTAATATACGTTAAAATAAATTTGTTCTGATTGGTCACACCGATTTGTATACTGAAACAAATAAACAACTAACAAAACCCTCTAGATTATGACTAAATCCTCTACTTCCATCAGCAATTTAAATAGAGAATTGATCAATAGAATAACGCTATCCTTTAGCATACTTGGATTCATCGTTAGTCGTCAGATAGTAGTCGCCGCGGCCGGTCGTGTCCACATGCTCCCCCATGACGGTTGGATCGTCGTTACACTTTCCGTCTCGGTAGCTCTCCCAACTGTCGCACGGGTAGGCGACGAAGCCGAAAGACTCGATGGACTCCGTGAAGTATTCGTAAGACCTGCCGTGGCTGCAGGCCTCTGACGAAAAAGTTTACCGGTAAACCATGATGAGTGGATCATGCACGCATAATCTAATGGGGTGGAAAACTGTCAATTTCCCACGCTAGGTGGCGCAGCGACTGTACCTTAGTATGACACGGGAACTGAAGAATTTTATGAAATCCTACATTTGACATTAGCGTAAACAATGTTCAGTCAACTAGTCGGTTTCAGTGATATACGAGTCGGTTGGTAATTAATGATATGAGGGAGAGAGACGTTACCGCTAAATTTCCGTGCGTACCTAATAGTACCTATGTACAACTTCCACAAATGAAAATCGCGGGCCGAAGACCAGGTGGAACCGTAAATTAAATACACTCTTCATGTTGGGTTTTGGATTATAGGTTTTAAAAAGCCGCTCAGAAAGCGACAGCACCCCACTCCCTCCCCGTGAAGGGAGGGCGAACGATCATCGAGGGCTGAAGACCTTCGGTCTCCGCCCGCCTCACGCTCAGGGCGCCGCGCCACGCCTCATCAACGCGACTTGACCGGTCTCACATGTTGTGAAGATCTCGGGAAGAGCTTACTATAGAAATGATCCTATGAAGTAAGGTCTTGCCGTTTGCAGCTAAGTCTCACGGTAGTCATTCACAGCGAAAAAATCTCAACAGCGCGAGTTAGGAGTTGGATAGTGACATCTAGCGGACGTTTGGTAAGTTTGTGATGACGTATTCTGCGTCAGAGCGGCGCGGTCGGTCGTCGTCATATTTCGAGGTCATCTTCAGTAGTTTTGATTGCAAAGCATCGACGAGTTATAAATAGCAATTCGAATCCGACCGTGTGATCTTATCTGTTTATTTGGGAACTGACTCTTCACAGCACGATGAAATATCGTGCGCTGGCGTAAGGAAGGACACACGCGGACTAAACTAACAATGGCGAAGAATAGATGTGGGAGCGAGAGGGGGATTCTCATTATAATATGACCTTTACATTAAAATTGCGTAAACATGAGGTAGGTACGCAATTCACTAACGACTTCTATAACAATCGCGTAACTATGAGGAATGGAATGAGGAGGAACACACGCGCACACCCTCTCACATACACCCATTCAAACACACTCACACACTTCACACATTTTACACGATACATAATATTCAATTAATTATACATACCTATCTATAAACATTAATAATGTTACATTATTCTAAACATAAGAATACTTATTTAATAAGTTTGCCCACTTGTCTATCTGTTTAAGTTTCTCGATCTAAATTTATTTCTTGTATTTTTTGTGGATATCTGTTATTGGCTTTCATTCTGTATCTTTGCTCTTTGTAATTTATTTGTCTATGTGCTGTTGATGTCCCAAATAAAATAAAATAAATAAAATGAATGAATTGAATGCTATAATTAGGACTACTATAGAAGTCGCTGTCGGCGATAGTGTTAAGTGGTTTGGGGTGTAAGGAAAGGAAGAATAGTGGTTTTTAAATGATGAGCCTTTGTACCATACAGCTACAAACGAAACTCGAGGATAAGCACAGAGGCCGATACCCAGCAGCTGGTGGATTTGGTACACACAGGAAAGTGAGGATTACTGCTATACACTAACAAGATATACCCGGGGCCCGGGACTAAAGTTACTCGCGGAGTAAAACTTTATTAATAAGGGGAAGAGGCCTATGCCCATGGTAGATCGATTTGAACGAAGCACTGTCGATGCGGAATGAAAACGAATTACGTACCAATAATGTACTGCAGTCCCGTGCACCCCGGCTGCATAGGCTTGCCGTCGTTCGGGTAGAAGTCCGCATGTCCGTGGCTGTCGCGGTAGCCGAGCACGCCGCCGCACGTGTGCAGGATGTCCACGAACCGCGCATCGCTCGCGTCCAGGTGGCGGGAGGCGGGCGTGGGGGGGAACTCGAAGAGGGGACGCGCCGGGTCCAGCCCTGGGGGGAGTAAGAACTTGAACACATTAATGTACAAAAAGTGAGAAATTATAGAGTTATTATTACGAGCCTGTAATGTCCCACTGCTTGGCAAAGGCCTCTCCCTCGGACAAAGATTATAGATGTCGCTCAGAAGGCTGCCCAATTAAAGAGGGACTGGGCCGGTCACGTTGCTCGAATGCTGCCAAATCGTCGGGCTAAGAGAGCCACAGACTGGCTCCCAGAAAATGCAAAGAGAAAGCGTGGCCGACCCAGGAAGAGATGGAGTGATGTGTTGGGTCTATGGGATAAAGAGTGGAGGGAGACCGCTCGGATCGAAGTCTAGACTGGAAAACGGAAATATAAATGACGCTGTTCGATGAGTCGTTTAACTAATAGGTCGTCCAACGTCCACAAAATACCCAGATATTTTACATAACATAGTGTCACGCCTTTTCCCATACGGGGTGACAGGGACTTTTAGCCAGTTATTCAGATCTGTTCTGTTTATTTATGTTTTGAATTTGATCTCGATGTAAGGGTAGGCTGAAATCGCGGGCCGTGGACTTTGGGTATACTTACTACAACTATACAGATGTCTAGCCAGTTCTGGTTATGTGCGAGGACTCTGAGGACCGTGTCATTGTTCCATGATAAGCACAGGGTTTCGGACCCTTCTATCCGTATTAGGCGAGCGCTTCACTGGACTACAAATTAACGACGAGTAGTAGGGACTCGTACTTACCAGTAATTCTCCCAATCTCATTGCTCGAATAACTCCCAGCATACCCCATGACCTGAGCGCCCAAAGAGTGTCCAATGAGATGCATCCTATCCCCAGGAACCTCATAACTCTTCGACACAGAATCCAGCATTTCCGCCACTCTCTTCCCCACATACTTGGTGCATAATGCTGACCAGGGGTAGATAGGGTTCTTGGACATGTCACTCCAATCCACTGCTATAACATTGATATCAGAAGCCTCAAGGTAAGAGGACTTCATGTTGAGGATCCAGTCGGTGTCTCCCGAGGAGAGCCAGCCGTGTGTGATGACGACCAGGGGGTTCGTTCCATTGAAGTACTGGCTGGTGATAGTGTTGTCGTCAGATATTGTGAGCAGCTCTGGTTCGCTGTTGCGTCTATGGAAGAGCGTGGTTCAAGTTTTAAAGTCGTCGTTTTGAAAGACTACTGTACTGTACATGCAGGGTTTGCATCAATCCACAATAAGATTTGCATCATCTATCAATCCACAATAAGATTTGCATCATCTATCAATCCACAATTTAAAGGATTGATAAAAGCAAGCGTCAAAATTCCCGATAGATAGTGTTAGAATCTTATTGCATCTGTTGCTGTATAATTTGAATAGAGGACTGTGGCGTCCTTTCCTGAGTTAGTGAATTAGGCCGGGACTGCACCAAAGCGGAGATGTGGAATATTTGAATGGCGCGATGGAAGCGGAGATTTGAGCTGTTTCCATCGCGCATACAAATATTCCACATCTCCGCTTTGGTGGAGTCCCGGCCTTAGGCTGTATTTCCCACCATAAATCCACATCTCGCCATCTTACAAAGGCCTGCTGCTAGACAATTCCATTGGCATTTACATTTAGCGGTTAGCCCTACGTCAATGAGTATGCTACGAATACTTACTTTTGCCGTGTACCATACCTGGTGTATAAATAGAAGTAGGTCTCTCCCAGAAATGCAGCCCGTGCGTCGCTCTCGTTGGGCATGTGTGTGAAGTTGAGGTAGTATGGGTAGCCATCCTCGTCACTCATCAGCAGCCAGTCTTCGAAGTATCTGGAGCCGTATGTGTTGTCGTACGATAGAGCTGGTAGGAAGGTCCTAGTTTAGTGATTCAACCAGTGTATACTTATTTCGAACACAATGGGTTTTGTTAACGCATAAACGATAATGTTTAGTTATAGAGACTTATGGCCAACGCACACCGCTTCGGGATAAAAAAAAACCAATGGAAATTCAAACGTATCGATATAGAAATACGACAACCTGCTATGGTTTGAAATAATGCCGAAGCATCCCGAAGCCTTCCGCGGGGTGCTTCGGCATTATTTGAAAGCATATCTATTTATGTCTTATTTCTATAGGGATACGTTTGAATGTCCATTGGTAAAAATTGGTAAAATCCCTTGCCATGCTGTGCCGTCCCAGTGTGCGTAGGCCATTATTCTCACGTCATTCATTACCTATTTGGGGTTGTATTGTACGCGCAAGTCTTCCCCCGTTCAACTAACTACCATACCCTTTCCTAATAGTTTGCGGGAAGAAATCTCTTGTTTAGAGATAAGCTGGCCTTTGTACATTGTCTATCTTTATAAGTTTTCTGTACTTATGTCTTTCGTGAAGGATTTACGATATTACGAAATTTGCGTCCTTTGTTGCCAGTTTTTTTTTTTGCGTAATTGATAGGTAACTTGAAATTTAAGCCTATAAAGTAGGCATGGTCGTTATAGTTCAGGTTTTCTTTGCGCTAAATCAAATTCAGTAAAATTATGACGGCTTAAAACTAAATAACGGATTAAACTAAGCTCAAAATCCTCTTTGCTGGTTTCCAAAGGTTCTACTCAAACGCGTATTTTTAATTAGCTCCCTGGGATCGGTCGCACTTACCATTTAGCCAAACGATGTAAACATTTACAAATAGGAAAACTATGAGCGCTGACTGCATCTTTTCCTTTTGTCAAGCCATAACTGAAGCTTGCTTACGGCTAAATGCAAGCCTTTGCCGAGACACGTGAGCCATATTTCAGGATTAATTATCATAGATATAACTTCAGGAGTTATTACCTGAACCGGTCTTGTCTTGACTGATAATGTTGGAGGTACAGGTTCGAGTACACTTGACATGAATACCTACATAACTTTGATGTCAAGATCTTCCCGCTTGTACAAACATAATTTACATGAATCCTTAAGCCTTTTTACCAGATCAGAGATTACACTAGTTGTTGGGTTTGAATTTCTTGTGCAGATAATACTACTCGCTTGCACGTTCTGGGACAAATTCAATTTATTGGTTCTCTTCTGAACGCCATGCGCCATGGCGCGCCAGTTCACGTATATCCCACTGCTGGGCAAAGGCCACTATATTGTCGTCCTGCTTACAGACTTGAATATTAGGGATATGGCATCAGGCACGTTAGAGTGTCGCCACTGTTCATACTGGTATAGTAGTGGTGGGTGAGCACTAACTTCTCTCAGTCGCGCACAGACTCCTCAGACTCAGACAGTCCTCAGAACACAATAAATTACTACTCTTATAGATTAGTACCATAAAATCCGACAGAGGCGCTATTTTTTTTCACCTTGGTATATTGAAGATTTATTTGATTTATTGATCGGAGGTTTCATCTTTTCAGATGAAAACATAGATGATCCACGATATTTCCCTACTAATAGCAATACATAATAACTTCTGAATCTTCATCCGATTCTGATTCTACCGAACCATAAAGGTGGGTACTGACCAACGTTACGTCACGCGTTACACAGCGAGCATTCATGCAGTCAGTACGTAGTGTTACGGAGAAACCAGCGAGCAACGAGTGTCAACTGTTCCTGGCTTGCTGCTCGATGCTAAACATGCTCGATGCGAATGTTACATTACACCTTGTAACGTTTTGGTCAGTTTGCACCTTTAGCGGAAACTGTAGACACTGTCAAAAAAGGAGGCAGGAATGGTAGTAGGGGAGCAGAGCGTAGAACCAGAAGACGGTATTGACGGTTTCATTATTTTGTACCCAATGTAGGTAGTCTCGGTTCCCTCGCGTAAGGACACATGCGGGCCAACCTAACAATAGCGAACACTAGATGTGGGAGCGAGAGGTTTAAAGGTCAAATAAAAACCAAGATACTTATTGAATTGTGCCCAATGTGATTTTAAAAGAACAAAAGATATTAAGAAACTCATGAAAACCTATGAAAAACTTTTTGAATATAATAGAGGTAGAGCAGGCCTGTTTTTTTGAAAAGTTCTTTCTGCCCAGAACTTTAACAGAACATAAATTGTATTTTCCTTTTAAAATCACACCGGGCACAACAGCTTACAATAAAATTGGAAAAGTGCTTGGGCAGGACCAGGCTACTCGACCCTGAGCGATCTCCTCTCCCAAAGATTCAACTCATAGTGTTCTTGTTCTTCCTGGGTTGACCACTTCCTCTTTACATGTTTTGGAACCATGCATTAAATAAGCCTGCATCCGAGATCAAATAACACAACACATTAATTGTGGCAACATTATTGTATTTTGAATTGATTCCATTCTGTGCTTACACAGTAAACACATCACCTCAACACTTACAACTAAAAATATTCTAAGAATGAAAATAATCGATATCCTGAGTCTATAAAACTGGCTTGTGCAACCTTATGGGGGATTGAGTGATGTCTGGCTGATGGCATGGTGTACATGCGTACAGGAGGACATAAGAAGACTGGTGTATATTGTGCTATGTGCTGTACCCGCTGGGTATAGTTATGCTCGCTCGACCGTACCGTACGTTACCGCCCTTACATACGCCAATGTGCATATAATACTTACATTCCTTTATACAAATCTGATATACGATTTAGTTACATTAGCCTAATAATATTGCTATCTTTTCCATTTTAGTCTATAGAAATTGTCGAATGATGGTACGAAATGTTGCTGTATTCGAGAGATTTCCGTTAGAATACTTGTTAATTTACAATTATATTGGAAATAGGGTGCTTTCATATGAAAAGATGTCGCTAAGTGTCACTATTTATTATTTATTAAAACTGAATATAAAATATAAGCAATTTTGTTCGGCGTCGCTCTAACTAGAGGCTTTGATAAATCCACATAACTGGAATTATTTCACGTGAAATAGCTTTAATCAGTTTTTAAGCCTCTAGTATGGCGTCGCCACAATTTTACAGTTAGTTCACACACGAAAGCAACGCAAAATGCTTCAAAATAGAAGACTAGATATCACATGGTTTGAGCTATTAAACCTATTACTGATTGAATCTCACTATTGTATGTATGTATACGTTTAGAATATCTTCATAATACGCACCAGTGTCTTAGCACGTATTTTGTGAAGCCTTAATTTTAAATGATTGAGTGATTGTTGCTCAGTTTGTTTTGTCAGGCGTTAAGCGTTCGAAGGCGATGATTAACCCTTTCTTTCGGATCACTCGAGTGATAAGATATTGAAGACTCGAAAGTCTTTAACAAACTTAGCAATAGACTGCGTTGCATTCAGTCCACGTAAACACAGAAGGCGTATTACAATAATGCCATAAAAAACAGTGACGTGATTTTGACAAAATGGACACTAAAGCTATTTTTTATGTGAAACGGTAATCTCCATCAACGTATCATCCTAAGGGCGTAATAAACCCTTTCTTTTACATAAAAAACAGTCTGGCATCCACAAGTCCCTAAAACCTACATCTATTAAACAATATGTGTGTTGTGGTGTCGTATGCATGGTCGTTATTTTGTATCATTGCGGTTTTATTTGTTTATTTACTCGGCCATCTCTTGAATTATTTATTTTATGAAAATTCTTCGTACGTACCTTTATTATTTACATTTTATAAATCCGTTATTTAAGGACATTTATCTGATGTTTATCACCATAAATAAAACTTTGAAAATATAAGTTTTACTGATTCTGCGAAACATCATGGTGCAACAGGCAGATGGACAAATTTCTAATGCAACTAATTATTTTCGTTGTCATCAAGATATCATGTCCTGTTTATAAGACATGTTGTTTCACAAAACAGAACTGGTAATTAATCTTCAACAAAGCTGCCAATTCTTGTCTCGAATCAAACATTACCAATAGTTGGTCAGTCGAAAATTGAGCATCATTTAAACGTAGGTCAAATGTACTTGGATAATTTTTATTGCACAAAATCAAGGTTCTCTAATCTAGTCTGTGTACCGCTATCTGGCTGGAGTCATTCTAGAGACAAACAATACAAATCATAACTGAAAATATATCTATGAGTGTCATTATCATACTTAATTCTGAGATGTGGGGGAAGTTACTTGACTGACTCTCGGGAACCGGGAAAATTTGGTACCTCCGAAACTCACAGGTAGGGATTCTTAACACTATGGGAATAAAATTTCACATCGCGAGAATTCATCAAATATCTCACCCCCACTCTCATTTAACTTACGTTCTAAAGTCGTCGGCAGTGAACTTATTTATAAATAATGCGCTTGTTACAAAATACAACGGCGTGTGTTCCATTATTATATATATACTTATATACCCATACATTGTCCCATTTCAACTATCACTCACAACTTTTCCTTTAAAAGAAAAACTGGTATAGTCGATGAGCCAACGCATGTCAGGTTTAGACGATTCCATGCACGCACACCCCACTACTTATCGAATCTACTGTTATGAATTAAGTTATGTCAATTTCTTTAAAGCGTACATTTTTATACTTAGGTATTAGGAGGTTCTTACTATGAGTAATAAAAAAAGTCCAGTCTAAAGAGAGTAAAGTGCCAGGTGCATGCGAGGACTATCGACGTGATACATTTAACACGAGACGACCGGAAACCTAATAGTAAACGTAAAACTAACAGTCTTCTTCTTGACTGAGAACTAATGTAGTAGTAAGGTGGGCTGAACTGAACGAGGAACTAAATAATCTAGAAGAAACGACAAGTAGAAACACTTCAATAGTGTCAATAGGCAGAGACCCCTCAGTCGAAAACAAACATATCGAATACATATTTTACACAGTACATTCAGTCAAATATATAATTTTTATAAAATAACTTATCGGACAATTGACTGAGGACGTTTTGCGAATGCTTTGTGGGCATCCTTCGTGGTGAATGTAAACTATGTAGAGAAGTGAATAAAATAGAAAAGCAGTTATCAATAATGCCACAAGAACATTAGCAAAATGTTTTAGAACCTCTTTCTTTAAAAATAAATAGATGTAAGTATAAAATATTTAACGTTTTTACATATGTACATAGTTTAAAAAATTATACAACGAGACATAAATTAACATTAACGAATCAAATTTGTACTTTAAAAATAACTAATTAAGTTTAAAAATAATTCTAAGTTATTTTTACAATCGTCATGTCATTGTAATGTCCAATTTATTATATCTAATATTCTACTTACGATTATTTTTTCTTGTAAGTACCATAACTTTATTATAGGAGGCCGCGACGGCCGGCGCGTTAGGCTCAGTAATTAAAACTTTTAATAATCTCGAATTAAAAATAACGTTGTATATTGTGCATCAATAAGCGATAGATTGCATTTAGAATATAACCGCGTATGTATGTATAGTCGCACCAGCCGCTGCCGGCGGCGCGGCCCGATGTAAACAAACCGTTACTCAATACAATATTAACTACAATATTATGTGGTATGAGCGGTGTCGTGGATGCCCCCCCGCTCATACCTAAAGCGTTATA